>OY856410.1:827551943-827814443 GCA_963693085.1 Alisma plantago-aquatica
ACCATCAATGCATATAATAAAACCACCGAGAAAAATGAAGTGGGGGTGGGAAAATTTTCATTGTTCACGTGGCGCGAATATCTTCCTCATCATTCCCAAACAAACCATCCACCGAGAAATACCAATTGTACCACTTTATCCTATCAGTTGTTTCAATATGAACCAACTACATAGGTTTTTGAAGCTAAATTAAATGCCTACAAAAATTTTGCGTGAAATTCTATTTTTTTGGGTGATATATAGCATCGATTTGTATGATAAGAGACCAACGAAAAAAAGAAAGTGTATCACGTTCTTTCTCAGCTAGTCAATCCATAGAGGTTGTCTACTTATAACCGATGGTTTAGATGCTACCTTTGGTTTTCCTTGAAAAAATAACTAACACCATATCCCCATTTTGTAGTAGTGTCAATCCCCCTTTTAGTGTTAGGATTAAAATTGTACTGATATTATGCTAAGATCATTATCGTGTTCCTCATAGATCATTTACCTATTGCCTCTCAAAATACCTATCCTAATTTCTCATCAAGGATATAAAATAAACCAAATGAGATTCTATATTTTAAGTTCATAATTGTCTACATATAAGATTTCATAAACACTCAAAATTTTTGGCCAAAAAAGATTTGCATGTAGTAAAATTATTTATCCACAGAAGGGATGTTCATACACACAAAATCAACAGTAGAAAAGAGCAAAATTAGGTAGTGGGGCTACAATCCGCACCCTAGAAAGAATACTACCCACTCATGGTAGCAATAGCCAATACAATAGGGGAAAAGAGAGAGAGAAATACCATGTCACAATAGAATATAAAATCATAGCCGTGATGGGAGAGGCATTTGTGTGGGATGCTACACCCTGGGTTATGGTTTTTATAATATTTTCCTCGGATAATGATAGACCATAATTTTTTCCTTCTAATGTATAGAGGTTGTCATTTTGCATATGAGACATAGGACATGGATACTGAGATTAATTATGCCCCATCCTCCATAAGATTTGGGACAACATATATATGACATCCTAATTAGTGGGATGTGATCTCCATTTATTATGATATATAGAAAGACTCTACGGAATGTGTGTTTGAAGACCATGCAGGTATGCACTGAAGATGGTAGGTTATGAGGAGTGTAAGAGAGGAGTTGAGGAGAGTATGTTTGCCATGTGAATGGACATTTATGATTATCCTCATTAACTAGATTCCATGCAGTGGTTCAAATTTTCCAAGGAGATAGAGGTAGGCCCATATATGAAATAAGATAAGATTCAGTAATGCACCCCAAAAATAATTGAAATTTGTACATATCAGAGGATGCAACATGAGTGCCAATGATGGTGGATTTGTATAATTAATCTTGAGTTCATGGAGATATGATAACTTATTGAGGATACAAATGGTGTTGATAACTTGTTGGTCGTTAGGTTTGAGAAAAATAATGGTGTCATCAACATATTGAATGATGTTGTTACGACATCCCTTAGATCGTTGAATGAGCATGTTGATGGTGCCTAGTTGAATGAAATGATCAAGTATGGATGTGACTATGATAAAGAGGTTAGGCTATAAGGGATTGCCTTGGTGAAGCCCATTATAGCTTTTGAAGTATCTGGATGTAGTCATGTTGATGATAACTGAGAAGGCGATCGTGTTGATGCACAAGTGCATGCATGTAATCCATTTGACAAGGAATTCATATTGTTTGAGACATACAAGAAGGAAATACCAATTAATGTTGTCAAAGGCCTTCTCAAAATTAAGTATAAGGGTGATTAGGGGTGTTCTTTGGGTCTGGGATCTATGAATGGTCTCTTTGGACAATGACGTAAGCTTCTTGGATGCTTCTCTTAGGGAGGAAAGCACATTGTGAGTTTTGGATGTTATGTTCTAGGTTTGGTTTCATTCTCAAGCTTAGAAGCTTATCAATGATCTTACATCTTACATGAAGCATTGATCAAGCTAATATGTCAAAAATCTCTAACTAGATATTAGTTTTGTTTGGCATTGACCAAGTAATTGAAGCTGACCGCCATGCATTTATTTAACTAGATATTAGTTTTGTTGTAACAAGGAACAGATCGTATTCTCCTTTGGTATGAGAGTTATATTTTGAAATTAAGTATCCGCCATATCGTTCTTCCTTTTTTTTGTTCTTGTTCCAATTTAAATGATAAAATCATGTTAAACGACTGTTTGGAAGACGTATTTTTTGACCGGAATTTGCTGCATGTATTTGAGGTATGTGCCGTTCTTGGCAGAGACATCAAAATTATGTGATGCATCGAGCCTAGTCATCTTACGTGAATGCATTCATGACATAAATGTAAGGCTCGAGTATCAAAGGATTGAGTAATGCTACCCACATTAAGTTATACTCCCACCTACATATATGTTTCTCGGGAGTCTCTGAAAGGCTCGTCCGAGTAGTTTTCTTTAATACAAATTAACTCCACGCTAATAACTCCATGCAAAAGCTAAAGAGTCCCAAAATTCTCTCTCCACTCCTCTCTCTCCAGTCTCAATTTTAAAAATTTATTTCTCTTATAACTCCTCTCTCCAGCACCATACTGCCCACCTACATTCTCATACTAGTACACTACGTCCGTTTCTAAGCTTTTATCAATCCTACCGAAGTGCACTGCAGTGTTATTATTTTCAATGTCATACAAAAAGTACGATACTAACACGCACATTTTTCATGAAGTACGGTACTAACAATCAAATTTTCATCCATTCAAAAAATAGTGTGTGAAAAATTATGTACAAGAACTACAGTTCTAACCGACACATTGTATTAGAAGCACAATGCTAACAACCACATTTTGCAGAACAAAAAATACAATAGAATATTACAGTACAAAACGTATAGTTAGAGATATATAATACAAGATGTACAATACTAGCAACACATTTTTCACATATTGCACATATTTTATTCTTTACACAATATTATAACACAAGACGTATAGTGCATGACGTACAATACTAATAATAACACATTTTACAAGTACAATACATGCGCATTTGATATGGAATCTGGACTAAAGAAAAATCAGGAAACAACATAGCTTTTTGCAAAACAAATTGAAAGAAATTAGAACAAAAAAATTAAATCTAAGTATTTCTCGTAATATATAGTGGGTGGGACATCACATGTAAGTGTATACAATAATAGCACTTTGCATTCCGTTGCATGACTTTTGTATGACAATAATATAAAAATCGGCTGCAAGTGTGCGATGCATTAAAACACGCTTTTCCCCGTGCTGCTAGTATGCCAGCGGACTATGACTAGAATTTTCCAAAGATCTAGTCAAGAATCATTGCGATCCTACGTTATTAAATCACAATGTTTCTGTCAGGGTCCCTATCTTCACCCATCTAGATGTTTGTGAAACAATAAGGGCCCGTTTGGCCGCTATCATCTAGAATGTTGTAGTTATATATAAATAATTCATTGGACTAGTGGCCATTATATCATTTGGTATTTGGTTCGGTTCTAATAGATGTGTGATTCCTGCAATCCCGCCATGCACGGCGGTGATGAGAAGTGGCACACTTTGCCCAGTTTTCAGCTTTTCCGATAACTTCTTTGCTGTCCTTCTGCACAAAATTGGTCGAAAACGTAAGTGGTCCCAGAATTGTACTCTTACCTGCAACCACCGGGATTTGAGAAGAAGGGGGCCGAACGGCCCCAGGGTGCACTAGCGGCATCTATATTGAAAGTCGTACCAATAACCGTTCATTAACCGATAGCTACGCGGTGTTCTACGGAAGAAACCCCATTTCTTGTGTTACGCTAGTTATCTGGTACAAATCGCGACATATATCACCGTGTGTGACATTAGGTACCGAACCACGTAATTGACAAATGGGAGATAAGCATCTGATGGATGATGAATGGACTAATGTGAATTACTCGGGGACAGAACTGGAAGATTGTCAGTCCAACAACCAAGTTCCCACTTTAGAACGGCCGGTAGAATGATGGACAACCTTGTTCCCTTCAGAAAGATAATGGACGGGTCACTGGTCGTTGGAGTTCTTCTTCCTCCTCACCTTCGTGTGTGTAGCTCTCATGGACTGATACAAACTGCCAAATTGCCATGGCTCCACTTGTATTCAACTCTCTTTCGAACTTCTGCTGGACCAGCATTGACAACCAGTGTCACGAGAAACACTTGGAAATTGACTCACGAACTCACAGTTCACACTACGGACACCACTACTCGCCATACACCCAAGATCCGTAGCCTACCTATTCGCCGATGGGCGAACCGTGAACATCAAAATTGGGGCCGAAAGTCTCCATCCAGATCAGAGTTCCACGATTAGTTGTTAGGACAGAGAATGAAATTCCAACTCCAGGGCTCAGTTGGTAAACCAGCGGCAACTTGTTCACATCAAGACACAACGTGGAACAATGCCACGAACGAGCGTCTTCTTCCCATCACCTCGGACAGTAACTTATCAACCGACGGTATTCCACACTCTTGCGCCGTCCGTGGTTACGGCCAGTCGTCCCACCACAGAAGGGCATGCCTCCAAGATAAAGACTAAAACCGTCCACAACACGCAACAACAATATGGAAACCCCGTGGACCACGCCCGTGACATATGACGCACGATGGTCCTCTAGCCCGCCATCATCTCGTTGGCTGGTTGCCGCTAGCGTCGTCCGTATATATCCATGTGCTTTCACACTGCTTAACGTACATGGACACCGCACTTTGGATTCAAGTACATATATTGACGGATTACCTAATGCACCCCCCTAAGACAAGACTCTCATAGAGGACATATATAATGGCAGCACGCTACAATGTAGCCATGGAAATAATGCATTATAACGTCTTACCATTATATATTTCCTCTATGAGAGTTTTGTCTTAGGGGGTGCATTTAGTAATCCATCAACATATGTAATGGGATAAACTGCAAAATCTTAGTGAAATTCATACTTTTGGGGTCAAGTTCTTAGGTTGAAACACACCGATACTATTAGGATAATGTATCTTATTATCCTTTGCAATAACATATTTTATCCTACAATATCGTAAAGTGTAAACCAGTGCTATACTTCAAGTAGAAGAGATTTATTGTTTGTCTTTGCATTTAGTCTTATCTTGTAATTTGACCTTATATTCTCATTTCGCCTTGTCTTATAGTTCGGACTTGTTTTCTTATTTAACTTCATCGATTATGGCCTTGTCTTCTCATTTAGCCTTACCTTGCAATTTGGGCTTGTCTTCTTGTTTAATCTTATCCAATTCTACGGGGGATCTGCACAATACGAATAAATTGTGATGGTGATGCTTCTTTGTAAACCACGCATGTAAGGGTCAAACCATTCATAGATCTGGGTTTAGCATTCAACATGCATCTTCCAAAACCTTGTCCAGCTTGCCAAATATTATATTATATGGGGCCGTACCCCTCATATAAAGGTGGGTTAAATATACAATATTATATTTAAGTTAACTCTCAAAGTGAATAGTTCTTGTGATATTCATATAGAAAGCATGATGACAACCTTCCAAATTACATAAAGTCTCCATAAAACATAGATTGACGAGTCTAATTATTCAAAATAAAATTTGAGTTCGCACAAATATTCATACACAAAGGGGAATATATAGTCTCCACAAAAATATTAAATCTAAGATGGGACACCCAGATGGTTAGATTATTAGTTTGTTAGCAAGAGGTATTTGGTTCAAGCCTCAATGACAACATATATAGATCACCAATTGCTTTCTAAAAGAAGGGGAATATTAAGTCATTTTTCATAGGTAATAACTTTAGGATACAATTTATAGTACAAATTCAAAGTCATTTAGGTATGAATACAATTATTCCTGTTTCATTTGCAATCACATTCATTACATAGATGAGTGGATCAAATGCAACCATCTACTCGATACATCTCCATGAAATTTTAGAAGGAATAAAATTATGGTCACAAGGTATAAAGTTTTCCATATGTGGATGCACATGTTTGCATCAAAAATGCCAAAATGTTGCAGTTTGAAAAAGGATTACAAGAAAAATGTTATAAATCTATTGTCAAACTTGTTAGTTGAAATCTAGTGTCTAAATAATATAATATGTGTATCATTTACATGTTAAGTGTTCCTCCTGAATATGACCATTGAAAAGAGTCAGGTTAATTTCTTTATTGCCTGAGTGACATCGAAAACTTTGTCTAGATATTGTTAATTGTTATGGAAAAGAGAATCTAAACAATGAAATAATGCATGCTATTAACCGAGGAAGTATTCTAAAATTAAGCATCTCAAAGTATCTCTACAAAATGCCAAAATATTTTGAAATGTTACACAAAAATGGGTGTCACATGAAGAAACAACAAAGTAGAGTTAACCACAAAATGATCACTAAAGATATTGATTTAGTACAAAACAATTATAGATAAATACAATGGAGGAATTATTGAATCACAAGAATGAATAAGAAATAAAAGAGAAAGAGTGTCAAACTCCCAAGAGATGATAGGGGTTAAGCAATGTTGGATATCCAATGTCATATAAATCATTAAAGCTATCAAATATGTTGATTTGGTTCTATGCCATTAGCGTAGAAAGAGTGTCAAACACCATTAAAGGCTGAGAATTTACTATATTATTAGTGATGTTTAATCATACAGTGATTAAAGATGTGCCTATAGTGTGCTATGTGTAATTAGTATGGCTTTTCATCATAGAAGAGAATCATCTTATCATACATCATATAACGTTTCAGAATATACTATGTTGATAGCTTAACTTAAATGACTATTGCATGAATAAGTAGAATATATAACGTTTCAGAATGAACAAAGAATTTTTAGGAGTAGAAACATATATTTCTTTTCACTAAATCTAACTTTTGTTAAACTAATATAATTAGAACATAACTGCATAACTATAAGTTCCCACAAACTCACTATAGATAAGTAAATGTCACCCATATGTCAAATATGACACCCTAAGCATGAAGGAATAAACTATACATTTAGACTTTAGATTGTGTAGCCTTACCTATGGCAACCAAGAAACTAAATAAGATATTCTTCAATCTATGTAGGGTTTTTAATAACATACAAAGTCAACGTTTGTTTCTCCCAAGACTCATATGTCCATGGATTTTTTTATTGTAGATAATAAAAAAAATCTTAACAACTTTTGACGTAACATAAATACAAGCAGAAAAAACTATAGCTGGCTCCCTATACATTATGTTTATTTCTTGTAGAGGAAGAATTATTATTGTGAATCACTAATTAAGGGGAAGGATCACATCGTATTATATTTATGGAACCTAGACTCCCAACTCAGTAGGCATGTCATAAAAATAAAATTTTGTATAGTTTGAATTATTAACTTATCTGAACATCTATAAATGACTTCAACGGATTCTGCTATTTCAAAATTTGAAGGATGCCAATGGATAATTCTATGATGATGATGATCTACATATACTAAATAGATCAATATATTTTAGATTAATTATCTTTGTGTGAAATGAATCGTCTCTAGTTATCACATTCCTTAGACTTCAATCAAAAGGTTTATATTCTTGTAGTGAATTGTTTGACATCCATATTAATGATTATTTTACTTTTCCATTCTGCTAATATCTCTTTCTTTTTCTCTTCCCATAGAATAAAGATAACTCTTTACATACTTGTAGACAACAATTTTAACTTTTTATTTTATAACATGAAGTTCCATTTTCATCCTCACTAAATAGTGGGTTCATGATTTTAGAACAGTTTAATAGTTGTTGTCAAATGGAAGGTACTAATTTAAATAGATTTGTGTCTATGATGTTAATAAGCATCATATATCTTTCACATTATAGTAGAGTCCTTTTATAATTTAGATTTCTCATCTAATATTCTTCCATGGTATCTATATATAGGATAATATTTTACATTATTAAGAAATGATATGGGCTTTTGAAGAGTCAATTAGAAGATGCAAAACTATAACATTAAAAAGGAAATATTTTTTCAATTCTTCATAGAACTAACAAGTGAGGTAAAACAAGGTACTTCATTGGTTCATGCTTAACCAACATGAACCACTTTTTCCTCCTAATACACTAGTAGGGTCCACCAATGCAACATAATATGTAGGAAAGAACTTAAAATACATTAGTTTCACATAAGTAAAATCTTATTACAACACATGAGAACCTTAAGTAGCCATGGATTGACAGTAACTAAAGTATCAACATGAAGCAATTTGTCACATAACTAGAACACCTTTGATCTCTGGTATCACTTTTCTTAACGTCGATTTTTACAGGAAACTAGCACTACATGCCTGTAGTGTCCATTGATATAACACAAACATCAATAATGGTCAAGTTTTACAGATTAAAAAAATAAAGGTATTATTTTAATTATAATGTTGGTTTCTTTTTGAAGAACTGACATCTAAGATAGCCCATGAAATTCAATTATTTTAGTGAAATTTTTTTGATATAGACATATTATGTTGGTTGTACAAAAACCAATTACAAAGTCCTTCCTACAAACTCCAAAAAAGTTTTGTCATTGGTTTTTACTTCAAAACCCAACGTATTAGGTCATGCCCACCACAAAAAGTTTTACTTGCAAAAATCCAATGTCATTAGTTTTTTCTAAAAGGACCAACAAAAAACGGCTCCTACCACGTGACTGGTAAAAAAAATTCCCCTAAATTGGGTTATGTCGTAATTCTTGTGCTAGAAATCAACGACTACAGTCTTAGCGACATTGGAATTTTTTATTAGGGATAAGTTCATATGGTGTCAATTTTTTAGTGGCAATCAATGAAATAGATTGATCTATGTCATCGATATTGATAAGAATCGACAACTAAAATCTTAGCAAGGTTGACTTTTTTAATAGGGATAAGACACGTGGCATTACTTTTTTGGTAGGAAACTAGTGATAGAGATTGAGCACTGCCATCATTTTTCTGGTAGTAACAAATGACTAAAGTGTTAGTGAGGTTGGTGTTTTTTATTAGGGATAAGTACATGTGGCTTTAGTTTTTTAGTGGGAAATCAATGATAGAGATTGAACTATGGCATAAGATTTTTGGTAGCAACTGAAGACTAAAATCTTAGCAGGATAGATATTTTTATTAAGGTCAAGTGGTGTCAATTTTTTGTGGAAAATTGACGACAATGATTGACCTATTGCGTCAGTTTTTAATGACAACCAATGATTAAAGTTGTGATGCCCCGACATGCCACAAATGAGATTTCTCAAACCAAATGCAAAATTAAAACTAACCATGTGGATTACCAGAAAACACAGGAAATCAAAACTGATTTTCTCAAAGCACCAAGGCCAAAAACTTATCACATATAAGTCCTCAACAGGACACCTGTATCACATCACACATATATCATAGTGCATACATCATTGGTGCATCATCACTCCTATCATCAACCTGTTACATGTGATACGTATTCCACATACATATACATGTAAACATGCAATAATCCTGTACAACAAAAGGCACACAAGATAAAAACCTCATAACGGTAACATCTCTAAAAAACATCTCAAACACCACCTAAGACCTAAGTGTACAAGGACGACTCAAAAACTCTAACACCAAAAGACTAGCAACACATCCAACCTTATCAACTACTACTGTTACTGCTACTCTTCCTCTGCTACATGATCTCTACCTCTCCGTGCACAACCACCTAAAAGATGTGTAAACTGACGAGGTGAGATGAAACATTTGAACAAGAGATATAACTCTCTGCTAATGTCTATTAAATCACAAATACCTAAGAAAGTAGATAAAGTACTTAACAAGATGAGCAGATTAAGTAAGGCCAGCCAATTATCACTCAACATTAGAACAATTAATATTCTAAGAAGAAACATAAAGAACATGTATATCTTCTACCAACTAATCTATACAAAAGCAAGGCAACGACTCATCCAATGTTGTTTGCAACTTTCCCTATGTAAATATGTAACATGACTTATTATATCATTTGTTAGTTGTGATGAGGATTTGAATCATACCACCCAAATACAACCGACCAATACTAAGTCAAAATTGGTTCCATATAAGGTCAATGGAAGAGCCCAAATCTAGGACCTCCCCACACATCTTGTTGGCTAAATTATCCCTTTGTTTTGATGATGACAAACATTTCATCCTTGTATATCTAACATGCTACTTGAGTGTTGTAGGAACAAGGTGGATGACAACCCTTTAGAAGATCTATATGCTTCAAAATGCCTTAATATCATGATTGTAATAAAATGTAAGCACTTGTACAAGATATATAATGTATAAGTACTTAGACATCATGTAAATCAAGCGTTAGATCTTCCCTAGTCAATCACAACACTTAGATAGGTCATCCCCTACAATAGTGTCACAACTGCACACTCATACACACACTTAGTATCTAGTTCAAAACATTGAAACAGGGTCATTCTCGGTCGACAAACTCCTCGACCGAGACACTCTCGGTCGACAATTTCCTCGATCGAGATTGACCCAAGTAGCCGTTAGACCCAGCAGACAAGGTGGTTGGGAGTTGGAAATGAACGTTGTAAACACTTTCTCCAGGACGTCCCTCAGTCGACAAATCCTCGACCGAGAAGGACTCTCGATCGACAATTTGTCGACCGAGAAGAGTTATGTCTGCACTTTTTAGAGTTAATTAACTAGCCATTGTTAAAGCAACTAATGGTTACCGAATGGCTAGTTAAGCACTAAGAACCCCCTACAAAGTGTCTAGAACATCCTTAAGCATCCATAGGCCATTCCTATAAATAGGACAAGCCATAGAACACCCAAAGCACATTGGTGCTACACTTGAGCATTCATACTTGCAATTGACAATTCATTCTTGTGAGCAATTGAGCAATTTCTACATTGGCTATACATTTCCATTGCTCTAAATTCGTGTCCTATAGGCTTGCATCTCCTATCCACAGCACCTACACTTCCATATACATTGGTTAGGAGATCAAAATGCTTGATATAGGAAATCAAGCCTTGTGCTACAAGTGGTATTGTAATTTCTATTTTCCTTCTTGTTCCTTTATATCTTTTGTACTCTCCTTGCTACTCCTAGGGTTGGAGGCTGCGGATTGGAGAGGGTTTGACTTCTCAGGTGGAGAAGGGTCTTCTCAGTGGAGAAGTTGGACTTTGGACTACTTCAAGAAGGTTGTCTCAATGGGAAGCTACTTCAAGGGGGAGCTTGAGGTTACTTCATGGAAGGCTGCTTCAAGGTTGGTGAGACTACTTCTAGGTGAAGGCTGTCCGAAGGGTTTGGTGAAATAATTGTAATTTTATGTAATATCCTTGCGAGGTAATAAAATTTAATTCTTTCAAAATCTCGATTGGGTAAGAAACCGGGTAGTGGATTGACTGCCTTAGTGTTTGCTAAGGTTGGAACCACTCTAAATCCTTGTCCCCTTGTCCAATATTTTTTGTAATTATCTGTTTTGGTTAAATTATTATTAAAATATCATAAAACCCTATTCACCCCTCCTCTAGTGGTTTTTCACATCTTAGTCAGCATAAGAGAATACACCGTAGATACATATCAGTCAACTGAAATAATGAAATATATTCATTCTCAGGGATTGGCTCATGCATGGCCATCCACATATAAAATCATACCTAGCCAACCTTTGTACATGTAATGGAACTAGAAGAACATGCTCATTCATGGCCGTTCTAAAAGAAGTATTGGCTCACTCGTGGCCATCCATATTACAAGGAGATCAACTCACACATGGTTGTCTCACACAACCTGTAATTGTGGATGCAAGGAGATACTCAACTTTCACCCCCACATATTAAAAAATATGCACTCCCAGTTATACATGTTTCACCGATCCATCAATGAAAGATGACACTAGAAAGGATCTATGACACATGATATCTATATGATTATAGTTTCACTTTATTAATCAAGCCAATTGGGTATCTTTTATCATCAATCAAGTTACAACGTACAAAGTCAAAACAAACTCTACATGAATAAGGGAAATAGTGAAACTCCAAAAGATATAAAACATATAAGGTTTGAACTTGTCATGTCATCACCACATGATACTTATGGAACTTCCATTCACAAGACCAACACCAATGTCACATCATTGTGGGATAGCAATCCCTCAATTGCATCACTAGTGGATGCCACCTCACAATAGGCATCTAACCATCACCATGTCATAGGACCGATCACATTAATAGGACCTCATCATTTCTCATGAAGGCTTATAGACAACACCCTATATCACATAATTATCACCATAGCATACACAAGCCATGGCATTCATTGCACCTACATGGTTAGGGGCTTATAAATAGGAGAGAAAAAATAGTATAATATGATAATTACTACAAGAGAGACATACAAGCACCTCACACGGCCCAATATTAGGTTTAGGTCTCCATACATGGATGATTAGGGTTTTATAGTCATATTCACCCACAAACCCTAGGTACACAACCTCCCAATTTCTTGGAGCATATAAGGGTTAACACTTCATTATCATCTTCAGTGAACCACTGCCCTACCTATATTAGGTATCAACATTGTGTACATGGTACCATCACATCATGTTATGCATGTGTCACGACCTCACACCAACCCAACGTTGTGACCTCAAGCCATCAATGGATTGTGACCACCATTCCACCCAGTATCACAACTACGACAAGGCTTGGTGTCTTGACCACCATCCAAGCCAGTCTCTACCACAACCAAACAGGCGTCACGACCACCATGCAATATGCTGTCACAACTGCGACAACCCAAACACAACACGTGACTAAGGGCAACATTGTGACCAAAGCTAAAAAAAACGTCATGAACAAACCACAACAACATCATCTAGACCGAAACAAAGGCATGAGTCTTGCCGCAATGACAGCACATCTCGACCAATGTCAAAGAATGTGTCTTTATTGCAACCAAATGCAATGTTGCGGCCCAAAACCAAGCAAACAACACGTTCAACACATGAGCAAGGACATGTCTAGACCTAAGGCCAAACAAGGGTGTATGTCACAACCCAACACACCAAGAGAACACATGTCTCAACCCCAAACATCAAGGGCACATATGTCCTGACCATAACAATGGGCCAAACGTCAGAAAACCAACTATCACTAAGATCAAAACTCAAGGGTACAAGTCCATCAAACCCTAGAACAAGCTCTATGAAGATCATCAAGAAAAACCACTTGGAGAGAGAAATATGAACCAGAACACATGTGTGAAAACATCCAAATCTCCAAGGAAAACATGACGGTCAAACTTAAGCCATGGTGACAAAACCAAAGCTTAAGATAAATGCAAGATCATCCTCTTAAGAAATCACTTAACAAACTTACACATAGAAAACTAAGGTTTTGGATCCTAACTAATCCAAGCATGATAACCACTATCATTCAGGCTCTAGAACATGATAACATCCATTAGCATATTAGGTAACTATTTTAGAGAGAGAAACAACAACATGCATGTAAAGGAAAGCACAATAATAGAGGGGTAGAGGGTTATATCACCTGCATGATTTGAAGCGAATCAAGCTCCAAGGAACAAGATCCAAAGGGGAGGAATGAAGCTCCAAACAAGATCACCTCGTCAGCCACAAGGTCACCTCCAAAAATAATAACACCTTGGTCAAAAGATATAGCTCAAAAAAGTGCAAGAAGGACCCTAGATTGAATCAAAGAAGAAAGGAGAAAAGAGGAGAACACATCCTCCTGCTAGTTACCACCGTGGTAAAACTACAACCTAAGGCCTTTGTGAGGAGGATTTTCTCTCAAGGAGACCACTAGGGTAGAAACCTAATATATGGCCAAGAAAAGAGGAAGAAGAAGATAGGGGTTCTAATGAAAAATGTGATCAAGATTGTAAAATTACTTACCAAGGAAAGAAACCACTACAAGGAGGGAGATCGAGCTTCAAGGCACCACATGCAAGGTTGAACTATGCATGCACGAGATGGTTCAACCTTACACAAGGGAAGGGAGAAGAAGAATGACCGAAAAATATCACTTGCATGGAGATAAAAGGGATTTATACTAAAGGACGAGGGAGGTAGGGTAAGGGGTGACGTGTCAACACCTAAAGGCACCAAAGGGACACTTACCCACCCAAGAAACTAACATGCATGCAACCACTTAAACCATGACTGAACAAGATGGTGATACAACCCATGTTGGGTCTCAACCTCTTGGGTTTCTGAAACATGGTTTCGTTCGAGACAATTTGAAGGATGTTGAAACAAGAGAAAAACATAACCCTGGTCGAGACAAAAGGTCACCATGCACACTAGGTCGAGACACTCCAAAAAAGGACAAAAACTCTCGATCCCAAACCACCATGGTTGAGACAAGACACCCCCAAGGAAGGTAGATCAATTGAGACACTCCCAAATCACCCACATAGGTCTCAACAAGGGTCGAGGCAAACCAACAAAGCACACATGGGTCGAAACCAAGCAAACCCTAGGAACCCTAATCACCTCTAGGGATGCCACCACACATCCAAGGTCCAACCATAAGGAGCCCAAAAGCATCACACACTATCTCATGAAGACAAGAGATAGAAGGAACACTCGAGATGTGGCAAATTGCAAGATAACCCTTACAAATGGGTAAATTGCATTTTGCCCCAAAATAAGCACACAAAGTACAAACATCATCCATACAAGCTCAAATTGGAGACTTAAGCTCTTCAAAAGATCTAAGAATATCTCAAAGGATTAGAAAAATATTCTAACCAGTTAACCAAGAAAAACAAATAAGGTTAACCCAAAACACAGGTCAAGGGTTTTACAAGCCCTGAACCCCTAACAAGGATTTCGCTCCCAAAATCCTAAGTGAAAAGAGACAGGTACTTCATACATATCTCTTCCTCAAGCTCCCACATGGCTTCCTCAATGCCACAATGATGACAGAGATCCCTCTCCTATGCTATGTCTTTATTCTTTAGCTTCTTCACTTTTCTATCAAGGATCGACATGGGTCCTTCCACATATGACATATCCTCATCAAGTTCAACCCCCAATGGCTTTCAAACCAACTCAGTATCAGGGTGGCACTTCCTCAACATGGACACATGAAATACTAGATGCAACCTATGCAACTTAGGTGGAAACTCCAACCTGCAGGCGGCCTTCCTAACATGATCCACCACATGGTAAGGTCCCATATACCTAGGAGCCAACTTACCCTTCTTGCCAAACCTAAAAACACCATTCCATGCAGAGACCTTGAAATACACCTTATCTCCCACTTCGAACTCCAAGGGTCTTTGGCACTTATCTGCATATGACTTCATCCTATCATGTCCTACCTTCAACTTTTGTTGAATCACTTTGATCTTCTTTGTCGTCTGCTGCACAAGGTCAAGACCAAGAAGCTGGTATTCACCTGTCTCATACAAACACAATAGAGATATGCAATTCCACCCATACAACACCTCATAAGATGCCATGTCAATGCTCCTATGATAACTATTAGTATAAGAAAACTCTATGAAACATAGGTGGATGTCCCAACTACCCAAAAACTACAAGGCACAAGCTCTCAACAGATCCTCCAGAGTTTATATGATCCTCTTAGACTTACCATTTATTTGTGATAGAAGGCAGTACTGAACCTCAATTGCATACCGAAAGTTGTGTGCAAACGCTCCATAATGGGACTTGTAAACTGAGGACATCTATCTGATATAATAGTTTTTGGAACACCATGCAAATGAACTATCTCATCAACATATATCTGAGCAAGATTGTTTGTTGTATAATTCATCTTCACAAGAAGGAAATTTGTTGACTTGGTCAACCTGTAAATGATCATCCAAATGGAATCATGACCCTTAGTTGTTCTAGGGAGACCAACCACAAAGTCCATCGCCACATGATCCCATTTCCACTATGGTATAGGAAATAGTTGCAACGTCCTTACAGGATTCATATGCTCCACCTTTTTATACTGACACACTATGCACTTGGCAACAAACTTAGCCACATCATGCTTCCAGCCAGGCCACTATTACATATCTTTAAAGTTATCGTACATCTTGGTGTTACATGGGTGCATAGAATACATTAATGAGTGATCCTCTTCCAGAACCATCTTCCTCAAATAATCAACATCAGGAACCACAACTATATTATGGTAAAAAACTATCCCGTCCTCTTCCTCATGGAAGACATCACACTTCTTGCTGCAGAACACTGCTCATATCTATTGTATCACAATATCACTCTATCATGTGTCTCTGATCTGTTGTCTCAATGTAGGCTTCACTTATAACTATGCCAACAACCCATCTAACAATGAAGTCTCAAGGTTCACGTTCATCTGATGTAAGGAGACCAACGTGTCTCTCTTGTGGCACACTAAGGAACACAATTTTGTTTTCTCCACCGATGATGACAAAGAAGACTTTCTTCTCAAAGCGTCTGCCACCACATTTGCCTTCCTTGGATGGTAATCAATGGTGCAATGATAATCCTTGATAAGCTCCATCTAGCATTGTTGCCTCATGTTTAGCTCATGTTGAGAAAAGATATAATTCAAGTTCTTGTAATTTATGAAGATCTGACACTTCTCACCCTAAAGGTAGTGTCTCCAGGTCTTCAAGGTATAAACCACTATAGACAACTCTAGATCATGCGTTGGGTAGTTCTCCTCATGTTTCTTCAATTTTTGTGATGCAAAAGAGGTCACACTCTTGTCCTAAATAAGCACACAACCCAATCCATTCCTCGACGCATCATAGAAAATTATGTATCCTTTCCCTTACTCAGGCAAAAGCAGCATTGGTTCACTTGGCATCTTCTCCTTCAACAACTGAAAGGCATGCTGACATCTATCATCCTGGATAAAAGGCACATCCTTCCTCATCAGCTTCGTTAGGGGTAATACCACTGAGCTTAAGTTCTTGATTAAGCTCCTATAGTAGCCTGCCAAACCTAGAAAACTACAATCTTCTATAGGTGTCTTCGGTTGTTCCCACTCCCACATAGATTCAACCTTCTTAGGGTCCACACAAACTCCCTCAGTAGATATCATGTGTCGTAGGAAGGACACCTCCTTAAGACAAAACTCGCACTTGTTGAACTTGGCATATAGCTAATATTGTATCAACACTGTCAACACAAGATGAAGATGTTGTTCATGTTGCTTACTATCTTGGGAGTAAATCAGGATATCATTAATGAACAACACCATGAAATGTTTAATAAACAACTGAAACACCATGATCTTCAAGTCAATGAATGTTATTGGTGCATTGGTTAACCCAAATGACATAACCAAAAACTCGTAATGAGCATACCTCATCCTAAAATCTAACTTTGGTATGACATCCTCCTTGATCTAAAACTGGTGATAACCCAATCTCAGGTCTATCTTTGAGAACACGGTGGCACCACACAACTAATCAAACATGTCATCTATCCTCGGCAAGGGATACATGTTCTTCATCATCACCTTGTTCAACTGTCTATAGTCTATACACAACCTCATGGATCCATCTTTCTGCTAAATAAAAAACACACAAGCAACCCATGGAGATGTGCTCGGTCTAATGAAACCTTTCTCAAGAAGCTCTTGAAACTATTTCTTCAACTGGACCATCTCAATTGTAGGCATCTTGTATGGTGTATGCGCTATCGGTTGCATACCGTACTAGGTTGATCTGAAATTGATCTCTCTAACTGAAGGAACATCTAGAAACTCATCTAGAAACATGTCCTCAAACTCATAGAACTCTGACACCTCTAGAATACTAGGACTCCTCACCTTCGTATCCAACACGTCTGCCAAAAATTCCTCGTAGCCTTGCCTCATCATCCTCTCAGCCACCATTTCCAACACCAGACACGTCGAAAGAATCTTCCTATCTCCTTGGAAGATCCACGTCACATCGCCATCTATGAACTTTGCCACCTTGGAACTACAGTCCAAGACCACCAGATACTTCTCCAAGGTATCCATTCCAAGGATCATAATGAATCAATTCATATTAAGTGGTATGAGATCCACTTAAATGTTGTGTCCTGAGAAAGAAAGGACACAAGAAGGACACACCTCCGCAACTCAGCGGAACCAACTAAAGGGGTTTCTAAACAAAGACTATCTAGCTTATGTTTAACAGGCAAAAAACAACTATCAATCACTTCTCAAGTGAGAAAAGAGTGTGTCGCACCCAAGTCAACCAAAACAAATATAAAGTAAGAAGAAGGCAAACCATAATGATACTCCATTGGACCTATCACTACTCACGGGTTGTCCACACCTTTCGTCTGACTCATAGTGTAGAATCTAGTCATTGCCTATTGTCGCCTCCGTCCTCTGCTGGCATGTCGAGAAGAACCATCCTATGACATTTGTCTACATCCTTGGCCTCCACCACTGCTAGACTATTACCTCTGTGATCCCTGTTAACTCTGCCTTAGCTGTTGGGTCACCTCATCATCCTTTACGGGGCAATACAACTTTGTATTCCCAACTTAGGCCACACTTGTAGCACGTCCTTCTCTCAAACCACGGCCAAAACATCCCTATTACTAACACTGAAGATATACTATGAGCTCCTGGTGGTGGAAGACTGCGACCTCTACCTTTACTTAGTGACCACTACATTTATGCACTTAACCTTTACTGTGATGGCGGTGCTGAGATGTAGGCTTCTTAAAGCCTCCAAAAGATTGTCCTTGGTATTGTTTCGACCTCTTCTTAGCACTCTTCTCACGCTTCTCAACCACAGATCATTCAATCCTCCTGATAGACTCCACAAACATGGTGAACTTCTCACCATTTACCAAAGAAGTCATCGGGGTAGAGAGCTCAACATTCAACCCCTTTCCAAAATTCAGGTCCTCTCCTCATCTGTAGTAGCCATGTGAGGACAAAACCTTAACAACTCCATAAAACTCACTTCATACTCATTAATGGACATGGATCCTTGCCTGATCTTCTCAAACTGGGATATCTTCTCATCCAAATAGGTATAGTGGGAAGTACCTACTAATTAACTCTCATCTAAACTCCTCCCAATTCATAGCAACCCCATGCCTCCTCTTCTCCTCTTGTATGTCCCACTGATGGCCTACACACCCCTTTAGAAGATACACTGCATGCTTCACTTTTTCAGCCTAGGGAATGCTAAGGATCTTGAAAGCCTTCTCTAACTCCATCAATCATAGGATCTACATCCGCTAGATCAGCTGTACTAGCATACTGCACAACACTAACACATCTCAGCCTCACAAAGGTCTTCCCAGAGCTTAGAGATTCAACACTGGGAGTTGCTACCCTAGGCTATGGTGCAGGCATTCTGTCTGCCATGTGCATCATCTTTGCCATGAACTTCCCTAACAAAGAGAGAATGAAGGGTTCTCTATTATGGCTGGGCCAAACTGGGGAGCATCAAGCACATAATCTTTTCTCTCCTAGTCCCTAGAACTACCTTTTGGTGCAACAACACTGCTCTCAACAACGTGTTCTTCGTGTTCTCCAAACATTTTTTGTGCTCTTCTTCTTATTCTTCTTCTTCATAAGTAGAAGCCACTATAAAACAGACTCGAGGACACTAAAATAGACACAAACCCTTGTCCTAGGTTCATGTAGACTCAAAGATCCTAAGCTTTGTTACCAACCTTGACTGTGATGCCGTGACGCACCACAAACGAGATTACTCAAACCAAATGCGGAATTAAAACTAAAAATGCATTTTAACCAAAAACACAATAAAATAAAACCAATTTTCTCAAATCACCAAGACCAAAAACTTATCTAAGTCTTCATCAAGAGACCTTTATCACATAACACATATATCATAGTGGATACATCACTATGCATCATCATACCTGTCATCAACCTGTAACATAAGAAACTTGTTCCACATACATATACATGTACACATGCCATATCTATACAACATAAGGCACACAAGCCAAAAACCTTGTATCGGTAACATCTCTACAAAACACCTATAAGCACCCCCATAGACCGGAGTATATAGGAATGACTGTAGGACTCTAACACCAAAAGACTAGCATCACGTTCAACCTTATCAGCTAGTGCTCTTGCTGCTACTCTTCCACAGCTGCACAATCTCTACCTCTTCACGCACAACCACCTAAAAGATGTGGAAACCCACAGGTTGAGACCAAACATCCCAGCGAGAGATATAACTCTTTGTCAACACCTATTAAAGCACATATATCTAAGCAAGTAGATAAAATACTTAATAAGTTGAGAAGATTAAGCAAGGCCAGACAATTATCAATGAGTAGTAGAACAATTAATATTCTAAGAAGAAATATGAAAAACATGTATATCTTCTATCAACTAATCTATACAAAAGCAAGGTAAAGGATCATCCAGTGTTATTTGAATTTGTCCCTATGCAAATTTGCTACATGGATATATTACATCTTTTGTTAAATGCTCTAAGGATTTGAGTCGTACCAGCCAAATCCAACTGACCACTACTAAGTTGAAACTAGTGCCATGCAAGGTCAATGGAAGAGTTGGAATTCATGATCTCCCCACACCTCTTGGTCAACACAGGAGAAAACACCGCACAGACATATCTGTCAACTACAATAATGACATATAGTCAAGCTCAGGGATTGGCTCACGCATGGCCATCCACATATAAAATCACACCTAGCCCACCTTGGTACAGGTAATGACACTAGCAGAACAAACTCACTCATGGCCATTCTAAAAGAAAGATTGACTCACTCATGGCCATCCATATCACAAGGAGATAAGCTCACGCTTGGATGTCTCACACAACCTATAATTGTGGATGCAAGGATATACTCAACTTGCACCCCCAACATATTAAAAAATAATCACTTTAAGTTATACTTGTTTCAATGATCCAGTAATTAAAGCTGACACCAGAAAGGATCTATGGAAAAGGTCATCTACATGATAAGATTTTTACTTGATTAATTAAGTCAATTGGGTATCTTTTATCATCAATCAAGTTACAATGTACAAAGTCAAAACAAACTCTACAAGAATAAGGGAAATATTGCAACTCGAGAAGATATAAAACATATAATGTGTGATATTGTCATATCATCACCACAAGATGCTTATAGAACATCCATTCACAAGGCCATCACCAATGTAACATCATTGTGGGATGTCAATCCCTCAATCACATCACTAGAGGATGCCTCCTAATCATAGGCATCAAGCCATCACCAGGTCATAGGACCCTTCAAATTAATAGGATCTCATCATATCTCAACAAGGCTTATAGAAAACACCCTATATCACAAAATAATCACCATAGCATACAAAAGCTATGGTATTCATTACACCTTCATGTTTATGGGATAATAAATTGGAGAGGGAAAAAAATAATATGACAATTACTATAAGAGATACAAGAAAGCCCATCACAAGGCTCATCATCAGGGTTAGGTCTCCATACATGGCCAATTAGGGTTTATAATTATATTCACCTACTAAACCCTATCTACAAAACCTCCCACTTTCTTGGAGCATATTAGGTTAGCACGTCATTATTATCTTGAGTGAACCACTAACCTACCAATGTTAGGTATCAACATCGTGTACATGGTACCATCACATCATGTTATGCATGTGTCAAGACCTCACACCAACCCAACATCACAACCTCAATCCATCAAATGGTCGTGACCACCATCACACCTAGTGTCATGAATGCGACATGATATGGTGTCTCGAACACCACCCAGGTTGGTCTTAATAACAACCAAACAGGTGTCGTGACCACCATGCAACATATTGTCATGACCGTGACAACCCAAATACAATGTGGCGTCTCGACCAGCCTAAAATAGGCGTCACGACCAAGCATTAAACAATGTCATGACCACGACTAAGGGCAACGTTGCAATGAAAGCCAACAACATGTCGTGACCAAACCACAACAACATCTTCTAGACCACAACCAAAGGCATCCTTTTGGGTCCAATGACAACACATGTCAACCTCCATCAAAGTAGGCATCTCGACCATAGACAAACGCAACGTCGTGACCCAAAACCAAGCAAACAAAACATTCAATACAGGAGCAAGGGCACATCTCAAACCAAGGCCAAACAAGGGTGTATGTCACGACCCAACACACCATGAGAACATGTGTCTCGACCCCAAAAATCAAGGTCACATATCTCTCGACCGTAACAAAGGCCAAATAGTAGGAAACCAACCATCACTAAGATCAAAACTCAAGGGTCCAAGTCCATCAAACCCTAGAACATGCTCTACGAAGATCATCAAGGAAAACCACATTGGAGAGAGAAAGACAAACCACATCACATATGTGAAAACACCCACAACTCCAAGGAAAACATGATAGCCAAAATTAAAACATGGTGAAAAAACCAAAGCTCGAGATGCATGCAAGATCATCCTCTTAAGAAATCACTTAGCAAACGTACACATAGAAAACTAGGGTTTTGGGTACTAACTAATCTAAGCATGATAACCAAAACCACTATCATTCAAGATATAGAAATATCATCCATTAGCATATTAGGTCACCATTTTAAATAGAGAAACAACGACATGCATGTAAAGGAAAGAACAATAATAGAAGGGGGTAGAGGGTTATATCACCCGCCTGATTTGAAGAGAATCAAGCTCCAAGGCACAAGCTCTAAAGAGGAGGAATGAAGCTACAAAAAAGATCACCTCTTCAGCCACAAGGTCACCTCCAAAAAGAAGAACACCTTGGTCAAAAGATACCTCAAGAAAAGAGAAAGAAGGACCCTATGCCAAATCAAAGAAGAAAAGAGAAAAGAGGAGGAAACACCCTCCCATTAGTTACCACCATGGTAAAACCATAGTCTAAGGCCTTTGTGAGGAGGAGTTTCTCTCAAGGAGACCACTAGGGTAGAACCCTAGTCTACGACCAAGAAAAGAGGAAGAAGGAGATATAGGTTCCAAAGAAAAATGTGATCACGAGGGTAAAACTACTTACCAAGGAAAGAAACCACTACAAGGAGGGAGATCGAGTGATAAGGCACCACATGTAAGGTTGAACCACCTCCAAAACACCAAGAACAACACCCTTTTGCTACACCAAGCTCCAAGGATGAACACAAGGTAAGGGAGAAGAAAAATGGCAGAAAAAGATCACTTGTATGGAGAGAAAAGGGGTTATATACTAAAGGAGGAGGGAGGTAGGGTAAGGGGTGATGTGTAAACACCTAAAGGCACCAAAGGGACACTTTTCCACCCAAGAAACTAACATGCAACCACTTCAACAATGTATGCCCAATATGGTGATACAACCTATGATGGGTCTCGACCTCTTGGGTCCCCAACATATGGTTTTGGTTGAGACACTCAAAAGGAGGTCGAAACAAGAGCAAAACATCACCTTGGACGAGACAAAAGCTCACCATGCACACTAGGTTGAGGCACACCACAAAAGGACAAGCTGTCTCGACCACAAACCAAACCAAATCACCATGGTCGACACAAGACACACCCATAGAACTAGAGATTTAAGTTATCCACAAGCTCTAAGAACATCTAAATGGTTTAGAGAAAGTTTCTAAACACTTACTCAAGCCAAACAAATAGTATTAACCAAAAATACAGGTAAGGGGTCTTACAAAAGTATTAGGTGTTTGTTTTTTGCAACAACTGACGACGAAGTTCCACTTAACAACACCCATGAAACAAACTTTTCCTCATTCTTTATTACATTGTGATCTTTCTTCCTCATTGTTTCTGCCCTAACTGCCACTGTTACTGTTGTGCTTCCCTGACTGTCACCACCAATTTTGTAATCGTCATGTTGACCGTCGTTGTCATTGCCTATGTGTAGACCACCACCGCCGCTGCCTCTCTTCATTGTCATCGTCACTGCTTGCCTCCTTCATTGTGCTAAACACCTTCATCTCCCTATCACGTCCTCTACTATTCTATTGCTCATCACCGCTGTCGCTTGAGCCACAACTATCACCGCCGCTACCTCTTGAGCCACCACTATCATCGCCACCCCACTACTTGAACCACCACTGAAGCCATCTCCTCAAGGTGTTTTTTATTTCTTTTTTTTATTTTTAGCTACAACTTTTTTATAACTACTTGTATAATTTGGTGGTGTTACTAGAGTTATGATACCTAAAATGATATCAATTGAATGATGATGTGTAACTAGGGTTTTAATTTAAAAATTGGAAAATATATATTTTTATAGTTGGATTCATGTGTAACTACTTGTATAATTGATGTGTTGTTCAATTTGAATGTTGTATGGAGAAATAATCACACCTAATATGGATTAATAGAATTAACTAAATTATCTTGATTTAGATTGAAATTTTTTATATTTACCTAAATTCTGAACCATAAATTCTAGTTTAGATGTACATCTTATTTACCTGGAAACCCATCTATGATCTATTCATTAGGTAGTCTCCAGTTTCAGACTGTTCTTAAACACTTAATCTCACTTATGATGTAAGTATATAACATGTATTTGGTTTTCAAGATGTTTCGTCAACACTTCCTCATTTTTCCTCTAAATACATATGTAGAGGGGTATTTTCCCATATACATCAGTGTACCCATAAAAATATGGAGAAATGTTGTGGAAATGTTCTTGAAAATCGATTACGCATTATACACTTACTAGTGAGATTCAATGTTCAAGAATGAGATAGGTGCTACTATCAGGTTTTATGGCTTCAGAGTAGGTAGCGGAAACAAAAAAATTACTGATCCATAATAGGAGATCACATCAATGAATATGTAATGCGAAGTATGGTTTTATCAAGATGTACCTAGTCCAGGGGCTTGCCTAGTGACAATACCTTGCATCCATGTGCGGTCTTCAATGCCATGTCTTAGACAGTGTCTGTGCAGCTCTTGGTCTTCGCCATGGACTCTGGCTTACACCACAGACTGTGGATGACGTGTCCTCCTGAGCGGAAGACATCTCATGTCTCTATAGATAGTCCACACAGACCACCTGATACTCCTTCTGTTCTAGAAGAACTGGCAAGAAGGAGACGACCCTCCTGTTGATGTACTAGCACCAATGTAACGACCCCGCCTCCCAATAACACCCAATTAAGGGAGACCAAAAGGTCGGTGCCGTTATCCCAATTAATAGGATCAAAGGTTCGACAAATAGTCAATAACAATTAACGAATTTTACTAACTAAATTGGAAACTTGTACAAAATAAAACTTTGCATACCTTTTTCAAATCTGGGATATCTACATCTATCTGCATCAGGAGTCTACTCTAACTAATCCTCCTTTGTACTTTAACTCTTAATTAATTTAACATATGCCACTTCACTGTTTGTCCTTTTCAAGCTTGTACCTAAAACGCCATCAAACAAAATGTTGGTCAGCATATCGGAATATGCTGGTATGTGGGGACATCCAAAATTTCATAGATATGGCTAACAATTTAATAATCACAAACAAATTATTTAACAAGATAATTTACATACAATGTGTAATTCTCCACCGCTTTTTCCCTAACCCTGGCATACCCCTCTAGGGTTTCTCTTTTTCCATTGACTTAAGGCCACCTTCTCAATCCCGAGCTTGGTGCCTGGGAGTCACCTCTCATGGTGCTCCATAGTCATGCATCATAGACCACCTTCTCATTCCCGAGCTTGGTGTCTGGGGTCACCTCTCAGGGTGCCCATTGGTCTACCCTCTTGGGCCTGACCTTTATGGCATCTTCCATCAAGGTGGCATGTAGGTGTGAGAATAGACACTTCTTTATAATTGTGATAACCATAGTGACTTTATAATTTTGCAAGTATGAACATCCAACTGTTTAGATTACATTCAATATGAGGAAACATTTGGAGAACCCTTGGGAAACTAATGTGATTAACCATAATTAACCACATACATGTCAGGAAGCCTCAGGTGCAAGAATAATCCAAACAAGCAAGTGATCTAGAATCAAGCAAGCACACAATTCAGTCATGAAATTACATTCAATTGCTTTTTATCAAAATCTGTCCAAACCATCTTGCTACTTATGGTTTCTATTCCTTTTTAGGGTTTCTTCCTCTTTTTAGGGTTTACATTGTAATTAGGGTTTTCTTCCCTTTACTCTTTTTAAACCCTAATTTTCTCATCTATCCTTCACAAAAGTTATTAAGGTTATCTTTTACAAACACATAACCTTAATTCTAGATTAATGCACAATTAACCATCAATTAAGTCCATTAAGCCTCTTTTACATTAAAGCTATCATTTTTGTCCTTTTTCATCTATGACAAAGTCATTATGCTCGTTTATCATCAATTCATAGTTCATTATGCTCTAATTCAGATATGACGTTCTTTATCATTAATTCGACCTTTTATCCACTAGGAAACCCTAATTTCCACATTAAGGGTATTTAACCACAATTAGGAACTTTAATGCTCGAAATAGCTTTGAATCATTTATTCATGATTTTGAATAATTAAAGCCATTAAAAGTTGCATTTACCAATATTAGGGTTTTAAGGTTCATTAAAGCATATGGAACCCTAAAATGTGCAAAATTCATCTTTTTCGACCATAATGTATCTCTTTATGATTAACAAGTCAATATCAACTTTAATCATCAATTAAACCATACTAATCACATTAATCATATCAAAATAGGGTTTCTTAATCATCATTACATTAAAGTTACTAACTTCCATTACTTTTCGAATTGCAATCATAATTAGGCTTCAAATATATTTGTATTGCATTCGTTGAGTTCTCCTGATCAAAATTCATGTATAATGTGCATCTATCCGAGCTATGGTTAATGAGATACGAATTTCACAAAAATACTTACTTTGGGCCAATCCAGGAGCGCCACGTGGCCGATCTCATGCAATGCGGCTTGCTTTATTTGGAACATTTCAAAATGTCCAAAATACCCTCGGTTAAGTTGTTGCTTCTTTCTACCCCGGAGGGGTAAAAACGTCCAACGTGCCCAAGCTTCTTCTTCCTCCTCGTGAGCCGCCAGGGGGCCGACCTATAGCCCTAGTCACAAACAGCACGACCTCTCTACCCCCTCCCTGACCCCGAAGGTCGCAAGGGAAGGTTCTCCTCCCTTTGCCGCACACCCACACACCAGATGATGCCCTTCTTTCGCGGCTAGGGTGGCTGGCCCACGTTGGTCGGGCCTGCAATCCACGGCCGACCTGGTAGTCGGGTTGCAGGCTGTTGCGCGATGGTGGCAGCCAGGAAAGGTGGCAAACCACCCTAGATCCTAGGAGAAACTTTGTTCCTCCACTAAGATCGCACCACATCTGATAAAGCCCCCGAAACCACCCTATGTTCTCTTGGTTAGGGTTAGCATGAAAAGAAGAAGGCAGAAGAACGTGGGGTTCTCTCTTCCCTTCAAACCAAAGATCGACCCCTTATATAGGGGTGAGAAACGAAGCCATGTGTTGGCTATTCTCGAATCAAAGAGCCCCTTTCCAAGTAGGAAACCAATTCCTTCAATGAGAAGTAACCTTATCTCTCTTCATAACCTCTTTGATATTCTTATTTCTTGGATAGTTAGGAATTCGAAATTCCTCTCATTTATTCTCTTTATTCTTGCCTTTTACTTTATTGGCCACGAAAATATATTTCCATTAAGTAGAAAATACCACTCCTTTAACAAAACCACAAAAACCATTAGTAATGTATTACATTATTCTCTTATTTTGCTTTATTGGTATTTTCTCTTTCCTCTTTCTTCATTGGGGCTCCTTGGACTCCAAGAAACTCTAAGATTTCAAAATCCTTTTTATTGGATACTCATTATCCTTCTAGATGCATCTAAATGCATTATTCTTCATTATTTCTCATTATCTTATTTATTTCTTATTAAAATAGCTCTTTTTGAGAATTTCTCTTTATTTCTCTTTTATTTTCCTCATTGGTATTCCTTTTATTATTAGGAATCTGTGGGATATGAAATTCCACTAAGGATAACTCAGTTACACCTCTTTCCACTTATTTTCCACATTTTATCATTGTTTTCAATTTCTTTCTTAATAAAGAAATACTTAATTGATCTTTTCTTTTCTTTTTGCATTATATTTGTAACTTTGGACTCCTTGGGACCCAAGGAACCCATGTGGCACGAAATCCACCTTTGGATTAAGTGCTTTTGCCTTCTAGAGGTTTCCACACCTTTCTTTTATCAAAAACTCAATTATTCATTTATTAACTGAATTTCCTTTTTATTGGGCCCAATAGCCAATAAAGCCCACAACACAAACATCAAGGCTATTGTAAACGCAATCCATTTATTCAAAAAAAATTATATCATTATTTGTTTCAATATCTTTAATATGAGAAATTATATTTCTCACCAAAGGAACCCAAAAATTTGGGTTGTAACATCCTTCCCCTCTTATAAAAATTTTGTCCTCAAAATTCCATCAAGCAAACAAACAGTATAGGATAAGCTTTTCTTATGTCCATCAAGGCTCCCATGTGGCTTCACCCTTTCCATGGTGCTTCCCAAGAACCTTCATCATCTCATATTCTTCCATCTGAGTTCTTCCTTACCTTGGTATATCATACCCTCATAGGTGACTCAGGACATTTCAACTTCTCACAAGCTGAATAGGTTCAAGGCTCAACACATGGCTTGGGTACCTCACATAATGCCCTAGATTAGACTCATGGAACACATTACACATCATGTCATCCTGAGGGGAAAGCCTAAAAGCAACCATCTCCACCAATCCATCTCAAATGGACCCATATATCGGGGACTCAGCTTTTTCAGTTATAGCTTAGAGGGGTCGGATTTTCACATCACATATTCTCCCACAGTGAATTGCATGTCAGTCTGCTTTGCATCATCTCACGACTCATGTCACCACTGGACTCTCTCTCTCATCCGTTGCACGATCAAAGTGACTTCATCTGCACACATTGTGGTTCTTTTCTGACCTTCGTGAGGCCTCCTTCACCAACATCATCTTAATGAAGTGGTGACCAACACAATCTCCCTATAGAACTTCTTACATCCCGATAAAGGCTATGGTGGTTAACATCACATCTTAAGAATTGTCTCTTTATATCCCCCTGAACAAGCACACTTGCTCTCATCAGACCCTCTAGTCTGGATCATACTAACCATTAGTTAGGGGTGATAAGCAGTACTAACATCGAGTTCTTCATGTACCTGCTTCCACCTTATAGAAGTGAACTTTTTAGGTCATACTCAAGAACTTTTGAACTCACATCATGGTGTGGTTGAACCATCTTTCTCTCTTAATTAGTTCAACCAAATATGTCCCTTGATAGCATTCTTTCTTTCTCATGTCTTCTAGGTAAGGTTATCTACCATAACACATATTGCATCTTGACCTTCTTTGGTCTAGGGAATACTTACCACCACATATGTAGTGATGAATTCCCATTCCCTCAAAGGGATTCTTTAACCTCTAAGTCAAAGCACTGAGTTACTGGTGTTCATCCTTCACCCTTGGCTTGCATGGCCACATGCTACATGCAACTTCACATCAAGCAACAAAAGTGCTACTATCACTTACTATCTTTGTAGTATCATGGTGTTTGGTGATCTTAAAACCATGATCTCATGTATGTCATTTTTCCTCAAGCTTGATTCCTCAGAAACCCTCCACCACTCTAATCAAGGTTTCATCACCTTCCTTTCCAAAGAAGTGTATCTGAGGTTCTACAACAATCCTTTTATCGCATCAAGGCCTAGGCTGGCTAACCAAACAACCACTAATCTTGTTCAATAGATCTCATTATATCTGAGTGTTAGCCAAACTTATCTCTTTTTCTCAACTGAAGGTTAGGCTAACAACCTTAACTTCTTCTAGCTTCCAGCTAAACTAGTAGCTATATTTCAACCAGAGCATTCATTACCACTTCTTATCCTTAGGTGTTACGTAATGTTGAAGACATACACCTCCATGTATTATACTTATCATCTCATCTCAAATTCTAAGTTGGTCTTCATCAAGAAGCTCTGAGCTCATCCTAATGGTGATCAAACTCAACCTTGCATAACTTTCAAATTCTACATAGCTCATGATAAAACATCCTCATAAGATGACTACACTATTTCTCTTAGTGTTTGTAAACCATCCATCTATCATTCACTCCACCAGGGTATGTTTTCATCCCTATCCTCATACCTTATAGCAATGTTCCAACTCACATCATCTTTATCCTTGGTGTATGGCATGCGTACTATCCTACATCTCACTCCCATAACAAGAGGAAATAAGCATTTGGCTACAATCCAAATACAGAGTTCTTCCTGTTCCAAGAGTAGAGATGGTACATTCCACCTTGCCAGTACACTTTCAAATCTAAGTTGAAATGTTCCACATATGTCTCTATATCACAAACATCATGACATCAAAATTACTTCCATGGAAAAATGGTCTCGAACCTACTTGGGTTACTACACAATCCTTGGTCATCTCCTCGAGGTCTATAGGGTGCCGACACTTTTGGGGACATCCCTCTTCCCTTATGCATCTAGAGAGTGTCCTACTCATCTGCCCTTTGGGTCCCATGAGTTCATGAAGGTGATAAATCCCCTAACCCATGGCCCTTAGACAATGATAGCTGTTACCTCCTGACCCTATGGTCATGTCCAACTAGGGAATTAGGGAACTCCTACTTCCATCAGTCTTATCCCCAGCTGACCCTAGGATAGACTTAGGATTCCATTATAGTACATGTCTAGCTTATAACCTTACCCAAGCCTTCATCATCTCTCTCTGCACTCACGACTAACTTTCATCCCTTCATAGGGGTCATGGCAACCTGCCTACCTTGGTCAGGCCCTATACCGGTTACCTCCATGGTAACACATACACATGCACTTAGAGATGGTTATCTATGGGTCTACAGGTTCATTTTCATACCATGTACCTTTCACTTAGCTTCTCAAGATCCTATGAAACCTCTTTATGTTACCTCAAAACCAACAAAACTGGTATACACCCTACAAAAGGATCCCTCTCCCAGGATGGGAGGAAACTACAACTCTTGACAACAAGGTTACAACCGTCCTTATGTTTAGGGTCTGCATCCACATGAGCATGATTATCCCTAGCAAGCTACTAAGGCACAAGAAGACACTTAACAAACCATGCTAGGTCACACTTGATCTCATCCTCAACATTAGACCAACTTAGTTGTGAGGGGTTCATCAAACATACCCTTAACTTAAGGGGTTTTCTTTACCTCTACACATGAGGAGTACCATGCTCGAAACTATAGAGACTCAAATCTCATCATGAGCCTTGGGTACACTGCTTCCCCTCTTAGGCCTAGGAACCCTAGGTTCTCCTTTGGGTACCCAACTGCATGCTCAAAATCTTAACCACAAATCAAGCATGCCCAAGGTATGTCATGTACTCCCATGATCCTGCTATATGAGAAACACCTTAGAGTTGAGTCCTCCTCAAGGACAACCAACTAGGTATAATGCCTCACAACTAGTTACTTAAACCTTCTCAGGGTCTAAGGTACTCTTTGTCTCATCTCAGTAGGTAACCACTTATACCAGAGGCACATAGGTACCAGAAGCATCATCCTCTCTCTAGGGTTTGGTTCTTCTAAAGGAAACTAAGATAACATCAGTCTCTAGGGGACAAGCATAAGGCAACCAATATCATCCACTTAGGTCACATCATCCTCAACTCCCCATGGTTCCTCATATCTCGAGTTTTTAGGCTTCCAATCCTCCTTACTGAGGTCTTGCTTGCTCTCTCTGGAGTGAACTCCACATCCATCCATACTACTAGAGGTCTTCTCCCCATGAAGGATCAAGCTCACAGGCATACCTCTACGTGAGTGAAGCCTATGCTCAACCTTTTGTTTGCTAATGTTTATCCATAGCCCCTTATGCTTATCTCATAAGCCATCCATCATGTCATTCTGACCTCAGTTTTAACTTACTGCTTGTACTACTGATGTACTCTGGGTGCAAGTTATATCCTACTCACGACAACCCATAAGGTTTCTATAGGTTCCTCTCTAACCTCATCCATGAAGGAGCAATCTTTCGTTCATGCACGACCTTTCCCAGGGTTGGTTTGCCAAAGGTACTCGATCATACAACCTCTCATGGCTCATATGGCATCCCAAACATGTCTATCCCAATGCCTGGTTTACCATGACGTCTAACTCATCATGTCATCTCTCTCTCTAACCTCCACTTAGGGTTAGGGTAAACATCATCCTCAGAGGATGTGCTAGGTCTCTACTTTTAATGGAGGTCCCTACCTCCATGACTAACTCTCTCTACTCATCCTCCTTATAAGGAGTTCTATCCACATGTCTCTCCTGAGGGCAATGACAACTCATGTCATATGACCTTAGCATGTATCTGTTCTTTAGTTTGTGCTTAATCTATTAAGCTTATGTCCATGACTTCTTATTTACATGCTTTTCATTAATTTGGTGGAGGATTCCTTAGCCTTATTATCCTTACCCATACCTCAAGGGGGTGAGGAGAAGAGAGAAAACCCTAATCCTTAAGGTCCTTAATAGAATTTGAGTTGAGAAGGGATGAACAAGATGAGAGAGTCCTAAAGGTATCTTATTTCGAGTCATATCCTTAGACATCGGCCAGGCAGTCACACAATCCGGGAGTCCTCATATTCCGACTAGCAGTGCGGAGGAAAATATTGCCAGCCCCCAGACGTGATCCTTTTCTAGACACCTAAATCTTTCAAACAATCCTCTAATAACTCCCTCGGTTCTATGGAATTAGTAAAATTTAATAATTATTATATATTAAGTGAGGAACCTATGCTCTGATACCAATTGTAATGACCCCGCCTCCCAGTAACCCCCAATTAAGGGAGACCAAAAGGTCAGTGCCATTATCCCAATTAACAGGATCAAAGGTTTGACAAATAATCAATAACAATTAACAAATTTTACTAACTAAACTGGAAACTGGTACAAAATAAAACTCTGCATACCTTTTTCAAATTTGGGATATCTACATCTATCTGCATCAGGAGTCTACTCTAACTAATTCTCCTTTGTACTTTAAATCTTAAATAATTTCACATATGCCACTTTACTGTTTGTCCTTTTCAAGCTTGTACATAAAATGTAAGGACCTTGACCTCCGTTTAGGGCTTATCCTGTTTGCTTTGCCAAACCCTGGTGCTTAGTTGCTTGCTAATCCCCCTTATTGGTGATTAGGGTTTGTTTATGCTTGTTGTGTGTTGGAGGTGCTACTTGCAATTAACCCAAGTTTAGGGTTGTTGAGCAAGTTTGTCACCTTAAGAAGTGTTCTTCTCTCTCTTTGCTTCATCTAGTGTTGAGAGGAAGGGTTGGGCTCGTTGCTTGAGTTGCCTTGGGCTTGGATGCGCCTTGTTGGGCTTTGTTGTGCCTTGCTTGAGCCTTTCTTGACCTTGTTGGACCTTGTGTCGGGCAAGAGTGCCTTGTATCGGCCCGAGGTGTGTCACCCAGGGAGGTGTCGGGGATGGTGTTGGGGTGTATCGGCCATGGACCCCTTTGACCCTTTGACCTCATTTGTGTCACCACTAGTGGACACTTGGTGCTTGATGCTTGCATGTGGCAATGGCCTTGGACATGTGTTTATGGGAAGATAGAGAGGTGACATTGCCCATGGACAAGTGTCCCTAGGTGGGTGACACCTTGCCTTGTTTTATCTTGGTTTCTCCTCCACCCTCTCCTATATATGTGTTCCCTTTCTATTGCTAAGGATCCCTTTAGTTCCTTAGTTTCCCCTGCCCTTTGGTTGCACGAAACATCTTCCTTTGCAAGATTGGTGGCCGATCCTTATCTTGGAGTCTTCTTCTTCTTCCTCTAGTGGTGGCCAAACCCTAGAGTGCTTTGTTCTCCTTCTTGTGGTGGAGCTTGGAGCTTGCTTAAGGAGGCTTACATAACTCCTAACCCTAATCACATTACCTTCTTCTATGTTTTAGTATGCTTTCTTATGATCATATCATTCATGAATGTTCCATGATAAGCTTCTTTCTTAGTTGCACTTAGTTGGTCGAACCATGTTTTAGGGTTCCTAATTGAGAAACACTCCTTTCCCTCCTTGGTCTAGAGAAGTGAGCTTGAGCTATAGTAATATGAGCAACACCCTCTCTCGTTTAAGTTGAGAGGTGAGCTTATGTTCTAGTTGCTTGAAGCAACACCCTCCTCTCACCATGGATTCGAGAGGTGAGCTTTTTGGTAGATGTAGACCAGTGTTAAGGTTGATCCTTATGGTTGCCCGAGTTGTGATAGAGGTTGTGTAAGACCCCTCTCTCTTGGTTGTTGAGAGGTGAGCCGATCTTCTTGATCAATTTAGGGTTTGGCACCCTTGTGCTTGAGGTTGATGACGATCTTGTTGAGTTGTATCTTGGTGATATGACTTGGGGATGGTGCTGCCCGATACCCTCCTTGCTTTGGGTTGTGCCTTTGGCCGATACCCTGGTGTGTTGGGCAATATGCCTTGTTGAGTGCCCTACACGTTACACCTAGCTTAGGTAGTGGTTTGGTTCCCGTTGTTATGGAGCTCAGTGGGATAGCCTTGTGTTGGGCGTCATGGTTTGGTGGTGATGCCCGATATGGTGGCTTATGGTAACCCTAGATGCTGCCCTTGATCGATAGATTTCTTGGAATGTTTTTGGTGTCTCCTGAGTTGCAAGTATGTCAGGAGATACCATGTTGTGTTTGGGTGTCGTGTCCTGAAAAGTGAGTGCCTTGGGCGTGTGAGTGGGGTGGCTGCCCGATAGGTACCATAACCATGGAAGGGCGATAGGGTTCAGTTGTTATGGATAGATAGTTGTGTCGTGCTTGGCCCTTGCATGATACACTCCCTCAACCTAGATGCATGTTATGCCTTGTGCATGATATGCCTTGATCTCTAGCTGTACGACACCTTGGGTGGTGGTCGTTACCTGCGGGGGTTGGCCAATATGCATTTAGTAAGGGATCCTACCCTACCCGTCACAAGTTGTGGTGAGGGACATGCTACCCGCCACCTCTTTTAGTGAGGTTTGTGGGAGTTTTAGTGAGGGTTTTGATAGCCTGGGTTGTATATAGATGAGGGCTCCATGTTAATAGCTATGTTACATGTGTTTATGATCATCTTGAATCATGTATATATATGATGATGAGTAATGATAAGCTTGGAATCATATGAACTACTTCACATGATGATGAGACCCATGTCTAAGGTCACAGGATTGAGGCATGAATGATAAAGTGTATAATCATCAATGTTTCCCTATATTTGATAACATGATCCTTTTGTCAATCCATGATGGCTTTAGTTATCTCTATAATTGTGTATACTAACCATGCAGGTGTTTCATGCAGATGCATAGCCAGGTAAAGGGCTATGAGGTATACATGTTTGAATAACACTGCATTGATGGTCACTCTTGTTGATGAGATAACTTGCATCACCAATCTGATGTGTTTAGGTCTGAGGACCTGAGTTCGGCTTAAGTGCCTAGTTGAGGTGTTATCCTCTGATGATGAGATCAGGGATTTTTATCCCAAGTGATGAGAATTCTTTAAGAGGTAGTGGTTTCTTGTGATGAGGGATTGAGTTCCCGAGATAATGTGATGGTGGTAATAATAATATAACATAATGTTATGTATGTGTTACAACTTGTTTGCCTCAACAATCCACTTAAAATATACTAACTAATTATAGTGGAACATATAATGTACTTTTTCCCTGGCCATAGATCCGTCATCGTCAGTAGCTAGTGATGGTGAAACAGGTTCTCCTACGGGTTAACCCGGAGCACATATTGCTAAATATGCGAGGTTTCTCCTAGCCTAAAATAGAGAGGATTCGAGTGCAGCTACAGTTGCAGACTAGGGATAGATAGAGCATGGTGAACAGGCCCATGGCTCAGTGTGATAGAGCATGAATGCATTCATGGCTTAGGGAGCACGGTGAACTGGCCTGTGGCTCAGATATACTAGCGCTGAGACCTGTACCAAGGCGGGCTAGAGAAAGGGTAGCCTGTGGGAGTTGACCCTGTGGCTGAGGCCACTTAAGAATGAGAATGCGGTCCTGCTTTGGTTCTCGTGCATTGACCACGAGGTGGTGAGGTCGTGGAGTCCGGCTCTTCCATGGACCTTGTATGGCACAAGCTTTGGGTTTCACAACCGATGGTTGGATTTGAGCGGTACGACTCACTTCCTCAGGGCATAATAATACGTAATCCAGCCGAATAGTAATTATTGCTTAAGGCAAAACACGGAACATTGGTTGAGGCCCTGCTTGTGTAGTTGATCTTGTTATACACTACAAATACTTATACGTTCCTTATGTTATGTGGTTAGATCTTATAAATCTTATCTTGTCAATCATGTTCCAAAAAGAAATACTTGCTATCTGCCTTCCGTACATCTTGGTAAGCTCAATGATAATAACAACCTTAATCTATAGACCGCTCATATTGTACGTTTTATTAGTTATCTGCTGTGTTGCTTTCATCTTTATAAGGTTTTATGGTTTCAGCGGGGAGTAATGTTTCTCGCTGGGACTGTGTGTCTCACCCCGTTGGTTTACAACCTTTTAGGTGTTCACACTAGACGTGGTGGTGGTCACGGGGTTGCGACTGAGCAGCAAGACGAGCAGTAGAAGGCAAGAGATGGATATGTTGTTGTTTTGGTTATTTTGTAGTAGAGTCTTAGAGTCATCCCTGTACTCTCAGGTCCTCAGAGGAGTTTTTACGTAGTTTTACGATGTATAGTTGATAAAGCTTTGTATATCCTACTGCTAGCCGGATGTGGCCCGTTATGTATATATTAACAGGTGATGAACTCATGTGATGACAAGACAACTGATCTATTAAGATGTGAACACATATTTAGACTTGTAGATGTTTATATAACATGTCTTCTTGCAGGATGAGGATCAAATTGTAATAGTTTCTTGGTTTATCTGCTTCTCGAAATCAGTTTTAATTACCCCGTGTTTTTGGTAACAAGTGGTTATGGTATTTTCTACACATTTTCGCGTGGCACCTCATTGTCTGTGTGATAGCGGGATGTGTCACCACAAGCTTGGTATCAGATCCCTAGGTTCACTGAGTCTACAGGGATTTAGGACTAGGTTGTGTCTGTTCTTGTGTGTTTTCCAGATTTTCTTACAATTATCTTCTACCCTCAGCGGAAGAAAAAGCCAAGATGTCTGGAAATCATGAAGAACATGCTGCTGAGAGCAGTGACGCTGCTTCAGTTGATGGAGCAGGAGGGCAGGCACATGGAGATTGGATGCCTAAGGTTCCCCAACTTGACCCAGCCATTCTTGAAAATCCTGCCTACCAATAGCTTATGGGGCAGATGATGACTACGATGAATCTCATGGTAGAGAGATTGCCAGTGCCTCCACCGAGAGAACATGCTCCCCATGGTGAAACATCGAGTACTGGGAAGACCATTGAGAGGCTTTTCCGAGTTAGAGCTTTAGACTATGCTGGGACGAGTGATCCAGCAGATGTAGATCTGTGGCTGACAAGTCTTGAGAAGGCTTTCCTGATCCTTGACATCCATGAAGCACATAAAGTCAAGCATGTTGTCTACCTTTTGAAGGGTATTATTGGCCATTGGTGGGCCATCGAGGAGGAGAAGCGACCCGGTGAGGTGATCAGTTGGGAGGTTTTTCAGTGTGAGTTCGTTGGCAGATACTTTCTGAAGATGTATCTGGATGAGAAGATCAGCCAGTTCGAATGTCTGCGCCAAGGAGTGATGAACATCACCGAGTATGAAGCCAAGTTCATGGACCTATTAAGGTTTTGTCCTCACATGGCAACAACGGATGATGAACGGATCAGACATTTTGAGAAAGGCCTGAGTGCTGATTTGATAACACCTACTGCCGCCCTAGACAACATAGAACGGTTTGCCACATTTGTGGAATCTGTCGGGAGGATCGAATGGTTAGTTAGGTAAAAGAGAGAGGCCATGTCTAAGAAGAGGCCTGCTCAGTTCTAGGGATAGAGGTTTGGAGGTTTCAAAAAGCCAAGGTTTTCAGCACCTTCCATGATGAGAGGTTCTAGTGTACCGTCACAGTGGTCTCCAAGTAAAGGAAGAGGTTATGTTTCTTCACCATCAAAGGCACATAGTACATCTTCAGTGGCAGTGACAGGGCCATCTAGGCCACAGTTGGAGGATAGGGCATGCGATATCTATGGACAGATAGGGCATTTCAAGTCAAACTTCCCAAGGAAGGATGTTGAAGTGACACAACAGTCGAGGAAGAACCATCAAGGAGCAGATAGACAACAGCCCAGTAATAGGAGAGGGCGAGGACACAGTCAAGCATCACAAGGAGGGTCATCTTCTAAAGAAAGCAGAGGACGTGGACAACAAGAAATGGCTCGATTCTATGCCATGAGTCAGCCGGAAGAGATAGTCAACCCGTGAGTGGTGGCAGGTCAGATGGAGTTATTTCATTCTGATTTGTCTTCTTCTTACTTTAAATCTGTTCTGGTTGACCCGGGTGCTATGCACTCTTTTATTGCATGTTCTATGCTTGATAACTGTATGTTACCTATTAGCTGTAAGAAAGATAGCTTGTTGTTAGAAACCCCTCTTGATGGTTCCTCGATGCTTCGAGATGAGTGTTCATCTTGTGTCTTATATTTTTCGAGACACATGATACTAGTGGATCTCATACCACTTGATATGCATGGATTCGATGTGATCCTTGGGATGGATAACTTAGAGGAGTATAAGGTGGTGTTGGATTGTGGTTCCAAGTAGGAAGTGTTTGATGATGATGCAGAGATGCGGATCTTCCAAGGAGATAGGAAGATTCTTTAGACATGTCTAGTGTTAGCGATGGTGGCAGAAAAGTTGCTATGGCAAGGATGTAAGCCATTCTTAGCTCACGTTGTGGATACCAAGGCAAAGGGTCCTAGCCTTGAGGAGGTGACAGTTGTTCTAGAGTTTGTAGATGTGTTTCCTGATGAGTTCCTCAGTGTTCCCCCACCTCGAGAGATTGATTTCGAGATCAATCTGGTTCCAGGAACACAACCAGTTGCACAGACGCTGTATAGGATGGCTCCAGCAAAGATGGTAGAGCTCAATAAGTAGTTACATGAGTTGTTGGAGAAAGGTTTCATCTGACCAAGCACGTCGCCTTGGGGTGCTCTAGTGTTGTTCATTAAGAAGAAGGACAGATCGCTGTAACTATGCATAGACTACCGACAGTTGAACAAAGTAACGATCAAGAATAAGTACCCATTGCCCAGGATAGATGATCTGTTTGATCAGTTGTGTGGTGCTACAGTGTTCTCAAAGATCGATCTACGGTCCAGATATCATCAGTTGAGGATTAAGGTAGATGACATACCAAAGTCAGCTTTGTAGGATGAGGTATGGTCACTTCGAGTTTGTGGTTATTCCGTTTGGGCTAACCAATGCACCTACTGTTTTCATGGATTTAATGAACAGGGTATTCCGTTCGTTTCTAGATCATTTTGTTGTAGTCTTTATAGATGACATCTTGATCTACAGTCATGACAATCAAGAACATGAACAACATCTTCGACAAGTGTTGACTCTCCTTCGCCAACATTAGTTGTATGCCAAGTTTAGTAAGTGTGAGTTCTTGTTGAGAGAAGTAACTTTCTTGGGTCATGTGATATCTATAGAAGGAGTTAAAGTGGACCCGAAGAAGGTGGAGTCTGTTGCAGAATGGGAACAGCCGAAGACGCTGACCAAAGTTCGTAGTTTCCTGGGTTTAGTAGGATACTACCGAAGGTTTATAAAGGACATCAGTGTGATTGCGTTGCCGATGACAAAGTTGACTAGAAAGGATGTACCTTTTGTCTGGGATGATATTTGTCAACAAGCATTCCAAAGTTTGAACTATACAACTGGCTCAAGAACGGGGATAATAATACAAAGTTCTACCAAACTTGGGTTACTCAACGAAGGAGATAGAATACTATCACTACTCTAAAGGACTCAAATGGACAATGGGTTTCTGATGAAGAGACAATGCTGGAGATGGTGGTGCGCCATTTTAAGGATATTATTACTGAAACTTTGTCTACTCCCTTACACAGGGACCTGCGAATACCAGGGTACTTCGGTCTCATCAGTTCGGCCGACCTCAACGCCTTATCTGCAATTCCATCAAGGGAGGAAGCCCACAAGACGCTGTGTCTCACGAAGCCCTACACAGCAGCTGGGCCTGACGGAATCACAGTAAAGTTCCTTCAAGAAGAATGGGAGGCGGTAGGCACAACGGTAGCTGGCACCGTTTAGAACCTGTTAACTGGTGACCCTGTCAGTGAGGAGATATGAAACTCAACGATCATCCTGATATCGAAAGTACAAAATCCTGAGAGATGTGAACAACTTCGACCGATCTCCCTAAACAATACGATTCTCAAACTTGCATCTAAGGTGGTTGTCGAAAGGCTCAAGAGGCACATGCCTGGCTGGATCTCACTGGAACAAAGCAGCTTCGTGCCGGGGAGGAAAATAACGGACAACATCGCATTAGTACAGGAAATCATTCATGGAATGAACAGAAGGAAAGGAGCTAGAGTGATGGAAGTGAAAGTTGATCTGTCCAAGGCTTATGACCGGATGTCTTGGAGCTTTGTAGAAGAAACGTTAGTAATGGTTGGGCTCCCTGCTAACATAAGACAGTTTATCATGAACTCCATTACTGGCGGCCAATCTACTATTGTGTGGAATGGAATGCAGGCTGCTCCCTTCAAAGCTAGCCGTAGTCTCAGGCAAGGAGACCCGTTATCCCCATATATCTTTGTGCTGTGTCTCGAGCGTCTATCTCAATTGATCAAGGACAAGGTATCGCGTGGCAAGTGGAAACCAGTGAAACTGAGTAGACCCGGTGTGGAAATTGCACATGTGTGCTTCGCCGATGATGTTATCCTTTTTGCTGAAGCCAGCAGAACTCAAATGAGGAGATTCCTAAAATGTTTTGACAAATTCGGCCGAGCTTCAGGACAAACTATTTCTGTGTCTAAATCTCAGGTCTTCTTCTCCAAGAGTGTCCCTAACTCGATCCGAAGAGCAGTCCAGTAGCAGTGCAACTTTGCCATCACCGATGACCTGGGCAGATATCTGGGGGTCCCTATACAGCACTCCAGAGTGACCAAAATGACCTACTCAGATGTCATTAACAAAGTAGAAGGAAAGGTTCAAGGTTGGGCGGCAAAGTCCCTTTCGATGGCAGGTTGAGTATGCCTTGTGAAATCCACCCTATCAACTATTCCGACCTATGTTATGCAAACTACAACTCTACCAGTCAGTGTTTGTGATAGACTTGATGGTACGATTAGAAAATTCCTTTGGGGAGGAGGACATAAGTAGAAACCCATTTCTATAGTAGCCTGGAACAAGGTGACGAGCTCTAAGATCAATGGATGTTTAGGTATAAGGTCTATGCGAGAATGGAATCAAGCTCTAGTGTTCAAGAACTCTTGGGACATGATGTCCAATAGAGATTCAATATGGTGCAGCTTACTTAGGAGAAGGTTCGACTGTGCTGAGCCTGGAAAGGTGATTAATGTGTAAAGATTAGGTAGAGCCACCATTGAAGGAAAGCAGTTCATTCTTGAGAACACATCCATTTGCCCGGTTGGAGGAGAAGACACCAATTTCTGGGATGATAGCTGGGTAAAGCCCGGACTGCAACTGCGCACCAGGGCGAAACAACAAATTCCTATGGATTTAGCAGATCCAAAAGTTCGAAGCGCTGTGCTTGACAACGGAGATTGGGATACTGACTTCCTGAATCACTGGCTCAGCGAGGAAGATGTTAAGTTGATTCAACGTAGTCCGACGCCCATAGGGAGGCCTCACTTTGATATTAGAATCTGGAATCATACGTCAGAAGGTACCTATACCTCGGGCACAGCCTATCACCTTCTTCGAAATCACAAGGAGGTGAAGACGAACGCAAACTGGAGCAGCATCTGGAAGCTACGAACGCCGGCAAAAATAAGGATGTTTGCTTGGCCAGTTCTACATTCTGCCATTCTCACAAATACCAGGCGACAACAGCAGCACATGTCTGACACAGGGACATGCCCAAGATGCCTAAAGGATCCCCAAACGATTATCCACACCTTACGAGATTGTGAAAAAGTTGAGTGTGTCTGGAGGACACTACTTTCTGCGGAGGAGCATTGGACCCTTTCTCAACCAACCACCATTGAAGGCTGCCTAAAGGTGGTCCGGTGAAAATTATCAATATCTATAGAGGATTTCTGGACAACCTGTTACATGATTTGGAACTTTAGAAATGGAGAAGTATTCGAAGGAGTTACTAAACCGTTGAGCCATCAGTGCTACAGAATCAGGAAAGCATTAGAAACCAGAAAGGAAGCCTGGCCTATTATAACTAGGAGCTCTAGCACTAACAGGAGCTCAATTGTCTGGAGAAGACCACCGCCGAGGTGTGTGAAGCTCAATGTCGACGCTGCAGTGAAGGGGGAGGAGGCTGCAGTGGCAGTTGTGGCCAGAGATGCCGGAGGCAACTGGTTAGGCGGCTGGGTAAGGAAAACACAAGCAGGTTCTGTGGTTGCTGTAGAGCTGGCTAGAATCCTTTTAGCCTGTGAGCGAATCAAGAGCAGTAGATGGACACAGACGATCATTGAATCAGATAGCCTTCTAGCAATCAAGCTGCTAAAAGAGGAAGAAGGAGATTGGCTGAGTTGCTCCCTGTGGACGACGAAGATTAAGGTGGGTTTGCCAAACAATTCTAGTTTAGCTTTCTGTAGAAGAGAAGGAAATTGAGTAGCTGACAAGCTAGCTAAAATGCACCTCAAAAGTAATCTGCATCAAGCCTACTATGCCAATCCCCCAAACTGCATCATGAGTATGTATGCTTGTGACAAAAGAACTTGTAATATAGACCAGAGCACACATTGAATAAAGTTGAAGGAGATTTTTATTAAAAAAAAAGTTTGAAGGAGAAGCTAACTAGTGCTCCAATACTAGTGTTACCAGAGCCTGGGAAAGGCTATGTTATTTTCTACAATGCTTCCAAGAAGGGCTTAGGATGCGTGCTGATGCAGGAAGACCATGTGGTTTCTTTTGCTTTGTGACAACTTAAGAAACATGAGGAGAACTATCTGACTCATGATTTGGAGTTGGCAGCGGTGGTTCATGCGTTAAATATTTGGAGACACCATCTTTACGGGGAAGTGTGTCAGATCTTTACAGACCATAAGAATCTGAAATACATTTTCTTGCAGAGTGAGCTAAACATGTGACAACGTCGATGGATGGAGCTGATCAATGATTATGGCTGCACCATTGAGTATCACCCTGGTAAAGCGAACGTGGTAGCTGACGCGCTTAGCCGAAAGTCTTCTTCTCTTCCTACAAAGAAGACACGGTTGAGTTCCTTAGTATGCCATAAATGAGATATGTTTGTTTCCTTGCGGCAGATGAATGTATAGATGGAAGTTTCCTTTTTAGTAGGACTTTTGGCAGAGATGCAAGTCAAGCGTACGCCGAGATAGTAGATCAAAGACGCACAACAAATAGATGATATAGTGCAATTGATCAAATCAGAGCTCGGCAGCGAAAGCCGTGATGGGTTCCATGAGTCCGAAGATAGACTAGTTTGCTATCATGACAGAATGGTGGTCCCCAATGTTGATGATCTGAGGAAGCTAGTACTCGAGGATGCACACACATCGATGTATGCTATGCATCCAGGAGTCACCAAGATGTATCATAATTTGAGAGACCTGTATTGGTGGCCTGGCTTGAAGAAAGATGTAGCCGAGTTTGTGGCTAGATGTGCGATATGCCAGCAAGTCAAGGCTGAGCATCAGAAGCCGACAGGTACGTTGCAACCTATGTCGATACCACAATGGAAATGGGATCACATAACCAAGGATTTTGTAGTTGGTCTGCCCATGACAGCTAAGAATCATGATTCCATTTGGGTGATAGTGGACAGATTGACGAAGTCTGCCCATTTCATACCTACAAAGGCAACATATGCAATTGAGAAGCTAGCTCAAGTATATGTAGATGAGATAGTACACTTGCATGGTGTACCAATAACGATAGTTTCTGACAGAGGTCCTCAGTTCACGAGTCGTTTCTGGGAACAGTTGCACAAAGCGTTGGGAACACAGTTGAGGTTCAACACCACTTTTCACCTACAAACATATGGACAGTCTGAGAGGACTATTCATACCTTGGAGGATCTTCTTTGGGCTTGTGTTTTGCAGTTCCTAGGCAGTTGGTATGTACATCTCAGTTTGATGGAGTTCACGTATAACAATAGTTTCCAACGGAGCATTGACATGGCTCCTTATGAGGCCTTATATGGCAAGAAGTGCAGATCTACTTTATGTTGGTATGAATCTGGTGAGTATCAGCTTTTGGGTCCTGAGTTAGTACAACAGACAATAGAAAATATCAAAGTGATACAGTAATAGCTAAAAGTGGCACATGATAGACAAAAGTCTTATGCAGATAATTGCCGACAACCTTTAGAGTTCCAAGTGGGAGACAAAGTGTACCTCAAAGTCTCACCTTGGAAAGGCATGCTAAGGTTTGGCCGGAAAGGTAAGATAGCACCCAGGTATATGGGGCCATATCCAGTAATAGCACGTGTTGGCAAGGTATCTTACAAGTTAGAGCTACCGCCAGAGTTGCATAGGTTACACCTAGTGTTCAACGTCATCATGCTGAAGAAAAGTCACCCAGATACAGGGACAATGATATATCCAGTCGAGGTTGAGCTTGATGAAGATGTGACCTACGAGGAAGGTCCTGTGATGATCCTTGACAGAAGAGTAAAGAAGCTGAAGAGGAAGGACCTATCTCTTGTGAAGGTTCTTTGGCATCATCGTGACGTTGAGAAAGCCACGTGGGAGCTGGAGGAAGAGATGAGGAGGAAGTATCCCTCACTTTTCTCTTCAGATTTTGAGGATGAAATCCCTTTGTAGAGGGTTATAGCTTGTAAGGACCCTGACCTCCGTTTAGGGCTTATCCTGTTTGCCTTACCTAACCCTGGTGCTTAGTTGCTTGCTAATCCCCCTTAGTGGTGATTAGGGTTTGTTTATGCTTTTTGTGTGTTGGAGGTGCTACTTGCTATTAACCCAAGTTTAGGGTTGTTGAGCAAGTTTGTCACCTTAAGAAGTGTTCTTCTCTCTCTTTACTTCCTCTAGTGTTGAGAGGAAGGGTTGGGCTCGTTGCTTGAGTTGCCTTGGGCTTGGATGAGACTTGTTGGGGTGTATCAGCCATGGACCCCTTTGACCCTTTGACATCGTTTGTGTCACCACTAGTGGACACTTGGTGCTTGATGCTTGCATGTGGCAATGGCCTTGGACATGTGTTTAAGGCAAGATAGAGAGGTGGCATTGCCCATGGACAAGTGTCCCTAGGTGGGTGACACCTTGCCTTGTCTTATCTTGGTTTCTCCTCCACCCTCTCCTATATAAGTGTTCCCTTTCTCTTGCTAAAGATCCCTTTAGTTCCTTAGTTTCCCCTCCCCTTTGGTTGCACGACACCTCTTCCTTTGCAAGCTTGGTGGTCGATCCTTATCTTGGAGTCTTCTTCTTCTTCTTCCTCTAGTGGTGGTCGAACCCTAGAGTGCTTTATTCTCCTTCTTGTGGTGGAGCTTGGAGCTTTCTTAAGGCGGGTTACATAATCCCTAACCCTAATCATATTACCTTCTTCTATGTTTTAGTATGTTTTCTTATGATCATATCGGCCATGAATGTTCCATGATAAGCTTCTTGCTTAGTTGCACCTAGTTGGCCGAACCATGTTTTAGGGTTCCTTGTTGTGCAACACTCCTTTCCCTCCTTGGTATAGACAAGTGAGCTTGAGCTCTAGTAATATGAGCAACATCCCTCTCTCGTTTAAGTTGAGAGGTGAGCTTGTATTCTAGTTTCTTGAAGCAACACCCTCCTCTCACCATAGATTCGAGAGGTGAGATTTTTGGTAGATGTAGACCTGTGTTAAGGTTGATCCTTGTAGTTGCCCGAGTTATGATAGAGGTTGTGCAAGACCCCTCTCTCTTGGTTGTTGAGAGGTGAGCCGATCTTCTTGATCAATTTAGGGTTTGGCGCCTTTGTGCTTGAGGTTGATGACGATCTTGTTGAGTTGTATCTTGCACGATATGGCTTGGGGATGGTGCTGCCCGATACCCTCCTTGCTTTGGGTTGTGCCTTTGGCCGATACCTAGGTGTGTTGGGAAATATGCCTTGTTGAGTGCCCTGTACGTTATAGACCTAGCTTAGGTAGTGTTTTGGTGCCCGTTGTTATGGAGCACAGTGGGTTAGCCTTGTGTCGGGTGTCATGGTTTGGTGGTGATGCCCGATATGGTGGCTTATGGTAACCCTAGATGCTGCCCTTGACTGATAGACTTCTTGGAACATTTTTGGTGTCACCTGAGTTGCACGTATGTCCGGCGATACCATGCTGTGTTTGGGCATTGTGTACTGGAAAGTGAGTGCCTTCAGCGTGTGAGTGGGGTGGCTGCCTGATAGGTACCATAACCCTAGAAGGGCGATAGGGTTCAGTCTTTATGGATAGATAGTTCTGTCGTGCATGGCCCTTGCACGATACACTCCCTCAACCTAGCTACACGTTATGCCTTGTGAACGATATGCCTTGATCTCTAGCTGCACGACACCTTGGGTGGTGGTCGTTACCTGTAGTGGTTGGCCGATATGCGTTTAGTAAGGGATCCTACCCTACCCGTCACAAGTTGTGGTGAGGGACACGCCACCCGCCACCTCTTTTAGTGAGGTTTGTGGGAGTTTAAGTGAGGGTTTTGATAGCTCGGGTTGTATATAGATGAGGGCTCCATGTTAATAGTGATGCTACATGTGTTTATGATCATCTTGAATCATGTATATATATATATTATGATGAGTAATGATAAGCTTGGAAGAATATGAGTTGCTTCACATGATGATGAGACCCATGTCTAAGGTCACAGGTTTGAGGCATGAATGATAAAGCGTATAATTATCAATGTTGCCCTATATTTGATAACATGATCCATCTGTCAATCCATGATGGCTTCTGTTATCTCTATAATTGTGTATACTAACCATGCAGGTGTTTCATGCAGATGCGTAGTGAGGTAAAGGGCTATGAGGTATACATGTTTGAATAACACTGCATTGATGGTCACTCTTGTTGATGAGATAACTTGCATCACCAATATGATGTGTTTAGGTCTAAGGACCTGAGTTTGGCTTAAGTGCCTAGTTGAAGTGTTATCCTCTGATGATGAGATCAGGGATTGTTATCCCAAGTGATGAGAATGCCTTAAGAGGCAGTGGTTTCTTGTGATGAGGGATTGAGTTCTCGAGATAATGTGATGGTGGTAATAATAATATAACTTAATGTTATGTATGTGTTACAACTTGTTTGCCTCAACAATCCACCTAAAGTATACTAACTAATTACATTGGAACATATAATGTAGTTTTCCCTGGCTATAGATCCGTCATCGTCAGTAGCTGGTGATGGTGAAATGGGTTCTCCTACGGGTTAACCCGGAGCGCATATTGCTGAATATGTGAGGTTTCTCCTAGCTTAAAATAGAGAGCATTCAAGTGCGGCTACGGTTGCAGACTCGGGATAGATAGAGCATGGTGAACAGGCCCATGGCTCAGTGTGATAGAGCATGAATGCGTTCATGGCTCAGGGAGCACGGTGAACTGGCCCGTGGCTCAGATATACTAGCGTCGAGACCTGTACCAAGGTGGTATAGAGAAAGGGTAGCATGCAGGAGCTGACCCTGTGGCTGAGGCCACTTAAGCATGAGACTGCGGTCCTGCTTTGGTTCTCCTGCACTGACCACGAGATGGTGAGGTCGTGGAGCCCGGCTCTTCCATGGACCTTGTATGGCACCGACTTTGGGTTTCGCAATCAAAGGTTGGATTTGAGCGGTACGACTCACTTGCTCAGGGCATAATAATACGTAATCCAGCCGAATAGTAATTATTGCTTAAGGCAAAACACGGAACATTGGTTGAGGCCTTGCTTGTATAGTTGATCTTGTTATACACAACAATTACTTATACGTTCCTTATGTTATGTGGTTAGATCTTATAAATCTTATCTTGTCAATCATTTTCCATAAAGAAATACTTGGCTATCTGCCTTCCGTACATCTTGGTAAGCTTGATGGTAATTACAACCTTGCTCTATAGACTGCTCGTATTGTACATTTTATTAGTTATCTGCTGTGTTGCTTTCATCTTTCTAAGGTTTTATGGCTTCAGCGGGGAGTTGTGTTTCTCGCTGGGACTGTGTGTCTCACCCCGTTGGTTTACAACCTTTTTAGGTGTTCGCGCTAGACGTGGTGGTCGTCGCGGGGTTGCGGCCGAGCAACAAGACGAGTAGTAGAAGGAAAGAGATGGATATGTTATTGATTTTGTTTTGTAGTAGAGTCTTAGAGTCATCCCTGTACTCTCAGGTTCTCGGAGGTGTTTTGATGTAGTTTTACGATGTATAGTTGATAAAGCTTTGTATTTCCTACTGCTGGCCGGATGTGGCCCGTTATGTATATATTAATAGGTGATAAACTCATGTGATGACAAGACAGCTGATCTGTTAAGCTGTGAACACGTATTTAGACTTGTAGATGTTTATATAACCTATCTTTTTGCAGGATGAGGATGTAATTGTAATAGTTTCTTGGTTTATCTGCATCTTGAAATTAGTTTTAATTACCCTGTGTTTTTGGTAACAAGTGGTTTATGGTGTTTTCCGCACGTTTTCGTGTGGCACCTCATTGTCTGTGTGATAGCGGGATGTATCGCCACATAAAACGTCGACAAACAAAATGTCAGTTAGCATATCAGAATATTCCGGTATGTGGGGTCATCCAAAATTTCAAAGATATGGCTAACAATTTAATAATCACTATCAAATTATTTAACAAGACAATTTACATTTTCAATGTGTCATTCTCCACCACTTTTTCCCTAACCCTGGCATACCCCTCTAGGGTTTCTCTTTTTCCATTGACTTAAGGCCACCTTCTCTATCCCGAGCTTGGTGTCTGGGAGTCACCTCTCATGGTGCTCCATAGTCATGCATCATAGACCACCTTCTCATTCCCGAGCTTGGTGTCTGGGGTCACCTCTCAGGGTGCCCATTGGTCTACCCTCTTGGGCCTGACCTTTATGGCATCTTCCATTAGGGTGGCATGTACGTGCGAGAATACACACTTCTTTATAATTTTGATAACCATAGTGGCTTTATAATTTTTCAAGTATGAACATCCAATTGTTTAGATTGCATTCAATATGAGGAAACATTCAGAGAACCCTCGGGAAACTAATGCGATTAACCATAATTAACCACATACCTGTCTGGCAGCCTCAGGTGCAGGAATAATCCAAACAAGCAAGTAATCCAGAATCAAGCAAGCACACAATTCAGTCATGAAATTACATTCAATTTCTTTTTTATCAAAATCTATCCAAACCATCTTGCTACTTATGGTTTCTATTCCTTTTTAGGTTTTCTTCCACTTTTTAGGGTTTACTTTGCAATTAGGGTTTTACTTCCCTTTACTCTTTTTAAAACCTAATTTTCTCATCTATCCTTCACAAAAGTTAATAAGGTTATCTTTTACAAGCACATAACCTTAATTCTAGATTAATACACAATTAACCATCAATTAAGTCCATTAAGCCTCTTTTACATTAAAGCTATCATTTTTATCCTTTTTGATCTATGACAAAGTCATTATGCTCGTTTATCATCAATTTGTAGTTCATTATTTTCTAATTCACATATGACGTTATTTATCATTACTTCTACCTTTTATCCACTAGGAAACCCTAATTTTCACATTAAGGGTATTTAACCACAATAAGGAACTTTAATGCTCGAAATATCTTAGAATGATTTATTCATGATTTTGAATAATTAAAGCCATTAAAAGTCACATTTACCAATATTAGGGTTTTTAGGTTCATTAAAGCATATGGAACCCTAAATTGTGCAAAATTCATCTTTTTCGACCTTAATGTTTCTCTTTATGATTAATAGGTTAATATCAACTTTAATCATCAAGTAAACCCTACTAGTCACATTAATCATATCAAAATAGGGTTTCTTAATCATCATTACATTAAAGTTAATAACTCCCATTACTTTCCAAATTGCAATCAGAATTAGGCTTCAAATATATTTTTATTGCATTCGTTGAGTTGTCCTGATCAAAATTCATGTATACTGTTAATCTATCTGAGCTACGGTTAATGAGATACAAATTTCACAAAAATACTTACTTTGGGCCAATCCAGGAGCGCCACGTGGCCGATCTCATGCAATGTGGCTTACTTTCTTTGGAAACATTTTGAAATGTCCAAAATACCCTCGGTTAAGTTGTTGCTTCTTTCTACCCTGGAGGTAAAAATGTCCAACGCGCCCAAGCTTCTTCTTCCTCCTCGTGAGCTGCTAGGGCGCTGACCTCCAGACCTAGTCGCGAATAGTGTGACCTCTCTACCCCCTCCGCGACCTTGAAGGTCACTAGGGAAGGTTATCCTCCCTCCGTCGCACACCCATGCACTAGATGTTGCCCTTCTTTCGCAGCTAGGGTGGCTGGCCCACGTTGGTCAGGCCTGCAATCCGCGGCCGACCTGGTAGTCACGTTGCAGGTTGTTGCACGATGGTGTCAGCCAGGAAAGGTGGCAAACCACCCTAGATCCTAGGAGAAACTTCGTGCCTCCACTAAGATCGCACCACAACTGATAAAGCCCCCGAAACCACCCTATGTTCTCTTGGTCAGGGTTAGCATGAAAAGAAGAAGGTATAAGAACATGGGGTTCTCTCTTCCCTTCAAACCAAGGCTCTACCCCTTATATAGGGGTGAGAAACGAAGCCATAGGTTGGCCATTCTCGAATCAGAGAGCCCCTTTCCAAGTAGGAAATCAATTCCTTCAATGAGAAGTAACCTTCTGTCTCTTCATAACCTCTTTGATATTCTTATTTCTTGGATAGTTAGGAATCCGAAATTTCTTTCATTTATTCTCTTTATTCTTGCCTTTTACTTTATTGGCCATGCAAATATATTTCCATTAAGTAGAAAATACCAATCCTTTAACAAAACCACAAAAACCATTAATAATGTATTACATTATTCTCTTATTTTGGTTTATTGTTATTTTCTCTTTCTTCATTGGGGCTCCTTGGACTCCAAGAAACTCGAAGATTTCAAAATCCTTTTTATTGGATACTCATTATCCTTCTAGATGCATCTAAATGCAATATTCTTTATTATTTCTTATTATATTGTTTATTTCTTATTAAAATAGCTGTTTTTGAGAATTTCTCTTTATTTCTCTTTTATTTTCCTCATTGGTATTCCTTTTAATATTAGGAATCCTTGGGATACGAAATTCCACTAAGGATAACTCAATTACACCTCTTTCCACTTATTTTCCACATTTTATCATTGTTTTCAATTTCTTTCTTAATACAGAAATACTTAATTGATCTTTTCTTTTCTTTTTGCATTATCTTTGCAACGTTGGACTCATTAGGACCCAAGGAACCCATGTGGAACGAAATCCACCTTTGGATTAAGTTCTTTTTCCTTCTAGAGGTTTCCACACCTTTCTTTTCTCAAAAACACAATTATTCATTTACTAATTGACTTTCCTTTTTATTGGGCCCAATAGCCAATAAAGCCCACGACACAATCATCAAGGCTATTGTAAACAAAATCCATTTATTCCAAACAAATTATATCATTATTTGTTCCATTATCTTTAATATGAGAAATTATATTTCTCACCAAAGGAACCCAAAAATTGGGGTTGTAACAACCAACATGCTTTCTTTTCTGTAGTTGTCTTTCCCTCACCGTGCCTCCCTAGTTGGGTAGCACTTGCTCGGGCTCTCTTGGTAGCAAAACCAGAGAGGACAACAACTTTACAAAGAAACTAATGTACTAAGTTGTGTGTTATGGGAAGCCCCCTGTACCCCTAAATAGTAGAGGGTAGGGTTAGGGTTCCCAGTCTGTTCGGGAGTAGAAGGATCTAGAAATTCCATGAATAACTTGCACTACGACAAGTGAACCGATTGTTTGGCAAGGTGAGCCGGTCAGTTCACTAGTGAACCGGTCAGTTGGGAGTATGAACCGGTCAGTTCACTAAGTGAACCGGTTGTTTCACTTCTCATACTTGCCTACAATTGACTTTCCTTAATCGTTTCTAATTAATGCAAAGATTAATCCTTATTCCAATAAAATTGATCAAGTGAAACGTGAAATTTTTCTCCAACCAGGAAAATCCTTATTTCCACATTTGGAAGGACTGTGAGCTGCCTAATTCACCAAGTGAACCGGTCAGTTGACTCACACCAGTCGATTGGTTCACAAGAGTGAATCGGTCGGTTGGTAGTCCTGACATTGCCAATGCATTCTCCAATCAACCTGAAACTCTAACCTGCTAGTTCAATACTTGAACTTGATAGTTCTGAGTCCAGTTAGTCAATTGTATGTTTAATTGAGTACCAAAACACCTTTAGTCTCAATCTAAACATCATTCGTAGACAATTACCTTTTCCATGGGTATCCTTTGCTCGTGACCCTGCACGTTCCTATTTACGTTGGCAATGAATGTTCATAACAACTTATGACATCACAAGCAATGAGCAGAATCTAGTAAATCATCATTGCTACCCAAGTAACTCAGAAAGTTGGATAACAAATTCAAAATACAATATGTGATTAGTGTTACAGTGATTGTATAGTTCCTTTGTCACTGACATCTGGATTGAACTCGAGGCATGGAACGTCATTCTCTTCAACATTTAATCCATGTTCCTTGACCTAGAGAAGACTGTCTGAGATGCATGTGAATTCACTATCATATATTGAATCACATGAGTATGGCCATACAATTCTCAGTCTCGCTTATCAAGGGGCCCTTGATATCATACTTCTTGTAGGAGGGACAAATCCCATATCTATCACTCACAGTCAAGTCCCCATGTGTCAAAGTCACCCAATCATCACCATTATAACAACCCATGTTTCACGAATGTGTTTGATGATGTCATAGTTTACCCAATGACATGTGACGAGTGTAGTGATTTCAGGTCCAAGAACCACAATCACCACCATCACTATGAGAGATGCTTGTGACTATCATTCCATGGTATCCATGTATTACTCTCATGGTGGGTCTATCTGATATATTGTTCTCTAACATATATCTGTGTGCTTGACTTGATATCATATATCATGACTAATGAGACTTTGTCATCAGTCAACACACACTCTAGTCTTATGTATTACTGTTGTCTATTTTTCTTCCACAGTAATATCTGACTAGGGACATAACAAGAATGTATATACTCTTATCATACATATGGTCTCATTGTTCAAGTCCTCAACCTGAAGACATGTGTCATAAACTCACATCATTCTTTAGACATCTATCATGTATGTGTCATAATCTCATGACTTAGACAAACATAATAGATGGAATTACCTTTATCATTATCAAATCAGGTATCTAATGCCTCATCACAATCATCATATGATTGGCTCTCTGGGCATACTATACCAACAAACTCCCACATGCACTTAGAGCCAATCACCCATGAATCATATTCCAAGTGATCTTAACATGTCCATCATGTTTCTATTGTACAAGTTCTTTTATAGATGGTAAGTAGCATTTGCTTCAAGTCAGTTTATTGCATGTTTCACATCCCCTACATTGTACAACAACTCATATGAGATGGAAGTGCCATAGTATGCTATTTGAGATTCCTTTGCCTAATCATTAGCTCCATTATCGTTACAGTATTACTACTGAATCATCAATGGTCGAAACCTCCCACAAATTCATTCATATGAACTTCTAGATCCATACAATATTCTTCACATTGTTCATAACACTAAGGCACTCAACTTCTTATTGTAGAATTAATCAATTTTTTATGTTGTAACATTTCCAACTAACAATTCTTATTCCAAGGTCAAACACAATTTTTTCATTTCGGAAGCTTACATCGGTGTAACTCTTTACACCCAACTCTTCCTTTTTACATAACTAAAGAACTAATCATTTTAGTACTTCACAAGTACATAAAGATGTCCTTCATAGTATTCCAGTAACTCTTACTGGAGTTTAACAGATATCAATTTGTCATGTCCAATACATATGAGATTACTAGATAATTATCTCATCTAGTCATACAAGAGATTATTTCATATTTTCTTATCATGTACAATACATATAAGATGATGAGTTCATATATTCTTGTCATGCCCAATATATATAAGATAATTAGTTCATATTTTCTTGTCATGTCCAATGCATACAAGATAACAAGATAAGTTCATACATGATAGATCCAATTGTGAATGCATATGGCATCTATCCATGTGTTCCTTATTCTTCATAAGAATTGGGACACTTGGCTCTTGAGAGACTAACTCCATGGAACATGGACAAGTTCTCTCTCACCATGCTGAACTCATTCAACATCTAGCCAAAGTATGTTCTCTTTCTTAGGTTAAGAAGCCCTCTTGATCTATCTCTATAGATATTGATTCCTATCACATAGGATGCTTCTCTAAAAACCTTTTAGAATATTCTTCTTTGCCAGATTTTGTAGTATATAGATGATACTCCCCATCAATATGTGGGATATATATATGCTACCACTAAATTCTTGGAATCACACATTACATCTTCATTCTGACTCAAGTCAAACTCTTTGACTATCTTGTTAAATAGAAAATCCAGTTTTGAGGTGCTTGCTTTAATCCAAAGATTGATCTATGCAGCTTTATAGACTTTATTTGTATTATTGGATTTATAAAACCTTTAGGCTGTGTCACGTACACATCCTGCAAAATATTCCATTTATGGAATGCAGTTTTAACATCCAGATGCCAAATCTCATAGTCATATTCAGCTACAATGGCAAGCATTATCCAGATGGATTTATCCATGGTAACTGCTGAAAGGATTTCATCATGTTCAACACCTTGAACTTGTTAGAAACGCTTTGCAACCAAATTACCCTCCATGTCAGTCTTCTTCTGGAAGACCCAACAATACCCTATGGGTTTTACCCCTTCATGTGGATCAACAAAAGTCAGACTTTGTTGATGTACATGGAGTCCATCTTGGATTTCATGGCTTTAAGCTATATCTTAGTTTCTATCTCTCATTAGCATCTAGGTAGATGGTTGACTCATCATATGATCAACTCACCACCTTCTTGTCCATAAGATATCATATATCATTCAAGCTCTAGGCGTGTTCTACCACAACCATGAGTTTTGTGTGTTACTTAAGGAACTTTGAGATTCCACAACATTTTGCAATTCTCTTTATTCCCGATGTTAAGCATTGGCCGAAAAGGAAATTTGAAGTTTAGCTAGTAATCACACTCTAACTTCTCAAGGTTTGATTCCTTCTTTCAGATACACTTCTCATGATACACTATCATTGTGTTTCAGGTGGAGTCCTTCATGATACATTATCGTGATCTTCCAGAAGGTTCTCAAACTCTTAGTTCAAAAAGTATTTGAATATCGATCATATTGAAACTTACTGTTTATACCAAGTTTGTTATGTACTTAATTTATGATCTCCTTGAACACTTCAAGAGATTCATGTCTGCATTTCACTAAATACAAACTATCATATCTACTGAGGTCATTAGTAAATACATTGAAGTTCTAGTAATTACCTTTAGCATTTATTTTAAAAGGTCTATATGCATCAATATGTATAATCCTTAATAGAATGATCATTCTCCCACTACATCTAGTGAAGAACCTTTGTCATTTTGCACAAAAAATGAGATTAGCATATCCCTATTGGTTCAACAACAAAAAGAGTCTAGATATCCATCATATGGATTCCAAAAATGCAATTCCCATTTATGCGCTCTAGATGACATCGCTATAGGCATTCAAGTTTGAGTTATCATGTCATTCATTACATGTCTCACACACATTTGTCTCGTTAACTACCAAGTGTAGTTGGTGAGACATAGGCATTGCATCAAAGATTATATCTTTAAAATGAAACATCAGTCCATAATACTCTTACCCATACAAGATGTATGAGTTTTTCATTGATGGCATGTATATAATAGAAATTAAATAATTCTATTATATTCCCATGAATGTCATGTTGTAACTATAGTGGAAGCAACTCTTTCTCCGCATAGTTTCTAGCTTACTTCCTCTCAGGTCATGAAGTAGAGATCTCTATCTCTTTCATCTTCCCAAGATCCTCTATACAGAGGTTATTTCCCTTTCTAATGTCAAACAGGTGACAATGGTGGAACTTTTTTCCTTATCTTTATAAGTGAAAAAGGACAGATTCCCTTCTACACTTACCCCTTCTGCATATCTTGAGTGATGAAGATTTGGATCTTAGCTTGGCTTTAGAACATTTCTTGACCTTGCTTTAATCTGTGGACTTCACTCTGCTGATGATTATAAAAAGTTTTGTCCTTTCTTCATTCATTCTTTGGCATCAACATGCCAAGCACTTCATATAATGGTTTGGCCAAGTTTCTCAACATTTGATAATTTGTCTATTTGATTCACACAATGATTTGTAGAATCATATGTTTGGTCAACTCTTGACCTTTGAGAAATCACAGTCAATCTATATGCATAATCATATTGAGCATATGAGATTATACTTGATCTCTATCTATCTGATTATACTCAAACATCACTTTGAAGACATTATACCTTTCATGCTTTATGTGATTCTTAAGATGTATAACTATCTCAAGAATGTCCATGCTTCACGCTACTTATGCAACTCATCGTTCATATAGCTCATCATAAGGTTCTTGATGTCTTAGGCATCATTGGCATAGTTAAAGTAAGCATCCAATTTTAGCCTTAGACGCATTTGGAGAGGTTCTTCTGCCTCTGATCTTTCAAGGACATAGATATTTCACTCACTAGTGAGAACACTTCTCAAAAGGTCCTAAACTAGATTTGAAATTTATCCCATTTATGAACTGATTGCAATGATAATATATTTATGTTTGTTATTTGGATTCTAAAAAAGAATTTTGTAACTTTTCAAAACATTTTTTGATTTGATAAATTTGACGATATTAATTATGCCTTTAATTAATTATCGCTCCCACTATTTTGTTCAAATTGATAATCCTCACCATCAATTCGGAATATTGTAGTGTACAATCTTCTAGTGGCCAAGATCCAAAATAATTGCATCAATACCCAACGAATGTTGGCGCTCATTACTAATTATTAAGGTAAGCAATCATGCCAATTGCATCATATGTAATTCTTGGATAGATGATATGCGCAACTCTTTGCCATAAATATCTACATGACTCAAGGTGCTTGATACAATCAAGGTCACCAAGTTAAGTCAGACCCAAAAGCCAACACGATGAATATGCACCCTATGAAGATAGACCCACATATTTACCATCACACTTCCACAAGGTAGACAACGCACCACGTTAAGGCATGCCCACACTTAGTCGAATAAGTTTTCCATGTTTGCTGCTTTTGGAAGGCATCTTCAACTTAATATTGTATTTGAGGGATTTTATATAAGTACATATACATATCCAATCACCACATTATTATAGTACGTATCATATACATGCTATAACCACAACGAGAAAACATGCAATAACGATAAAAGTGATGATTATGGACATCCTATTGTAATTCCTTAGAGCCACAAGGAATTACAGTCTTCTAAGGTCTACATCACATGCAACCTGTCGTTGATGAAGATCTTTGTGCTTGAACCATTCTGGGTTGATCGACTCATCCTATGACATGATCGACTTGCCTCCTGGTCTGTTGGTTGGTCAGTCTGGCCTCTAATGTCTGGACACCTCCAATAAGTAGTTGGGCCATTAGTTGGTTGATCTATCTCCTTCACAATCCTCCTCAATCCTCCAGGCGGTCATCTCATCTGGTGTTGAGTGTCTTCTTCTTCGATGTAATTTAAAATAAACTATCCTACTTTTACATAATCTTTAGGAAACCTCGATTTACATTTGAGGGGAGCAACGGTAGGAGAGAAAGGATCTCAAGTTATCTCGAGTTACATGTGGAAAAGAAGGTAGAGGCTCGGTATGCAAACCGATATGCAAACAACCATAACCAACCAAGAACACATAGGGTTTATAGGCCATAACCATGCTACACATCCACCAAAAAAACCATTTTAGGGAGACGCATATCAATTGCATATATGCCATATCATACATGTATATTAGTTTGTGGTCACATGTGGTATTTATTTGGATATGCACATTAGTCATTTTAAATGTTTGTATCGTATGCAATAAATAAATGACAATAAAAGCAAAATATGATCATATTGATTTCTCCCAAAACACAGTACGTTAACCTCACTCGAATACCACTGTTGGGTTTTATGGCCTCAGAGTAGGTAGATGAAACAAAAAATATTAACCCATAACAGTAGATTGCATCATGGACTATGTAATGGGAAGGATGGTTTAAGCGTGATGTACCTGGTCGTGGTGCTTGCCCAGTGACAATATCTTGCAGCCATGTGCGATCTTCAACGTCATGTATTAGACGGTGTCTGTGCAACTCCTGGTCTTCACCATGGACTCTGGCCTCCACCACGAACTACGGAAGACATGTCCTCCTGAGCAGAAGACATCTCCTGCCTCTACAAATAGTCCACACGGACCACCTAGAACTCTTGCCATTCTATAATAACTGGAAGAAAGGAGATGACCCTCCTATTGGTGTACTAGCACCAACCTACTCTCCCAAACTCATACTACTTTTCTACAGTTGTCTTTCCCTCATTGTACCTCCCTAGTCAGGTAGCACTTGCTCAGGCTCTCTCAGTCACTAAAACCAGAGAGGACAAAAACTTTGCAGAGCAACTCATGTTTTGAGTTGTGTGTTATGAGAAGCCCCTTGTACCCCTCTATTTATAGTAGAGGGTAGGGTCAGGGCTCCCAGTCTGTTCGGGAGTAGAAGGATCAGGAAATTCCATGAATAACTTGCGTTGTGGAAGGCAAACCGACCGTTTCACAATTGAAATAGTCATTTAGCAAGGTGACCTGATTGGTTCACTAGTGAACCGGTCAGTTGGGAGTGTGAACCGGTTAGTTCACTAAGTGAACCGGTCATTTCACTTCCCAGACTTGCCCATAATTGACTTTCCTTAATCATTTCTAATTAATGCAAAGATTAATCCTTATTCCAATCGAATTGAACAAGTAAAACAAGAAAGTTTTCCTCCAACTAGGAAAATCCTTATTTCCTTAGTTGGCAGGACTATGAGCTTCCCAATTCACCAAGTGAATCGATCGATTGGCTCACATCAGCCGATCGGCTCACAAGAGTGAACCGGTCAGTTGGTAGTCCTGACATTTCCAATGCAGTCTCCAATCGACCTGAAACTCTAACCAGCTAGTTCAAGACTTGAACTTGATAGTTCTGAGTCCAGTTAGTCAATTGTATGTTTATTTGAGTACCTAAACACCTTTAGTCTCAATCTAAACATCATTCATGGACAATATCCTCTTCTATAGGTACCCTTTGCGTGTGACCCTGCAGGTTCCGATTTACGTTGGCAGTGAATGTTCATAACAACTTATGACATCACAAGCAATGATCAGAATCCAGTAACTCATCATTGCTACCCAAGTAACTCAAAATGTTGGAGAACAACTTCAACCCAAAATCTATGATTAGTGTTACAATGATCATATAGTTCCTTTGTTACTGACATCCATATTGAACTCGAGGCATGGAACGTCATTCGGTTCAACATTCAATCCTTATTCCTTGACCTAGAGCAAACTGTCTGAGATGCATGTGAATTCACATATCATATATTGAATCACATGAGTATGCTCATGTAGTTCTCAGTCTCACTTATCAGGGGGCCCTGGATATCATACTCCTTGTAGGAGGGACAAATCCCATATCTATCAGTCACAGTCAAGTCCCCATGTGTCAAAGTCACTCAATCATCACTGTTATAACAACCCATGTTTTAAGATTGCATTTGATGATGTGAAAGTGTACCCAACGACATGTGATGAGTGCAGTGATTTCAGGTCTAAGAACCACAATCCCCACCATCACTATGAGAGATGATTGTGAATACCATTCCATGGTATCCATGTATCACTCTCACAGTGGGTCTGTCTGATATACTATTCTCTAAAATATATATGTGTTCTTGACTTGATATCATATATCATGACTAATGAGACTCAGTCATTAGTCAACACACATTCTAGTCTTATGTATTACTGCTGTCTATTTTGCTTCCACAGTAATATCTGACTAGGGACATAACAAGAATGTATGTACTGTTGTCATACATAAGGTCTCATTATTTAGGTGCTCAACCTAAAGACATATGTCATCGAGTCACATCATTCTTTAGACATCTAACATGTATGTGTCATCATCTCATGAATGAGAAAAACTTAATAGATTAAATTATCTTTATCATTATCAAATCAGGTATCTAATGCCTAATCGCAATCATCATATGATTGACTCTCTAGGCATACTATACCAAAATTGTTAACCCTAAACCCAAAACCCTAATTTTTATAGCCTAATCCTTAAAATTGTTTACCCTAAACCCAAAACCCTAATTTTGAAACCTTAATCTATAAATCCTAATCTCTAAATACTTGATTCAATTCTCATTTTCTCTATGATCATAGAATGGATCGATCATGGATGTCCATTCCAAATAACTGCATTTTGGTGTTTATTAGTGATCTTGATCAATTTATAAGATCTATGGAGTAACATAGGAAACAAAATGGAGATAGGTTCTATTATCCATGTAGGAATTGTAGTAACAAATTGAAAGTTGACATTGTTGACAAAATAAAAAGTCATGTCATGTGCAACAAGATTGTATTGGGCTATTCATAATGGTATATGCATGGAGAGATTCCTACTATGAGATCAGTAGATGTCAATAGTAGTACTTGTACTGAATAAAAAAATTATGATGATGATGTAGATGTGAATGAATCGATTCCGATAGACATGGTTCAAGCGATGTTAGATAGTTTTTGTGTAAATCTTACTATTCCACTTTTGTAATTTAGAAACATTGTACATGATGGTGAGAGACTGTTATACTTAGGTTGTACTAAGTTTATGAAGATGAGAGTTGTATTGAGAATGTATACTCTAAAGGATAATAATAGATAGAGTAACAAAATGTTCATGTCTCTATTGTATTTATTGAAAGAAATTCTTTATGAAGGCGACGAGCTTTCGATATCAACATATGAATTAAAAGAAATGTTGTACCCCAATAGGAATGGTGGCTAAGATGATACATGCATGCCCGAATGACTATGTGTCATTTCAAAAGGACTATATCAATTTGAAAGAATGCCCAAAATGTGGGCCATCAAGGTAAAAAATGATGACTTTAGGTAAGGCCAAAATTGGCTCTCCTGTCAAGGTATGTGGTATCTTTTATGACCACATATGAGGTTAATTAGTAAGTAGGGTTTACCTAGATTATTACATGCTTAATTAGATTGATCATTGCTTAAATTTGATTAATGATTGTAACTCAATTGTTATGTTTCAAATATAACAAGGAACTCTAATCATGATTTTATTTTGAAGGATTAGGGTTTGAGAATTGTAAACCCTAATTACCAAAATTGGGGCTTTGATTGTATATAAATACTAATTTTGACAGGTATAGTAGTGTGGTAAACAATTTTTCATACTTTCTATGTAACTTGGATTTATTTGAAATATGGGTATGATACGGATAACTCAATCATACATGTTAATGCAAAATTTTAGAATATTTGGATTCCCTTTGAATGTGGTTCTCCGTCAAACAACACTTTGACCAAACATGTTGCTGAGTGTTGTTTAGCAGTGTAGTGTTTGATTTTTATTTATTTATTCGTAGCTTATAATGATCTAAAATCTTTAACAAAGATTTCAAACTTAATTTCAAACATCATATAAAAATTTCATAATATTTTGACGAGGTTTGACCTCTAAAGTAAACTATTTATAGTAACCTTTTAATGACAGAAAATTTTGCTGAAATAAAAGAAAGTATAGTGTGGTTGATTTGCAAATTACCCAAGCACCTGAATTGGTCTATTTAATAAAACTAACACACAAGGAGCCATCATAATTTGTGATAAATTACATATAAATAGAATCCTAGAGGGAGATCGGGGGTTAGAGTTTGAGAGGAGAAAGTGGTGGGATTGTTCATCTAGGGTTTCAACATCTGAGAAATGATGAAATCAAATAAGTTTAACTTCTTTGCATAGTCTTTCATGGTGAATATTCTCTCACATGTCAATATTCCATTCCTCCTCTAATTTGATCCAGAATGATATCAAATCTTCATCTTTTCTTACTCTTTCTCCATAATACTCCATTCCTAGGATTTCATAATTGAAAGGAAGAAGAAAGTCATGTTTTGCTAGGGTTTTGATATGGATTTGAGAATTTTAGATGTGGGGCTATGTTTTTCAGGTGTTTTAACACCTTATGTTAGTGGGTAATTCCTTTTAAGAGTAGATTGCATTAAATTGAATTCAATCATCAATAATCATTAGTTCCTTTGTATGCGACTACAAACCCTAAATCTGCCTTTCAGTTTGAACTTATGCATATGATGTAGAAATGGATTGTTTTCATGTTGTGATGAATTTTAGATGATAAAATCATATTATAAATAGATATAAATAATCTAAAATCGAATTCCTAAAGTTATTGCAAAAGCTATAAGAATACAATGATTTCTAAGATTTTTGATAATGCCTAAAATTGTTGTATAATTGAATAGAGAACTTTGCCTATTTGAATCTTCTTGTTTTTTAATGATTGTTTTATCTAAATGTGTAGTACAGATATGTCAGATTCTATCTTAGATTTCATGTGATGTTATCAATGTTTGCTTTATATCTCAGTAAATTGGGTGAAACCCAGATGAATTGAATGTTGGAAGTTTGTGAATAGACTTCATGAAATACAACTGATGTGATTTTCTTATTGTTATAAATTCATTTGTTCAATGTTATTCTTGATGCATGATTTTTCAATGAATGGCATGGAAACCCTAGTTCAGCTCATATCGGGGTTTCATATATATGTTTGATTGTATGAGAACTATGGAAAGTAGTCTTTTATCAGTTAAAGTCTGTGATGCATTCAATACTTATGTGATTAATGTGATATGTTAATGAGTCAAATGAAAACCTAAGGATAGGGTATTCAATGCATCAAGTCTTTTCAATTCAATTTTCTTTAGTGTGATAACTGGTGTTGCTTAGTTGGTCAGTTTACGATACAGATTGATGATGATTTATGGAAAGGATTGTTTATAAGGTTCAATTAAGAAATGTTGATTTAATGATTGAAGTATGAATTTAATGAGTGAATTAGACATTTAGATGCCATGAACATTGTAGAATCCTCACAGGAGGCATGCACTATGAGGAGAAGACATGCTTCCTAATTAGATGCAGTGGCAGAGCTAGAACTTAATGAAGGGGTAGGCACCTTATGGTTGCAGCTAAGTAGGTAGGGCACATAGCAGGGTAACACATGCTTTTTTCCCCAAAATCTATAGCAAATAGAACTTGATCATTGTACATTTTGGCAAGTACAGGTGGGTCATGCGCCCATCTATGCCTCCATGTGTCTACTTCACTAGCTGGAGGTCTCACAAAAGTCGATGTAAGCTAGAGTTCACCATTGGGATGTGGGGGTCTAGGCCAGTGAGGCAGGATTCCTTAAATGATTGGTATCCATTACCCACAGGTGATGCTAGTGGTACCTGAGTTAGATTTGTGGTGATCAATTGACATATTTAGTAGGTACACTAGTGCACAACAAGCATAAGGGCTTTGACTCCCCTTCTGAGTACCCATGTTGAGAGGAGGAGTCTAAGATATCCATTCGCTCACATTAGCCGCCGAAATCTAGAGGTTGCTATTCCAGCTGCAAATTTGGTATTAAGACTACATACTTAGGATGCTTATCTGTCTTGTACAATGAGATCGTAGCTTTCTTTGATAATTTCACATGTCGTGGTACACCTCATGTGCATTCAAGCCATAATAAGATGAATGTAAGATTAATCAAGTGTGTGTAGTTATTGATTTGTTCCTTCCAATTTTTTAAAGTAACTTGCTATTTGTATGTTTCTGAATTACTAGTTTCCTTTATGATTGAAAAAGAATGTACAATGATTGATTTACTATGTGTATTCATTTAGAGTAACCTACCGTATATATTTTTGTGGATTAGTTCCTTAATAGTTCATTATTGTTCTACTATAAATTCACTTGCTCGACAATATATCTTTGATAGTTAAATTGTTTTATACTATTTTTTTGAAGTACCCATTCACTGAGTGAGTCAGATCACCCCTCTAGTCACAAATTTTTAGGGAAACATATGGATTGAAGTTGTCAATGCATCAGAGTAGATATGCCAAAAGAGCTATGTATCAAACTAATTACGTTTTGTTGGTCAATGTCCCTCTAGGTCCTTGTATAGAGTTGAGAGAGTTGTAAATGATGATGTGTATCTTTGTTTCCTTAATAATACAGAATGTATGCATTTGTCATGTTGTGTGTACATGGAAGTATGAGAAATAGAATGAACGTTTAAATTTTTATTTTTATTGTTGAAATCTAATTAGAGTAGGCATGCCTTATTTCCCTTGTAAAGTTAGTTAATGAGATTGAATGTGAGAAGACAAAGAGTTTGGAATCAAATAAAAAGTTAAGGTGTTCTTCGTATTATGTTTAATCCTAAACTTATGCACTAATCTCATAATTGGTGGTAATCTTGGGATATGGGTGTAACACTATCTACCTATAATACCACACTTTCAATGCTTGTTTACCAATACGATGGATGCACATAATTTATCTTGGCATGTAGAGGTAAAGAAAAATGATGATGGCATCCCACGACATGTGTCTAATTCCCCACAATGGAAGAAAATTGATTTATTGTACCCTAAATTTTGTCAAGAATTCAAGAATCTAAGACTTCAGGTTTGTACCAATGGGATGAATCCATATGACACATCAAGTAGGCAACATAGAACTTGGCCTGTTATGATTTTTGTATACGATCTTCCTCGTTGGTTGTGTATAAAACATGTTTACGTCATGTTGTCCTTATTGATATTAGGCCCCAAAAAACTAGAAATTATATTGATGTATTTCTTGAACCTTTGACATATGACTTAAATAAACTCTAGGAATAAGGTGTGATGACCAATGATGCTTCACGTTGAGAAACATTTTGTTTGCATGCAACATTGTTTTGCACTATTAATGACTTTCCAACATATGGGAGTTTTGATACATCATAAAAGGATCCAAAGCTTGTCATATGTGTGAGGAGAACACTGATTAGATACAATTAATACATGACAACAAGATTGTATATCTTATCCATCAAAGGTTTCTTCCAAAACTGCATCCTTATTGAAGGTTGCACAAAGCATTCAACAGATCAAATGAGGAATGAAGTGCCCCTATGGGTGGTTTTTTATGAAAGAGTAAATGAATTTTTAATACATTTGGTAAGATATCACAATGTACTATTCCCATAGGGAATAAAAAATCATTTTCATGAATAGGGAAATATTATGGGATCTTCCTTATTGGAGTTCTTTGGTTGTTATACATTGTATAAATGTCATGCTTATTGAGAAAAATGTATGTGATAGCGTAATCGGTACTATGTTGAATATAACAGGTAAGACTAAATATGGCATCAAATCCATAATAGACCTACATGAAATGGGTATATGGAAAGAATTACAATAGAAGTTAGTCAATTAATATGCAGATAAATATTCTAAACAATAATTGTGATATAACACATACAAGGAAATTCCAAAATCCAAATATAATGATAAAAGTGTGTTTTTTGGTTCCTAATTAACTTAGGTACCAAGTTACACATGGTTTGAATGATAATAACTATTTTAATTTTGTTTAGAAAAGAAAATGTGAGTTTTATCCAAAGTATTAAATAATATGATTAATGACTTCAAAAGTGGAAACAAGTTCCAAATTCTAATTCTACATACCAAAATTAGTCTATGTATGATTGTCCACATTAATTGGACAATCGTATATATCCTAGTTTAGTTTAAGAGAGAATATAACTTAAAGTCCAAAATATTGAATAAAATGATAATCATTTCTAAAATGGAAAATTGATGACAAGATTAGACTCCACGTGTTTTAGTTTGATTGTAGGCCAAGTTTCACATTTTTTGAGTGTTACTATATGCCTTAAGAAAAGAAAATGAAAGACAAGGCCAAATCTTTTAAATTTATTACTAAAATAAAAATCTAATTATTAAAAAACAAACTTGTATGGATTATATGCATATAATTTATGTGAAGTTGTAATAAATAAATTATGGTGTAACATAAAGGGAAAAAATGTTGTAAATGAATTAAAATATTATCAAAAAGGATATAAAAATCCCAAATTTATTTTAGAAACAGACTAATTACTGCATATGTAAGTTATAGCATCACACTCTTATGTACTAAATAATTAGATGTAAAATGTCATGTAGTAAGAGAATACATATTTCCCCTGTTATATTATCTCTAGAGGATGTTACTAATATTATGCAAACAATTATCATGAATTGGGAAACTAAGTTACTATTATTCAAAAGAAATTTGAAATAAACATAGTTGAGGATGATTGAATAGAGATTAAGGAATTTAAGTAAATATAAAATATTCTTAAGTTCTCTCATGAGTAGATAATTTGGAAAGTATCATAAATACCCAATACAGTAACTCATAATACACCATATAAATATTCATTTTAACATTTCTAAAACGTTCATGTATATGAAATAATCCACTATAAAAATTTTAAACAAGAAATTAATGTTACATTTATTTCTCATGTATTAATTGGTACAATTGCCAAATTTCTTTTTAGATGGATAATACTAGTACCCATAAACATATTATAAAATAAATTAACAAGATAATGCTATAAGAATTCAAATAAAGTAAATGACATATTGAACATTCTAAAAATGAAAACAAATGTACAATTCAAATTCTACATAACATATCTTTCCAAATTTACTTTATTTGAACTTTTTTTGGACCCTCAAATAGATTTTGAAAGAGAATATATAATTGGATACATTAATTGTTAATTGTTTAATGCAATACAATCTGTTTGATATGGTTTTTAATTTTCTTATTTATCATTTGTTAACAAATTCATGGCTTTTCTTCATTTACCATATATGTTGAATATTTTTCTTAGTAAGAAAAAATAAGTAAGTTTCTTTCTACCCAAGACAAATAGTCATATATATTGACCCCTCTCCATGGCCTTCACACACACATAAATCAATTGACCAATAATCCACCCTAACCTTGCCTCTTATCCTCCTATTCAAGTCCCTTGTATGAGCGATCAAAGATTTGTAATTTCATGGTAATCTTTTCTTAGCCATCAGTGTTACAAAACTTGTAATAGTTTCTAACCCTCACATGGATCTAAGATATAGATTTTAACATGTTGACTAACACCCTAAGGTATGTTTGTATTCCATATTATTATTTTTGAGCAATCACCTATGTTTCCATCTTTTTAACTATTTGAAGACCCAAAATCCTAATTTCGTTGCTACATTTCCTTTGATATTGTTCTTGAAAGATATCTTGTGATTGTTTCTCTCACATCATCAACATTATTGAATCTTATTTAATGGGTCCTCTGGCCCCACTTATATTGATTGGATGTTCGTATTCCTCATATTTTGATTTAGACTTGCTTACTCTTTTGTAAGCATCCTATGGTGACAACTAGTATAATATCACATATGTTGTTTTGTGTGGATGTGTAAATTGTCACTATTGATAAGGCAGAGGTGATAATTCCTACAAGTCATAATATAAGAATAGATGTGTAACTTGTCCTTCTTAGAGTATTTGTATATATATATATTCCTACTCACCCTATATTTATGGTAGATGTGTTATTTCCTACCAACATGTTTATATTGTTTAGTACTATCACATGTAAAACACATGGATGCCTTGCTCTTATTTATCATTTTATTGAATTTATATTCTTTTTCTACACAATTTGGTAGTCCTTTCCTTTTCCCTTGGAAGCCTTGATTATTTGACGTCCATTTATTTGCTCGATACTCAATTTAACATGCTCATAACATCGTCTTGCTGTATCATCTACTTTTTCTCCTCTTGTATGGGTGCACTTCCAACCTCAGGTGTAGGTCAAGGAGAAGATAACAAATTTCGACCAAAACCTCATTAGGTATAGAAATGTTTTTTAGAGATTTTATCTAGGTGTTTATATGACCCTCTATTGATCCTTTCGTATAGTTTGTTTTCATATGTTTCACCCTGCTTGGTGAAGGATAGTGACAATATCAAGTTTTGTAATAGTTAGATGTTTTGTATTCCATTTCTACATTTCCATTCATGACACATACATTTTGAATGAATTCATTATTATCTTATTTGCAAGAAAATTATAGTGGTGTTTGATATATGGGATGTTTCATTTATTTTTATTTAGTAGGGTGTGGATCCCCTCTCAAGTCCCACACCTTATAACTTGTCTTTAGATTCTTTTAGGTTTTTTGACTTTTTTTTGGGTTTATGTACATTTTGCAAATTTTTAAATTTTGCGAGGATGAGTGGGGGTGAAAGAGAGTGATGAAACAACCATTACAGGATCTCTACCACATCCAAGTGTCATTCCCATTATGGGATTGTTTTAAGCATGTGGGGAGACCTAGACCTAAGGACATTGCAGTCCTCCACACACTAGTTTTGGAATTACTTTCCTTTTGGTACTTGACGAATGAGAATCTAGGTGTCTTCCATGGATTTGGCATCGAAGATGGTGTTGAAACTCCATTCCTCGATTATATTGTAGGATTCAACGTAGTGAACCCATGTGACACCATAGTCTTCTTCTGTAACCTTGGCGTTTGTAGTCTCAGTGTTGTCTTGGTTGGGCTAGTTGGGGAAACTCTAGAGAGGATCATAGTTGGATGCTTCAAGTGGCATCACCACTCCTTTGGGGTTTGATCAATGATTTTTGTCTAAACAACATGGACATCTTGATGGTATTTGATGTTTTTTTATTTTATTCCATATGCATAGGGAACAACATTTTGACAGCGGGAGCCAAAATCCTTATGATTGCTCCTCATTTGGAAGGATGACTTTGTTCTCAAAGGGTTTTTGTTCTAAGTTGTCTGGATGCCCTACTTTTGTCGGTGGTGAGAGCCATTGTAACATCCCAATTTTTGTGTCACATGAGAAGAAGATAATCTCATTTTTTTCTACTTGGGAGTGTCACAAACATGATATGCATAACAATAAAGACAACCAAAACCATTACAAACTATGTATGAATGGGATTATCATTATTTTCTTAGAAAAGGAATTATATTAGATAATCATATACAAATGAAACTTAATACATTGATACTACTTTATACAATTCTCATTTCAAATATGGGACTACGTAGATGGTGCCCCACCAAGCAATCCTCCTAAATCTTCAGTTGAAAACTCTGACTTGGATGTTCTTTCTAAAGATTGAAAACTGCTACATCTCATCCCCAGCCATGCACAAAGGGAAACCTACTTAGAGTAAGTGGAATTGAATTATATTAAGTGTAATAAATATAATTGCATTGAGGAAACTAGGAATATATAATTGGAGTAAAAATGTTTAATTACATGTTTTATCTTTCTATGGCCACTATTATAAAATAAGTCCTCTTCTATGGCATTGTGTGCCTTTTACAGTGTGACTCATCTTCTGTGGCATAAAAGCCTTCTGATGACATTGAGGTGTCTTCTATAGAACAACATTCCTTCTATGGTGCACCACATATTCTGTGGCATAAATGCCTTTATTTTAATGTACTGCAATACTTCTACTCTTTGAGGACTTATTATAAAATAGCAAAATATTTTCTTCTTTCATTTTCTATTTCTAATTCTCATTCTATTTGTAATTTTGTTTTGATTCTCTATCTCAATTAACTTAGATATATTTTGAAGTATGTATCTGGGATTCTATATTATAAATTTTAAATTTTCTTTTGACATTGTATAAAATCTAAGTTCGTGACTAATAAATAGAATATGCAAAGCTAGGGATAAATTATGACATTTCTATTCTAGTTTCTAATAATTCTATTTTGAATTCTAAGCCTTAATAAATAACTGTGCAAATCTGAATTATACATTCTATACCTGATTCTCATATTCTAAATCTAATTTCCAAATAATAACAAGGAATTAAAATGTTGTATTAACTTACATTATGGGTTCTAGTAATTCCATGCTAACTTATAACCATTTTTGCAATCATAATAAGTTGGAACTGATGGTTTACAAGATCTAGACATGAACTTTGTAGGGAATAATTCTACTATGTTACAAGGAAAATATTCTACATGTGAACATTAGACTACATGTCTATTGGATTATACTAAACCAAATAATTAGACTATTAATCTATATATATAATATAAATTCAAGGACATGTCCCACTTACCTGTAGTATGAAAAGTTTTATCAAGAAAATGTTGCTTCAAGTCTTGTTCCTAACCTTCTCCTAAAAACCAAAGGATCTATTAGTCTTCATGTCTTTTCTTAACGTCCAATCTACCAGGGTTATGAGTATTCTCAATTAGAGTTCTTGGGTGCATGTTTCTGACTCTTGGGATAATTCTAGGAGCATGCACGCGATGTTATGTTTTGGTACTAGGGTGTATTATCTTACCATTTATAGTGGATTAGTTGTTAGGGCTAGAATTTTTGTCTCATTCACTTCTTCTAGACTTACTTTGTTGACCCCACCTTTTAACTTTTATTAAGGGTTCATTCATACTAACCTTTATATGTAGCCATTATGATTTTGGATTCATGTTTGAGTTCTCTACATGAATGAAAGGGTTGTCCATAAATATTTCTGATCTAAATCTTCTTAATATACATATATTAAAATTGCCCCCATGCTCTTATCACATAAATTATCCATATTGAGGATTATACATAAGCTAGTACTATAATGCATAGCATCATTATCAATGTCTATTTATCTAGGGTTGAGGTGATTAGAGTTACTAAACTGAGTGTCTAGGATAGATCAATAACTCCCAACATATGACATATAGTTGATTGTCATTATTCCATTAGTCATAATTATAAGATGTAGTTTGTGTGCAATTACTTGAGTGTCTGATTATTTGGTAGAAACTATAGTAGGAAGAGGGTTCTATTAGTATAATTATATTTTTATGAGTCTATGGATAAATTTTGGTGATTTTCTGATGCACATATTGTTTATTAAAGTTTTCTTAATTTTGAATATTTATTGGCCGATCATAGTAGAGGAAAATTAACATGATTAAATGACTACATGGAGAGATGGCGAAGAGGCCATTGTTCTCAAAACAAGCTGGTCAAAAGTTCAAAATTGCCCTCACATACAACACAAAACCAAAACACAAGAAAAGCATGACTTCTACTTCGAACAACACTTCTCCAACTACTTGAGATTCAATGATCAATTTTGAAGCATAGAGGAGCTCAAGAAATAGGGATTAGCATGCTAGCTTCATCATGCCAACTGATCCTGATGACCTCTTGCACGAGGTTTACATATGGTTGCAGTGGTGACTCCAACTTGGAGGGGAGAATAACATCAAACATGGATTCTGAAGGAGAATATCATGCAAAGGAAGAAGAGAGAGCCTCGTGCCCTCCAAACAACTGTGCTTCATACATGTAGCTTCCCAATAAATTCATATAGTTGAGAAATACTTCATGCGAGATAATCCAGAATCTAGGCAACAAGAACGCCATAATTTGACAAAAATAGAGCACTAGAATGGGGGTTGGATTCATCTAGATTACCTCTCAAGATAACTGGTCAGATGGAAGAGACTTCAGAAGATTCTGAGGTGCTTTTTGATATCTCTCCACACGGCTGCACCCACCTAGAGTTCCTTGGCAATGAGTATCCAGCCTACTGCTTTCATCGAGTCTTGCGGGTTGATCCAACTAGGGTATATATGTCTCTCCTAAACGAAGTCCATTTGTTTCTAAGATTAATGCTACAGTCGTGATGGTGAAAGGAAATAGATGAATGTGAATCACCTGCTTTTTCTAAGGCAATGTATTAGGTCTTTTACTATACTAGACTATTCTAAACATAAATAAGACATTGGTCCCTCATAGAACATAATTTCAAAATTCAAGTCCTAAATCCTTTATCTCTTTATGTAATGAGATATATTATTACTTGGGTTTTCTTCATTAGGTCCACAAGCTAGCTTTTATTACAAAATACCTAAATAAAGATTCCAAACTACATATGAATGTTTGGGATGTTACAATTCTACCCACCTTAAATAAATTTCATCCTCAAAATTTCCATGTAGTACCCACCTTAGTGTTTTACTTATTTAGTGTATCCTAACCCTCTAATAGCATCTTAAAGTCTCAATCTTATATTATGATATGACCTTCTTATGGTTAAATATCTAAATCTTACAAACATATGCATTAAACACTAATGAAGTTTGAAATTTATCTCATAAAAACATCATCTAACATAGGAACATATCGTGTGTCTCTTTAAAGGGATATAAATTAGGGTTTTGGTTCCAACTTTGAATCCATATCACTTATCTATGTCATATTATCTACCCTGTATATGCATGATAGGACTTAATATGTATCTAATTAGGTTTAGGTTACTATGTCTCAAACTTTTAATGTCAATTCTTATTTTATTTGTCACATTTGGATACTTGTTGGTCTATCATATATCTAGAGGTGACATATTTTATCATATTTCTCTTAGAATCTCCCTTGTGCAGATGCCCCATACTACATGAACTTAGATGGGCAAGACAAACATGATGCACATAACATCCTCACAAAACCCCATAATTTGTTTTCCAATACCACAAACATGTGGGAAAAAGAGAGAGCATGCTACATACAATTCTAGAGCTAGCACAAAAGTTCAAACCATCTAGAACATAACTCTAATCCACATATCAACCTATGTCCCCTATCTGGACCTCTACTTTGATTTCTAATATCTTTCACTTACCTGTTCTATATGTAGGGCTACTACTTGTGTTTCTAAATCTATACTCTACTCTCACTTAGGTGCTAATAGGGTTATATAAGTAAGAACATGAGAATTCATCTTGTGGAAAACTATAATATTTCTCTGATACCACATTGGCCAACTAATTTTCATATCACATGAGTGGAAGTTAATCTCATTTTTTTCTACTTGGGAGTGTCACAAACAGGATATGTACAATAATAAAATAGACAAAAGCATTACAAACTATGTATGAATGGAATTCTCATTAAATCTGAGTAAAAGAATTCCATTGCATCATCATATAAAGAAGGAACTTGAGACCATGATACAACTTTATACAAATCTCATATGAAATTTGAGACTGTGTAGATAGCACCCCACCAAGAAATCCTCCTAACTCTTTACTTGCAAAATTTGACTTGGATGTTCTTTCTAAAGCTTGAAACATGCAAAGATCTCGTCCCCAGCCACGCATAAAGAGAAACCTAGTTATAGTAAGTTGCATTGAATTCTAGTAACTATAAAAAAAATTGCATTATGGAAACTAGGAATCTAAACTTGGAGTAAACATCATTTAATTACATGTTTTATCTTTATGTGGACACTATTATACAATAAGTCCCCTTATGTGGAACTGTGTGCCCTCTATGGTGCAACTCACCTTTTGTAGCATGAAAGCCTTCAGGTGATGTCGAGGTGTCTTCTATGGTACAATGTGCCTTCGATGGTGCAGCACATCATTTGTGGCATACATGTCTTATGCTCTGTGTACTATAGTACTTCTATTCTATGCAGACTTATTATAGAATGTCAAATTATGTTCTGGTGTCATTTTCTATTCTTTTCTATTTCTTATTCTAATTGTATTTCTGATTTTGTTCTGATTCTCTATTTCAAGTAGATGGGATAAGTCATTAAGTATGCATTCTATATAGGCACTTTATATTCCAAATTTTAAATTCTCATTTGAAATTGTATAAAAATATAAGTTCTAGACTAATAAATAGAATCTGAAATACTTGGGATAAATTATGATATTTCCATTCTAGTTTCTAATAAATCTATTCTAAATTCTAAGCCTCAATTAGTAAATATTTATGTAAATCTGAATTCAAGATTCTCTTTATGGTTTTAATGTTCTAAAAGAATTCTAAATTATAAATAATAACAAGGAATTAAAATGTTGAAATAACTTATATTTTGTGTTCTAATATTTGCATGCAAACTTCAAAGCATTTGTGCAAGTACAATAACTTGGAACATATAATTTACAAGATATGGACATGAACTATCTCAGGCAATAATTCTACTATTCCATAAGGAAAACATTCTACATATGAGCATTATAGTACATGTCTAGTGGATTATATTGAACTGAATAATTTGACTATCAATCTATATATAATATGAATTCAAGGACATGACCCACTTACATGTCTTATGCCAAGTCTTAACAATAATGCTTCAAGTCCTTCTCCTAATCTTTTAGAAGAAACCAAAGGATTTATCAGTCTTCATGTCTTTTCTAAAAGTCCAATCTCATGGTGTTATTAGTGTTCTGAATTAGGGTTTCTAGGTGCATGTGTCTGAGTCTTGGGTGAATTCTAGGAGAATGTGTGTGATCTTATGTTCAAACAAATACTAGGGTGTATTATCTTAACCTTTATAGCATATGAGTTCTTAGAGTTAGGGTTTTGGTCACATTCACTACTTCTACACTTACTTCATTGAACTCACCTTTTAACATTGAATTAAAGTTCATTCATACTTACCATTATATGTAGCCATATTGATTTTGGGATTTATGTTTGAGTTCTCTACATGAATGAAAGGGATGTTCATCTATATTTCTGATCCAAATCTTTTTAATACACATATATACAAACTACCCCAATGAAAAGGATGTCCCTATATATTTTTGATCTAAATCTTCTTAATATACATTTATACAAATTATCCCAATGTTCGTATCACATAAATTCTCCATATTGAGGATTATACATAATCCAGTATTGTAATGCATAACATTAGCATAAGTGGCTATTTATATACGATTGAGGTGACTAAAAATACTGAACTGAGTATCTATGATGGATCAATAACTCCCAAAACATGAGAAATAGTTAATCATTATTAGTCCATTACTCATAATACTAAGATGCAATTAGTGTGTTGTTACTAAAGTGTCTTATTATATGGTATACATTAGGGTAGAAAGAGGGTTCTGTAAGAATCATTATATTTTTATGAGTCTCTAGATAAATTTTGGTTATTTGGAAATGAACATATTGTTCATTAAATTTTTCTAAATTTCAAACCATTATTTACCAATCACAAAAAAGAAAAATTAACATGATCAATGACTACAGGGAGTGTAAGAGGCAAGGTAGTTGTTCTCAAAACAAGCTAGGTTAATGTTCAAAAATCCCTTCATGTACAACACAAAATCAAAATTTAAGAAAAGCACGACTTCTGCTTCAAGAAACACTGCTTTGACAAGTTGAGATCTCTATGATCACTCTTGGAGAAGAGAGGAGCTCAAGAAATAGGGACTAGAATGATAGCTTCGTCATGCCAAGATGAGCCTGATGACCTCTTGCATGAGGACCATGGATTGTTGGAATGGTGACTCAATCTTGGAGGACAGAAAAAATAGAAGACATGAATTTTGAAGGAGAAAATCATGCATGGAAGACGAGAAGGGCTCATGCCCTCAAAACAACTAGGCCTCATACACGAAACTTCATGATAAATTCATAGAGCTGAGAACTACTTCAGGTGAGCTAACCCTGAGCCCAGGCGGGAACAATGTAAAAATCTGGTGAAAATAGAGTACTAGTAGGTAGTTGGATTTAGTTGGTTTACCACTCAAGCTGACTGGACAGATGGAAGAGACATCACCAAACTCTGAGGCACTTTCTCATATCTTCCCACATAGCAACTCCCACTTGGAGTTCCTCGACCACTGTGATGACCCTTATTTTAGGGTTTTGACACCCAATATAATAATTTTGATCATAAACATCCTTTACATTCGATCCTTAGTTGACCATTTGATTATTCAATTACAAATTGTGTCCTCCTAAAATTTGTGATTTTAGGCACTATTGATGATAGTGGCACCTACATGAATTCAATCATGGTGAATATCTTTTTATTATTTGAATTAGATACCTATGAGGCCAAGGGGCCCAATTAAAGTTATCAATGAACTCAAGTGGTATATTAGTGAACCTTGAGGTATTCTAGGACCATAATATAAATTTATGGACTTGTTTAAACATGATTTCATGATTTGTTGAATATTGTTTAAGGTTTATTCACCTATTTAAAAGGTTGCTTGAAGAATTTACTTGCATGAGAAAGTAATGGATTTTGAGACTCAAACATTAATGGAAGACACTTAAGGATGTTATGAATTTATGCCTCAAAAATTGATGAATGAATGAGGTTACTACATTATGTTTTGCAAGTTTGAAAGGATGGTATATTTTGATCAAATGCATAAGGTTTCCATTTCTTTAGACCAAAGTTAAGTTACCCTACATATTAACATGGTGATTCATGTTTGTGGGTCATGTGGCACTAAGACAATCACATATTAATTGAGTACTAGGTCATCCCTGACCTCCAAAAATGGAGGAACAACATGTTGTTTAGGTTTCCACTTGATACGATGAAAATGGGCGACCACATGGTATATTTTCTGTAACATCCCAAACTTAACTTAAATAATATGAGAGTTTTAATAATAGATTTCCCACTATATATTTTCAAATTTTTGACATGGACGTAGTTTATCAGGAATAAGATGTTAAAAGAGAGAACAAAATGCATTTCTTCCCCCATAAATTATTTGAATGCATACAAAAAAATATACTTTCATTTCTCTCTCTCCTCTATATAATATCATCATCACTAATATTTTTCTCCCAAAATGAAAAATCACATGCAATTTAATTTCTATATTTTTTAAGAATTGAGCCTAAATAATATGGGATAACCTTTTTGATAAAAATAGGGAATTGGATATGACCATAATTAATGAATGTTGATGGTAATATTGATAAGTATATGATAATAGAGAAAATGAAGTTAATTAAGGTATACAATCATAATTCGGGTAAAATATTGTCACTTAACTTTGATATAAGTAATATAATGATAAATGACCCATAAATCCCAAATATTAAAACTTAAGGTGATTTTAATTAAGTTAAACCCTAATAATATAAAAACTCATTTAGGACAGTCTCAAAAGATAAATCTAAGTCTGAAATTGTGATATAAACTTTTTAATTGGTCTTTGTGCAAAGTTTAAACTCAATTAGATACATATATTTATCTCAAATGATAAAATCAAGATAAAGGCAATTATTTAAATGTTATAAATGGAACTTTTATTTTTTTATTTGATTTAACCTATGTCTAGTTGGTTTGATGTATCATGCAGACACAACTAGAGTCTGATTAGGACTCTAGAACCCCATGAGTGTTTCTCTCTCACTGACATCCCATTATGCCTGGACTCCTATGTCTATGACTTGCCCTCCACAAAGGTCTCTCTCTTCTCTCAATCCAGAGACGATAGAATCCTCCCTCACCTTCACCACATCCTCCTGAGTAGACGGTTCCCAACCACTAGTGCTTTTGGTTCCCTAGAGACTCCTATCAACATGGATCCATGCTCCATTAGAATTCGACGATTATGTTGCTACCACACCATCTTATGAACCTCCATCTATATAACTAATACCTATAGACCATATCAACACCTCCAGATTATTTTCCAACTTCCTAGAATTAGCAATGAGCCTACATTTTGTTCTCCAAGAAATTTGTTTCTCCCTACCCAGTCTTTGCATTACTTCTTCACTACGAGACCCCTAAACTTGCTAAAAGTGTTGAACAAGCTTAATTATCATAATTTAATTCTTATAACTATAATATAACATTGTAATATCATTTGGAATAATAAGAAAATCTTAAGTTTCAAGTTTGGTCAAATTTGGACACTTTTTGTGCAAGGTATGCAATGTTATGCACATTTTGGACTTTTCTGCAATTTACCGAAATGAGAGGTTTTCTTTTCAAATTTTCACTTGAATTATTTTCTTTGTATGTTCTCTAATCATTATTGATCTTTTTGATCCATGGGGAGCCTATTTGAACCTTGGTTTGGAGGTGTTTTCCTCAAGGGTATTTTAGGGTTTACCTAAATTATGATAGTATACCTTAATTTTAGATTTTATCTTCTAATTAGAGGAAAGTTTTATAACTTGCTCCACGTTTATTTCTTACCATAATCTTACCAGCTCATGTTCTAGCTTTCAAATGATGATGCATGCACTAAAAACCTATGCTTGACTTGGATTTTTGTTTTTATAATGTTCCCTATTTTGATTTCAGTTCTTGATGAACCTATGATCATGTGTACATTACTCCTAAGGTATAATATGACTTGGATCGGGTTGGTTTGACAATCGATGTTGCTAAACACCTGTCAACCAATGGTCAATTTTAGAGTTTAAAGCTGATTTCTTCTATAAACACATGACTCAATGATGGTACCATTGCAACAACCGATGGTTTTGTCTTCATGACAACTGATGGTGGTGACCAAGGGTGTTAACTGACGTTAACACCTTAGGTCTGGTTTTGGCCTAATTAGAAGATTTGTGATTAACAACTAAGTACTCTAATGGTTCTATCAATCAATGGTGATATTAGTTTGATATGCGACGGTGATTAATGAATATAGTGATGATCTAACAACCTATGGTTTCTCAATGGTCACTACTGATGGTTGATTAGGTCTCCACAACCTATGGTGAGTTAAGCATGTAGTTGTAGAATCAATTAAGCCTTAAATCCAATGGTTTCTTGGGTCATTTGATGAAATGGTCGGGCCTACACTCCAATTGATGGTTTTAATATATGAACTTGACCTAATGGTTAAAGTCTAATGTTTCTTCATCCAATAAATTGGAATGATGCTTAAATGTAATATTTTGGTCCTAATAAAGTGATTTAAATGGTTTCCTTTATGATATCAACTTAAGCAGCTCATTTACTGATGACTTGTTTTAAATAAAAAATCCCTTGTGGGTTTTACCCTACTCTCAATGGAACTTTTTATGTGAACCTAACTCTAATGCAAATAGATAAAGATGAGTATTCGTTTTTAACCTTCTTATATGATGGCATGATGGTGAAATAACCTCCTTAATGTGAAATGTTAATGTGTTAATTGGTGGTTGATACTTTCTTATGCTAAACATGTGCATTATGAATATGATGAGGGTTAATCATATCTAGATTCCTTGCATGTTGATGTAATAAAGGAATAATCTTAATGTTAATATAACCCTTTTGTGATTGTTTATGAATATTGCCTAACCCATTAATGCAATATTGTGCTTATCTAGTGTGTTATATTTAAGTGATGTTGTTGAGCTTCGCTATAAGGCATGGAATGATAAAGATGATCTTGCAGGGAATAGTATGATGGTCTTAATGACCTTTGGGCATGGTTGAGCCCTGAATGAGGTGTAATCTTCTTGTGTTGATAAGGGTTGATACCCTATGATATTGTGAAAAGGATTTATATCTTGTGATAATATGATGACTGGTGTAGTCTCATGAATAGCAAGTGAATAGAACCAAGTGATGATGAGATGAGAAATTGTTTTTTACACATTTTATAACTTTTAAAGTTGTGATACTTATATGCTTTCTAGATGTGAATTGGGGTTCTATGTCCATTTTCTTGATGCAACCTTAATTCACCCAATTGGCATAACTAATGAAGTGGAACTCTAATCATATAGTGCCATGCCATAGATCTATCTGAGTGTCAGAACTTTCCAGATGGTGAAATGAGTATTCTTAAGGGTGACTCAGAGCGCATACTGATGAGTATGCAGGGTGCTTGTCATCCTGAATTCAAGTGTTTAGGGAGGATGATTGCAGTCATACCGAGCCCTCAGTTTGAGAATGGTTGTGATCGTGTCTCAGTGATTATATATATGACAAGATTGGAAGACAACTACCATTGTACCTCAGATGGTAGGGTATGCATACCCACTTCCTTTCACTAGTGTCGTGACCAGTACCAAGGATGTACTAGGTTGTTAGTAGCTTGACCTTATGTGTCATTGTGGCGGACCCATACTGATTGAGGGCGGAGAAGATCTTAGGAGTTTGGTTCTTCCTAGATCTTGAATGGAACTAATGGTGACCAAGCGGTGGTCAGTTGGAACTTGAGTGGTATCCTAAAATTCCTCAGGGTTTAATAAAGTATATAATACAACCGCGTATCATATTTGTTTAGGGTTATACATGACATTTCACATTGGATGATAGCCCTTGTTTGTTATCTTTACGTAAAGATGATGCTTAGTGCAATTAAGAGATTGTAGATATACTTAGGTTGTGGATATGCTTAAGATTGCTGATGCAACCATACTGTATCTATGTTTATGTTGATAACTATATTGCTACTGCTGATTATAATCATGATGTTAGATACCTCATGTTGTTAGTTATGTTTAGCATGATAGCCATGCCTTTGTAACTAGAGATGCATATACTACTAATCATGCTTATCCAGATAGCTGTGCTTATGTTGTTATCTCTTCTTATGATGTTGATATGTTGAACCTGTTAGACATGTTGATGTTGTTAGCTATGCATTTGATATTAGACTTATTCATGATGTTAGAGATGCTCATGCTGCTAAATCCTTATACTATTAATAGGGATATGAGAATAGTCTGGCTAATGAAGATAGTTATTATCTGCTCCTTTATGTATTTTGTTAATCACCAGTGTTGTTGAGCTTATTTGTTATATATGATTAAACTGTTTAAACTATCTCATTACCTAAAAATTTTGGAATCAATAAATATTGTTGGAGGTTATATCTCTTCCTGGGACATGTGTCTCACCCTTGTGGTTCGCCACATTTTCTTAGGTAATCAGAAGTGATGAAAACAAACATGTGTTAGAAAAGATGAGCTATAGTAATGAATCTTTGAGAAAGTTGATTAGATGTCTAGTGTGTCCTAGAGTCGTCCTTGTACTCTTAAGTTCGGAGAGGAAAAGTTTGTATATGGTTTTTCAAACGAATCAAAATTTTGTTAGCATGTTAATTTTTGTTGTGTGGCATATACAAATATTATTCTCCTATGTATATATGCTGTGTCAAAGGCAATAGAATAATTTATGTCAAATGCTTGGCATAGTATGGATATAAGAAAGATGCTGGGCTCTTATGCAAATATTTTTGAGTAGGTGTTGATGTTGAAATCAGTTTTAATTTACGTATATCTTTGGGTATGTGGTTAATTGGTGATTGATTGTGTTTTATGTTTTGAGTAATCTCATTTAGTGTAACAGGTTCTTACATTCACCATCCACTAATCCCCAACTATTGGGATGCAAAGGAAAGGCATCAGTCCACATCTAGGAGTAAGGAGAAGCCTTCTCAATCACATGTTGCCTCTACGTTGCCTAGTTTCTCTTTGTTTCTTGCTCTCCAGCTATTGTTTTGATGACTCCTGGTTTTAGTCGCCAAACTTGATGGTGACAGTCTTGTTTTCCCATCCCATTCTCCAAAAAGTGGATCCTTGAGACTATCCGACCTTGACGGTCAATGGACTTTGTCCCAAAAGTTGATTTCTCAACTAGCATGAGTCGGTTCATGGATTTCTTTCTTGTTCTCTGCTATTTCTTTGGTTTTTTATTAAAAAAGACGACTACCAGTTTCCCAAGTTTTCCCTTCCAAGGTTAATTTACGTATCACGTATTCATGGGTGTTATTCAGTTTAACATGCCTTTATCTCTTTGTCGCACATGCAAGTTTGTGAGCATGTGTTCCAATTGGCAATATTCGACTGGGCCAACTGAGTGTGGGTCCTGCCTGTAGAGAATTTCTTTTTGATATAATCAATTTCTGAAATTGTGATTGGATGACACATTGAAATATCATAACTAATTAACCGTGTATCTAAAAATTATGTTTAAATGTGATTAGGAAATCTGTTTGAAAAAGGAATTCAAACTTATAGATTTTAGAATCTATTTTCCATCAGAACCAACCCTAGTTTTTTAATATGTCAATATTAGGGTTTAAAGTGGTGACTAAAGTGAAATGGATATGGAATATGTTATGAATAATGTATACTAGAGGACCATAGGAAGTGATTGTGGTTTCTTCAACCTAAAAGAAGAAATTAAGATTTTTCTCTAACATTGAGGTAAGTGGTCTTGCACTTTGAATGTAAGTAATTGATTGATTGCATGTGTGTATGTACAATGAATGTTATGAATGTATTGTTTATTATTTCAATTGTTGAAAATCAATGAAATTTATAAAATAATGAATGTCATGTTTATTGTCAATATTATTGTATCATCTTCATGCACATTGACAATAAATTTAAAATTATGGTTTAAGAGCAAAGCAAGAGTTTTCAAGAGAAAGATAATGCTAAAAAATAACTTATATAAGATCCTCATCAAGGGACTCCTTTGAGAAAAATAAAGATGAACCTTGGTTCATAAGAGAAGAGGCACTTCAGTGCATAAGAGAAGAGGTATTTCACACATATGAGTAGATGCACTTCAATGCAAAATCGAAGGATTCTGATATAGGTCAAGTTAAAAGAAATAATTTAAAAGCAATTGTGACCCCTTTATAATGTTTAATGTTTAAATACTATTTTTAGTTTACCTAGTTATTTAAAGATATAATATATTGCACAATGCCTTTAGATATAATGAAACATCGAGGATAGGGCCATATGAAGATTAGCCTAAGGAATAGCTCAATCTCAAGATTTTTCTTGGTGGGGTGGCTTTTACCTAGACGATTAATTTATTTAGATTAGAGTTTATTTCATGTTCTAAATCATGTTTAGCTGTTAGTTGATGTATTCAAAGAACAAAGGAATGTATGAACCAATGTCAATATTAATGCATGGTTTATTGTTTACTTTATTTGCAAAGTTTGTTATTATTGTGACATCCCTTTGAACAAAAGTCCCCCATGTTATGGAAAACATGGGAGTTGCTTCCGCTGATACATGTATGCTTAGATGGGGTGTTACAATAATAGTATTAGAATAAATAACCATATGGCAACTAGGAAAATATGATTCATGTCATCTTATCTTAAAATATAGATACAAAATTAGGGTATAGAAATGGACTCCAAGGAAGAGTATCAAATCCTAGAATAACTAGATCTTTCAGCCTAGAGTAAAAAGGCCTATTATGGATATGTGTATATCTAGTTTATATCTTATGTATTGACCTAATCTTAGCTAGTGTCATATCCTCTCTTATATTAGTGGTTGGTGCAACACATGTGAGATACGTAGAGGGATGTCATAAGCATAAAATTATTGTGCATCTTTCCCTTTCATAGTAGTACATGTGCTATGAGACAAATGTTCTATTAGGTTGGTGAAGGGTAGCATAATAGGATCTCTCATGTTTGGGTATGTGCCTGATCAACACATGCTTCTGGATGTCAAGAAGATGGGAAATACAAAGGACCTAAATTAGGTTGTCATCTAGCCTAATTTTAGAAAGTTATCTCTAAATCAAGGATAGATCCCCTTAGTAAAATTATTGACTTCCGTGGACCCTTAGTAGAGTTTAAAAGAGAAAGACAAGATTTATTACAAAAAACCTCAATAAATTATGGAAAAGTATATATGTTACATGAAATAAGGGATAAGTAAAACTCTAAGGTGGTATTCTTATGATATTTCAAGGATGAAATTTATTTATGGTGGATAGAATTGTAACATCCCAAGTCTAGTTTAAATAGTATGTGGGTTTTCATAACAAATTACCCATTAATTAATTTCAAAATTTTGACCTAGATGTACTTTATCCAAATAATGAATACTCCATCCAAAATCTTATATTAAATTAGAGATAAAATGTATTTCTTCTTCCTTAAATTATTTCAATGCATATAAGTAAAATATTTTCATTTTTCTCTCTCTCCTGTATATAATGTCATCATCATTAGTATTTTCTCCTGAAATGGTAAATTCAATGTAATTTATCATATATATTTTGAAGAAATGAAGCTAAATGATATGACATAACCTTTTTGATAAAATAGGGAACTGAATATGACCCTTGTTAATGTATATTTATGCTAATATTGATAAGCATAAGATTATAGAGAAAATGTACTTAATAATGGTAAACTATCATAGTAAAATAATGTCACATAACTTTAATATAAGTAATATAATTATAAATGGACCATAAATCCAAAATATGAAAATTTAAGTTGATATTTAATAATTAAGATTAAAATAATTAAGGTAAAGCTTAACTATATCGAAACTCAGTTAGGGTAGTCTCAAAAGTTAAATATAAGTTAGGAATTGTGTTATGCATGTTTTAATGGTCTATATACAAAGTTTCATCTGAATTGGATACCTGTATTTATCCCAAATGATAAATGCAAGATAAAGGCAACAATTTAATTCTTTTCATGTAACTTATACTTTTTCTATTTTCTATGTCTGGTTGGTTTGATGAGTCATGCAGATACAGTCAAAGTTTGATTAGGACTCGTACCCCATGAGTATTTCTCTCTCCGGCTTCCTATAGTTCCTAGGCTCCTATGCCCATGACCTACCCTCCATAAAGGTCTTTCTCTTCTCTCAATAACATATCCAAAAGAGTCCTCCCTCACCTTCAGTGCATCCTCCATAACAAAGGGATCCCAACCACTAGTGCTTTTTCTACCCTATTCCAACCAATGTGCATCCATGTTACATTATTATTCAACAACTATCTTTCTTCCACACCATCTTAATAACCTCCATTTATATAATTTATACCTCTACACCATATTCACGCATGCAGATCCTTTCCACACTTGCCAGAATATCCATCGAGCCTATAGTTTGTTCTCTTAGTGAATTTTTGCTTCTACCCGATTGTTGCTCTGCTTCTTCACCTACCACATAGCCCCGACAACTTCGACACAAAGGGAAGACATTAGCCAACACCTGGAAATAAGGAGAAGCCTTCCCACTCGCATGTTGCCTTTGATTTTTAGGTTTGCCTAGTTTCCCCTTGTCTCTTGATCGCCGAATGTTGTTTCAGAGACTCTTGTTTTTAGTCGTAAGACTTGATCATGACAATCTCATTTTCCCATCCCATCCTTCAAAAACATGGTCTTTGACACTTTCAGACCTTGATGAAATCGATGGTATTGGTCCCAAAATTTGCTTTAGCCACTACCATGAGTTGGCTCGTGCATTTCTTTCATGTTCTTTGATCTTTCTTTGTTTTTTAGAATGAATAAGATGACGACCAATTTCCCCAATTTTCCCTTTCAGAGTTAATTTGTGTATCATGTATTCAGGGGTGTTTTCGGGTTTTAATGAGCCTTTATCTCTTTGTCACCCACACAAGTTTGTGGGCCTCTGTGCTAGTTGGCAATGCTTGATTGGGCCATCTAGGTGCGGGTCCCACCTATAGAAATTTTCTTTTTGATTTATTAATTAGTTTCTCAAATTATGATTGGATGACACTTTGAAATATCATAACTAATTAACTATGTATCAAAAAAATAAGTTTATTATGATTTGGAAACCATTTTCAATAATGAATTCGAATTTATAGATTTAAAAGTTTGTTTTCAATAGGAACCAACCCTAGTTTTGTTGGCTAAATTAGATGTTAGCATACCATTTTCTTTGGTGATGAGAAACATTTCATTCTTATGGATCTAACGTGCTGCTTGATTATTTGAGGTTTCAAGAAAATGAGGAGATCATACAAAGTGGATAGTTGAAGATCAATGTGCTTAAATGATTAATATTTTCATAATTTTACTCAACATAAAATACTTGTACAAGTATATAATGTATGAGTACTTAGATATCATGTAAATCAAGTGCTAGATCTTCTCTATTCACTCAAAACCCTCTCTTACACTCACATGAAGACTTTAGGGTTGATAGGCTTCATATGAGTCATCAATAAGACCTCACATACATTGCCAGTCCTTGCAAAAAGTCCTTCTCGGTCGACAATATTATCAACCGAGATATAGCGGTGGTTATAGGTTTAAAAAAGAGAGAAACAGACATATATCCAGCTCAACCCAGACAACCATCTTGTCGACAATATTGTGGACCAAGAGTCATTCGGTCGACAATAATGTCGTCTGAGAAAAGTTTTGGAAACTTTGCATTTAACGAACATTTTAGTTGTTGCAACCCAACTACTTTCTACCTAACGACTAATTAAGTACTAAGAACATTCCAAAGACTCCCTTGAACGTCCCTAAACACTTGCAAACCATTCCTATAAACAGGAGAAACCTTAGGACACCCAAAACCCACAAGCTACACTTGAGCATTAACCATTGAGAGCAACAAAGCTGAGATTCACTTGTTATCTTTGTCCTTGTTCTCTAAAGTGTCCTATAGCTACAACCTCCTAGACACCACATATATAAATGTCCATCTTAAGTGGATAGGATATCTAAATGCTTGACATAGGATCAAAGCGTTGTACTTCATTGGATAAATATTTTCCTTCTTCCAATCTATTTATTTTATATTGTACTTTGTTCTCCTTGACTACTCCTAGGGTTGGAGGTTGTTGAAAGGAGGTGGCTTAGTGCTACTTCAACAAAGTGAAGGCTTCTCTTATGTGTTCTTGAGGTTACTTCAAGAAGGCTTCTTTAAAAGATGTTGGAGCTACTTCTAGGTGAAGGCTATTTCAAGGTGGAGGAGCTACTTCAAGGTGGTGAAGGATACTCCAATGTGTGCTTGGAGTTACTTCAAAGAAGGCTACTTAAAGGAGGTTCAGGCTACTTATAAGGGAAGGCTACTTCAAGGAAGGTAATTGTATTTTATTGTAACATCCTTGAGAGGTAAATAAATATAATCACTTTCAAAATCCCAATTGCAAACAATTGGGTAGTGGACTAAAACCCTTTGATCCAAAGGTTGGAATCACTCTAAATCGAAGTGTCTTCCTTGTTTCCTGATCCTTATTTTCTTTAAGTGTTTAATTATTCTTTTTTTAAAAGTTTCAAAAATCTCTATTCACCCCCCTCAAGATCTTTCAATTGGTATTAGAGTAGGTCTTCAAGGAGCCGTAACATGTCTTGAAGAAATGGGGGATAGTGTTTCTAGCAACCTGAACATGGAAAGGATGCACGAGAGTTGGCCATCAGTAGGTGGCCAACATTGTAGGTGGTTCTTTGAATGTGAAGTAAGTGGACACTCGACATTCAACTATCTAAAGAAGATGAAAGGAGAAAAGTCTGACAAAGATACAAGGGGGCAATCAAGTGATAGTGAAGGAGACAAGGTAATGTTTTGTCACAACAACTGATGAAGAAAATCATGAGGTAAGTACTCTTGATTTATCTAAAGAAGAATTAGTTACTAGTCTTGTAGAACTTCATGACAAATATGTTGAGTGCAAAAGGAAATTGAAAAAGGTTTTAAAAACCAATGACGAGTTGCATGTAGAAATACTTGATCTCTGTGACAAAGTGGGTTTTAGTATAAGAATGAATTAATTACTATTTTTCCCTCCTTATACTCACTCATTGTCCCAAATTAATTGTCTTGGATCCTAAATCAATGTTGTGACTCAAATTCGAAATATGGTTATCAATGTAGTTTTTATACACATTATAACACCTCAAATTAGATTCAATCATCACTTTGTTCAAAGAATCAAATTGATACATAAAACTTCATATTTTGGTTCTCAAACTTTTTCTAGATATTCTCCAGATTGTTTTGAAGCTATGGTCCAAATTTTAGCTCATTTTGGAATTCCTACAAATTACTACGATTTCTTGAAGTTAATGGGTTAAAAACCCCTTTATTTACTCTTTTATTTGGCTTTTCCATGTCACTGATCCATGACAAGGGATCGGGGTGAGTCTCATCCCTTGGATCCACCCTCCCCCGGACCAGGGCTCAATCTGACAGCCTAGTGGTCATCTCCTACCTCTGCAATCAGTGGGGAAGAACAATTAAGATATCGAGGATGAGATCTCCCGTCTGCGACCCTATTTCGAAATTCTAACCGAGAGGGAATCCTTGCTTCGTGAATTCAAACTCAGTGAGCCCTAGTTTGACCCCTTTTGTATGCCATTGTGCCACCAAAATGACCCCCTCGCCTCCCATTCTCATCCCGACGTCCATGGTTGCTGCCCTAGTCCTCTAGCCCTAAATCTAGCCTCAATTCACCTATAAGAGGACCTTCACAATCCACAACAAGTGCACTTGCTCAGAACGTGGCCTCGCACACCCCCTCAGCCTTCTTGATGCTCTTTTTGCTTGCCCCTCACCTGTTGCACCAAGCAGCGCCGCCGCATAGGCCCCTCTGGGCATCTACTTTCCTCACCATCTTGCCTAAATCCACCACCGCCATCCAACTCATAAACCTTAGGCGATCACATATGACATGATTGCTACCTTCCTCGACCCTCCTGCTCCTTTCTCCCCAAGCTCTGACGACCTCTGTTCCTCCCCGGAAATAGGGGAGCACAGCATAAGGCAAGCATCAAACTAGGTGACACACAGGAGAGGGATCGCTCGACTCGGCCGAATCCTCAAGTCGCAGGGTGACTGGGCCTGAATTTGCGGCCCACTTCCATCTATCCAGGTGAATGTTCATTCAAAATAAGAAAATAAAACCCCATTGATATTTTATTATGCTAGGATAATCCAAATAAGGCAAGTAAGTAGTCTTTTTTCATCAGAAAATCAAGGGCAATCTAATGGAACCATTTTTAAAAACCTGATTCTATTTTTATTTCAATAATTCCATTAAACTATGATCTCCGATTATCCTTAGATTGTCCAAATGACTCTAATGATGGTTATTCTTGACTAAAACATTGAAAACCCTATATTTGTCTCTAATGATCATTTTGAAACCACACTTGACTAAATATGAGTTTATGTATGCTCTTGTAACTCATCTATTCTTCAAAATGAATAATTAGTAATATAGATCTATTTACTTGATTCAATCTTGACTATAATCTTTATAATGAGTAATCTTAGTCCTAATATTGCAAAACACTTGATATTGTTTTGACCCCTCAATCGGATCTTGAAATTTCAATTATAATATGTATCATGATGATGATCTAGGAATTTGATGATGACTTGGATAATGATCATAGATTAAGGTTAACACATATGATCCTAGAAACCCAGAAAAGTTATTCACACTCAGAAATACTTGATATTTGAAATAATGTTGGACAAATTGAAATATTGGTTGATTATAAGTGAATGACCCAACTCTAAGGTTGACATAGGAAAAATGTAACCCTAATCTCGAATTTTGAAACATGATTTCCAAATAATATTATCATGACCCTTGATCCATATCTTGATTGATCTAGGAACTACTTGAGACTCTGATCTTCTACTCTTGTTGATCTATACTTGAAATCCTTGGTGAAAGGTACGCTATTATATAACTCTTCCTTGATTGTATTGAAGATACTTTTATGTATCTCTTGACCGTATGCTTGGCTATTTATTTGGATGAGCTACTGTTCCCTATAATTAGTCTTCGGTTTTTCTATACTATATTTTGAAAAACATGAAAACATAAATTGCATTCCCATTATGACTGCCCGTATATTGATAATGATGATGATATTGATAATTTTTATAATGTTGATAATGAGTACACCAACCCCCTCATTTCGAGGTGGGACTTGTACATTGGCTTCCTATGTTCCTATGGTGAGAAGGAGCCTAGTGACCTTCCCCATCGTGTTGGGGTAATAGAGTCACAAAATATATAAGCATGCTTCTCGAATTATAGCATAATGGGAACTCATAATAAAAGTCAAATTGCTTGAAAAACTTGTTAAATAAATGTTGGTATTACAAATTGCTTGTTATTCTTTTAAATATAAGTCATGCCAAGTATATTATTTTGTTATAAATCGTTTTGCTTGATTTTGATAGCGTTCCGTGCAATTGCATGATTGTGTCATGAATTTCTTGATTTTAGGCAATATAAATGGAAAACTAAATAAGATTGCTTCCGCACTCATATACTCTGATGACAAAGATAAATCCGGTATATCTTCATATTGGGTTAGTTTGTTTATTTAAATATCCAGTTTTTGAGTTTTATTTCTTATTGTATATGAAGTGTGTTAGATCCTACGGGGCCACTTAGGGACAGACGCTTCAATCTTTTTTCTACTGTTTCGATAGTAGGATTGGGATTGGGGTAAGAACGGTTCCGTGATAGTTGGTATCAGAGCTTTCACACTTCCATATACTTTAAGTAATAATTTCTCAAGTCTCTTACACCCAAGAAACCCTAAAGTCCATAATGGTGAAAATTGAGGTGTCTAGGCTCAGGGTCCTGACATAATTTCTCCTATCTATTTTCACAGTGACTGAGATCCCCGCTCTACCTGGCTTTAGTTGATCTAGAACTGGACCTAAAGGTTCTCTTGAGAAACCCTAGAGAGTCTTCTAGCATCTCATCTTTTCTTTAAGGACAATCCTAAGCCACCCATGTAGATGAAGATTAGGTAGTCTTCTCATCTCAGCATGTGGTCCTTCTTATGACGTTTTACCACTTGATGTCTCGATTATGGGTAGCTTATGCATGGGAAAATGAATATCGCTAAATCTTGAAAAGTTGATACCATGATCTGATCTAAATTTGAAAACTCGATTTTGATCAATTAATTTTGAAACCAAATACTCATGTATGATCCCTAATATCATAAACACTCAATTTTGACTATGTTTGAGGTTATGATATGGTGAAATAAGGATGACTTATACTTTATACCTCATTGCTGATGAGGTCTCGATTTGATTAATATCCATGTTGCCCTATTATTGATTAAATATCAAACATAGTTAAGCAAACTCTTTTTCCCAATTTGATACACATCATGATTATGCCATCAAATTATTAATCATAATGACTCACAAAATCATGATGTAAGACTATGATACAAAAAGTAGTTTCCCTATTGACTATTGATGCCTTTTGCAATCTCAATTTTGATATGATGATTATGGACCTAGATTTTGCACTATTATGCTCTAAATCCTCAATTTCTAAATTATGTTACTACCTTGATCATGAAAGGAAATGATTACAAATCTTGACATTTTTGCCCTATTATCTTGAATTTTGATGTTATGACCTTATAAAACATGCTTTGATCATTGATGCCCTCCCTATTTGAATAAGCTTAGTGGATCGTGACTAATGTTGGTAATGTGCTAGATTAGGGTGGTATTTAACTCATGACTCCCCTAACCTAGGTCACATCCCTATTATGACTACCTCTAAATTTTCACCTTTTTTATTATTTAGAGTTTGTAAAGGTATCTCTTTTCACTCGATTTTGGACTGGTTTACCTAAGCCTAATAGGTTAAACCCATGGTTGATACTCGATCTTGAATATTGATTTGATAATGACCTTGACATATGGCAATATTGACTACAGCTTGAGTTTGACTTCCTAGATAAACCTAGGTCTAGATAATGAAATCTTGACATGTTGATCAAATATGGCTTGAATATTTTTGCTCAAAATTGAATATAGATGAGTGATCTCCCCAAGGTCTAAATAGGAATCCTAACCCTAGCTTAAAAATTTTGGACCTATAACTTTTGATGCTTAAAATATCAACTCTTGATATTGATTAATGGACTTGTAATTCATGATTATCAATTTCAATAATGATACAAATCCTATGATCACACTATTTGGACCTTGAGATATATGACTAATGACTTCAAAATCCCAAATTTTGAAATTTTCAAAATGATGACTATTTTTTACTTCTCGATTTATGAGTTAGGGTTTAGCTCCCATTAGGACTAGGGTGGGACCTCCCATTGATATTGAGCTCGAAAATCATGATATTGAAAGTATGATGTGGTCTTGAAATGTTGAAATCTGAAATCTCAAATCATGGATGTATAACCCCACCTAGGCCAATGTAGAGTCTAAGACCTTGAGATATTGGGATTGAAAGTCATCTTGTACACTTGAACTCTATTTCTTTGACCTAAAATATGATCTCTCCAAATTTGTGATCAATAGGATTTTTTCCATATTTGTGACTCATATAATGACTTTGGACAATATATCCGCTGATCTTGATACTCAATTGCTCGATGATGAAATGATGTTAGTACCAAATTGATTATTATATGGAACATGGAATCCCAATTATGATTGTTGGACTAGTTGAAGTTTGAGGATATGATTTTAATTACATAGTTGATGACACTCTCATAATCGAGGATATCACTTAGGTTGAATGCTCCCAGTTTTGAGGATGTTTTTGAATTTTGGGGACAAAATTCCTTTTTAAGGAGAGAAGGATGTGACAAAGTGGGTTTTAGTATAAGAATAAATTAATTACTATTTTTCCCTCCTTATACTCACTCATTGTCCCAAATTAATTGTCTTGGATCCTAAATCAATGTTGTGACTCAAATTCGAAATATGGTGATCAATGTAGTTTTTATACACATTATAACACCTCAAATTAGATTCAATCATCACTCTGTTCAAAGAATCAAATTTATACATCAAACTTCATATTTTGGTTCTCAAACTTTTTCTAGATATTCTCTAGATTTTTTTGAAGCTATGATCCAAATTTTAGCTCATTTTGGAATTCCTACAAATTACTACGATTTCTTGAAGTTAATGGGTTAAAACCCCCTTTATTTATTCTTTTATTTGGCTTTTCCATGTCACTGATCCATGACAAGGAATCGGGGTGAGTCTCAGCCCTTGGATCCACCCTCCTGCAAACCAGGGCCCAATCTGATAGCCTAGTGGTCATCTCCTACCTCCGCAATCAGCGGGGAACAACAATTAAGGGATCAAGGATGAGATCTCCCGTGTTCGACCCTATTTCAAAATTCTAACCGAGAGGGAATCTTTGCCTCGCAAATTCAAACTAAACGAGCCCTAGTTTGATCCCTTTTGTATGCCATTGTGCCACCAAAATGACCCCCTCGCCTCCCATTCTCATCCCGACGGCCATGGTTGCTGCCCTAGTCCTCTAGCCCTAAATCTAGCCTCGATTCACCTATAAAAGGACCTTCGCAGTCCACAACAAGTGCACTTGCTCAGAACGTGGCCTCGCACACCCCCTCAGCCTTCCTGATGCTCTTTTTGCTTGCCCCTCACCTGCTGCACCAAGCGGTACTACCGCATAGTCCCCGCTGGGCATCTACTTTCCTCACCATCTTGCCTCAATCCATCGCCACCATCCAACTCGTGAACCTTAGGCGATCACATACGGCATGATTGCTACCTTCCTCGAACCCTCCTGCTCCTTTCTCCCCAAGCTTCGATGACCTCTGTTCCTCCGTGGAAATAGGGGAGCTTAGCATAAGGCAGGAATCAACCTGGGTGACGAACATGAGAGGGATCGCTCGGTTGGGCCGAATCCTCAAGTCACATGGTGACTGTGCCTGAATTTGTGGCCCACTTCCATCTATCCTGGTGAATGTTCATTCAAAATAAGAAAATAAAACCCCATTGATATTTTATTATGCTAGGATAATCCAAATAAGGCAAGTAAGTAGTCTTTTTTCATCAAAAAATCGAGGGAAATCTAATGGAACCATTTTTAAAAACCTGATTCTATTTTGATTTCAATAATTCCATTAAACTATGATCTCTGATTATCCTTAGATTGTCCAAATGACTCTAATGATGGTTATTCTTGACTAAAACATTGAAAACCCTAGATTTGTCTCTAATGATCATTTTGAAACCGCACTTGACTAAATATGAGTTTATGTCTGATCTTGTAACTCATCTATTCTTGAAAATGAATAATTAGTAATATAGATCTATTTACTTGATTCAATCTTGACTATAATCTTTATAATGAGTAATCTTAGTCCTAATATTGCAAAACACTTGATATAGTTTTGACCCCTCAATCGGATCTTGAAATTTCAATTATAATATGTATCATGATGATGATCTGGGAATTTGATGATGACTTGGATAATGATCATAGATTAAGGTTAACACATATGATCCTAGAAACCTAGGAAAGTCATTCACACTCAGAAATACTTGATATTTGAGATAATGTTGGACAAATTGAAATATTGGTTGATTATAAGTGAATGACCCAACTCTAAGGTTGACATAGGAAAAATGTAACCCTAATCTCGAACTTTGAAATATGATTTCCAAATAATACTATCTTGACCCTTGATCCATATCTTGATTGATCTAGGAACTACTTGAGATTCTGATCTTCTACTCTTGTTGATCTATACTCGAAATCCTCGGTGAAAGGTATGCTATTATATAACTCTTCCTTGATTGTATTGAAGATACTTTTATGTGTCTCTTGACTGTATGCTTGGCTATTTATTTGGATGAGCTGTTGTTCCCTATAATTTGTCTTCTATTTTTATACACTATATTTTGAAAAACATGAAAACATAAATTGCATGCCCATTATGACTGCCCGTATATTGATAATGATGATGATATTGATAATGTTGATAATGTTGATAATGAGTACACCAAACCCCTCATTTGGAAGTGGGACTTGTACATTGGCTTCCTATGTTCCTATGGTGAGAAGGAGCCTAGTGTCCTTCCCCATCGTGTTGGGGTAATAGAGTCACAAAATATATAAGCATGCTTCTCAAATTACAGCATAATGGGAACTCATAATAAAAGTCGAATTGCTTGAAAAACTTGTCAAATAAATGTTGGTATTAGAAATTGCTTGTTATTCTTTTAAATATAAGTACTGCCAAGTATACTATTTTGTTATAAATCATTTTTCTTGATTTTGATAGCGTACCCTGCAATTGCATGATTGTGTCATGATTTTCTTGATTTTAGGCAATATAAATGGAAAACTGAATAAGATCGCTTCTGCACTCATATACTCTGATGATAAAGATAAATCGGGTATATCTTCATATTGGGTTAGTTTGTTTATTTAAATATCCCATTTTTGAGTTTTATTTCTTATTGTATATGCAGTGTGTTAGATCCTACGGGGCCACTCAGGGACGGACGCTTCAATCTTTTTTCTACTGTTTTGACAGTAGGATTGGGATTGGGGTAAGTACAGTTCTGTGACAATCTCTCTTCTAAAAACAACTCATTGAAAGATTCTATTAATGATTATTATAGGAAATTGCTTGCTCTAGAAAAAAAATGATCTTCCTTCTCAAAAAAAGGTTAAATTGCCTACAAATATAAATGATTATCAAACTCAACATGTTCCTATTCTCATTCAAATTATGATATCATTGTTAGAGAAAGAGATTCTTTTCTTTCAAGTTTAGATCAAGAAAAAGTAGATATTGCAAAGTGAATTGATGAAATTGCTAAGTTACAAAAACATGTTGATAGTTTAAAGAGTAATAATATTCTTGATAAAATCTTAGAAAACTCTTTTGGACAAATTGGAAGAAGAGTTCTAGGCTACGTACCTAAAGAAAAATCTTTCTAAAAGCCTAGAACTAGAAAAATAGGAAAATCCAAATCAAAGATCTTGTATGTACCCAAAGAAAATCTAGAACGTAACCAAAATTTCAAGAAGAGAAATGAAATTGATTTTATTTTTTGTCACTATTGTGAATGTGTTGGCACTATTTATTCTCTTGTCCATACAATAAAAGGAAGGATGTTGACATGGTTTGGGTTCCAAAACCTCCAACTTAGAAATATTGGACACTTAATTGAGATTTGACCTAAATTTCATTTTGACATTAATAATGTCTTATCTCAACTAAAATTAGCTTTAATTGTATATCATTGAGTATTAGATTGTTTAATTATGCTACTAAAATCAAAACTACTTGAAAAAGAATTATGCTGATTCATTCTACAATTGTTGAAATGCTTGCTGAATAGCACTCGGTCGACAAAGCTCTCGACTGGGGTGCTTGTCTGACAAAAAAAAAATTCAATTGAGAATATTTATCTCAGAAATTGTTGTTGTTGAAATCATTTACTTGATATCAATACTTGACGGTTATAAAATGTTTTCATTCTGATTCATATATACTCAAAATATTGAAAATCATTCATAACCTAAAGGACCATTATATGGGTACAAAAACTTTTCTACTTTTCATGTTTGGATGATCTATAGAAATTGAGACAAGGAAGTCTTTTATACACTTGAAGAAAAGGTAAAATTTCAAAGGGAAAACTATTGTCATAGGTAATGTTAGTACAAATTTTAAATGTGATATATGTCCAAGAACTACATCATAAGTGTTATGACAGTGGTTATGATTCATATGAAAACATCAAAGTTGTTGATAATGGAAAAATAATTGTAAACCTCTTAACTATATGGATACTATCTACAAATAATGTATTGTTTATGGCATGTGGAGATTGTTCATACAAGAAACTTGCTTAGAATATAATCTTTAGCTAAATTTTAGTGATGATTGTGAAATTTGGTATTCTAGGCAAGCAAAAGTAAGATTTCTTTTCAAAACTAAAAATTTACTCCATAGAAATCATTCACAAAAAATTATTTGGTTCTATGTAAATTTTATCTTTAATACATTGTAAAGACAAATTTGATCTAAAGTCACAAAAACACTTTATCCTGGAATATTCAACATCTAGCAAAGCATATAGGATTTATAAGTCTACATAAATGATGATTATACACAACAAGACTTAGTCATATCCTAAACGAGTTGATTACTGGACAATTTCTATATTAACTTACCAAGAACAAAGAATAAAATTTAGTTCCTAGACCTAAAAGCAAAACATACATTGGAAATATATGTGCATGATGAAATAAAGTTAGAATATAATGAGAAGAAATAGATTTTTAAATGAATTATGCATTAATGGGTAATAGTTGAGGACATATAACTCTAGCCACTCATGAAGACATCATACTCTTCAAATGTATGTAACAATTGTTTCTAAAATAGAATCATAAGAGAAGTTATCTATGTTGCTTAAACCCATGACTCGAAACATAATTAAATATGCATAAAGAACATTGGTCATTTATGTTAATATAGAGGAAAATATTATATCTTTATCATACTAGATAAACTACATTAATTGAAAATCTATAGCACTGTCTATTGGTTGACAAACACCTCGAGCGAGGGGCGCCCCGATCAAACTCATGGTCAACTGAAAATAAGCCTGACAAAAATTCTTATTTGTAAATCAAATCATTCACTTGCACCCAACATTGGTATATTAAATCCGTAATTTTCTCATCATAGTAAATACTTAGAATGAGAATAATTTCTAAATCATAATAGTGCAACAAACAATATTGCTTAAAGATCATAAAAATTCACTCGTAGTATTACTAAATTGTTTTTAAAACTAGTTATGATTTGAAACACTTTAAAATTTTTGAGCTCACTTTTGTTATGAGATTTAGGGGGAGCACACAAAATTCTTGGATATAATATGCATAGCTTTTTGATCTTACTCTTAATTGATTCTCTACAAAAACATGGACTTAACGTCCTTTATATTTGGTTAGAGATACATTTATTGATCCCACCATGAGCCTTAAGGAATCTCATATCATTTCAAAGCTTAACATCCCATATAAACGATTGAGAAATTAATATTGTTTTTTAAATTCTGGCTAAATTTGACATTCTTTTTGAAGTAGACAATTAAGGTGGAGTAACCAATTAAGGGAGAGTCTTATTGATTTCTACATGTGATTATCTTTTTGAAATGACAAAGGGGGAGAAATAAAATAAAGTAATTGGTGCTAAATTGCCTTAAGAGATGGATATCATGTTTCATGTCTTGTTAAACATATTTGCACACTTTTTATAAGATCCAAGGACTTATTCATCTGAGGTATATCACATGTATGAAACTCATTTATTTTCACATAAATTTTCAATTATTTTGCTTATATTTTAGGAATGTTTGTCATCTTCAAATGGGGGGAGATTGTTGGCTAAATTGTACATTAGCATACCCTTTTTTTTTATTATGACAAACATTTCATTCTTTTGAATCTAACATGCTACTTGAGTATTTCAGGTTTCAAGAAAATGAGGAGATCCTACAAAGTTGATAGTTGAAGATCAGTGCGCCTGAATGTTTAATATTTTTATGATTGTACTCTATGTAAAAACTTGTACAAGTATATAATGTAAAAGTACTTAGATATCATGTAAATCAAGTGTTAGATCTTCCATATTCAACTAAAACCCTATCTTACACTCACATGAAGACATTAGGCTTGATAGGTTTCATATGTGTCATAAATAGGACCTCATATACATTGCAAATCCTTGCAAAAAGTCCTTCTCGGTCGACAATAGTGTCGACTGAGATATAGACAATGTAATAGGTTTAAACAAGGGAGAAACAGACATATAGCCAGCTAAACCAACATCTAATCAATAATAATGTCGAGTGAGAAAAGTTTTGGAAACATTTCATTTAACAAACATTTTAGCTGTTGCAACCCAACTACATTCTACATAACAACTAGTTAAGCACTAAGAACACTATAATCCTAGAACGTCCCTGAACACTTGCAAACCATTCCTATAAATAGGAGAAACCTTAGCACACCCAAAACACACAAGCTACACTTGAGAATTCACCATTGAGAGCAACATATAGCTGAAACTCACTTGCTATCTTCTTCCTTGTACTCTAAAGTTGTGTCCTATAGCTACAACCTAGACACCACTTATAGCCATGTCCATCATAAGTGGATAGGAGATCTAAATGCTTGATATAGCATCAAAGCGTTGTACTTCATTGGATAAGTAATTTCCATCTACGTATCTATTTATTTTATATTGTACTTTGTTCTCCTTGACTACTCCTAGGGTTGGAGGATGTTGAAAGGAGGTTGCTTGGTGGTACTTCAACAAAGTGAAGGCTACTCCAAGGTGTTCTTGAGGTTACTTCAACAATGCTTCTTTAAATGAGGTTGGAGCTACTTCTAGGTGATGACCATCTCAAGATGGTGTAGATACTTCAAGGTGGTGAAGGTTGGTCCAAAGAGTTCTTGGAGTTACTTCAAAGAAGGCTACATCAAGGATGTTATGGCTACTTCTATGGGAAGGCTACTTCAAGGAAGGTGATTGTATTTTATTGTAACATCCTTGAGAGGTGAATAAAATTAATCAATTTCAAAATCCCAATTGGAAACAATTGGGTAGTGGACTGAGAGCCTTTGATTTAAAGGTTGGAACCACTTTAAATCAAAGTGTCTTCCTTGTTTCCTCCTTCTTTTCTCTAAGTGTTTAATTTTTTTTTAAGTTTCAAAAATCTCTATACACCCCCTCTAGATATTTCAAGTTTGCTTAGAAGTCAATATTAGGGTCTAAGATGGTGATTAAAGTGAAACTGATATGAAATATGTTATGAACAGGGTATATTCAGGTTTCATAACCCTAGGAAGTGATTGATATTTCTTCAACCTAAAATAATCAATTACAATTTTTCTCTAAGAGAGAGGTAAGTGGTCCATGAACTTTGAACATTAGTAATTGATTGATTGCATGTATGTATGTACAATTAATGCTATGAATGTATTATTTACTATTTCAATTGTTAAAAGGCAATGAAATTTGTAAGAAACTGAATGCCATGTTTATTGCCAATATTATTGTATTATTTTCATGCACATTACCTGTAAAGACAAAACAAATATTTAAGAGAAAAGAAAGTGTTTTCAAGAAAAACATAACGCTAAAAGATAACTTATACAAGATCCACATCAATTGGCTCCTTAGAGAAAAAGTAAGGGGAACTTCAATGAATAAGAGACGAGACGCTTTGGTGCAATCCAAGAGGCACTTCAGTACATAAGAGAAGAGGCATTCAGTGAAAAACCTGAACAGTCTTATATAGGTCCTGATAAAAGAAATAATTTAAAACCAATTGTGTCCCTTTTTCAATGTTTGATTTATAAAGTTTATTTTCAGTTTACATGCTTTCTTAAAGATATAATATATTCAATTCTACTTACTAATTTGTTTGATGCATGGTTGGGGTGTGATGCCCACAGGTACAAAGAGACGTCGATGGTAGATCCATATGAAGATCATCCTAAGGAATAGCTCAAGGTTTCTCAAAAAAAATCTTGGTGGGGTGCCATCTACCCAAATGATCAAATCATTAAGATTAGAGTATCTTTCATCTTCTAAATCATGTTTAGATATTACATGATGTATTTAAACAATAAAGAAATGTATCAATTAATATTAATGTTAATGCATGGTTATCATTTACTTTATTTTCAATATTTATCATTCTTGTGACATCCCATTGAGAAAATTCCCTCATGTTATGGAAAACATGGGAGTTGCTTCCACTAATACATGTATGCTTAATTGGGGTGTTACATTTTCATAGATTCATGATCTACACGATTTGAACCCTCACCCTTTGAGATTTTTCCCATGTCAATAGAGAACAAGCCTCCTTCTCCCTGACGTTCTCTAGTGTAGGTTGCAAGTCAGAGGAGTAGAGATGAGGATTCTCAAGAAGAGCATCATCACAAAGGAGAGGAACCCATAGATTGTTTGGCCTTTAGTGTGATATTATTCTCCCCTAGAGCCACATGGAGTACTCTGATAATGATAGTCATCATGGATGAAAGAATGTTGGATGCTCACATGGGAGAGCCATCTCTGGGCACCCACACCAAGCAGATGATGACGTCTAGTTTGTGACTAGTCCAATGAGGTTTTCGACCTTATAGTTATCACAAGGGATCAAGGAGGGAATAAACCCTACTTCTAATGAGAAGATGTATCCAAGCTTTTGAGTATGTGAAGGATGTAGATCCATGGAGCTTCTTGCAACATGGAAGTCGACCGTGGGGCTCCCGACTTCCACAATAAATGGGAATCACCACTAAAGACTTGGACCACAAATCTAGAATCAAAGACGGGGATAGGTGATGATTGTTAAATCTACATATTCAATAACACTTGAGTCTAGTGGGAACTAACGTCCTATAGGCGGCACATCACACATCGCATCGAAGGGAATTGACGTTCTAGGGGAGAAAGAAAGTGGTTGGGTATGGATGAAAAACCAAATCGTCTCAAGATGAGAACCTTTGGGTCAACATGGGCTAGGAGGGAGGCCTCACACTTGGAGTGGTAATGTTGTGGATATCCAAAGCTGAATAGGAGGATCAGAGGGACTTTGATTTTTACCTAGTGAGAATTTGCCCTTAAATATATCATATTATATGCAGATCTTAGAAAATGCATTATAAATAGATCCAATAATCAATTAATTCCCTAAATATATCCGTAGACTATGAAAAAAACCCTATTTCTTATAGAACCCTCAGATTATACTTTTGATCCTTTATTAGTAACTATTTCCAATGTAGAAGTAAATGCTTCTTTTAAGGTTCATATAATCGAAATAATTAGAAAATGATCAAGATTAAATATGATAAAAGTCCTAGTGAAACCTAAATATCATTTAGATACCATATGTTGAATTTTTTCTAAGTATTATTGATATATATTAGTCATTTTATCATTAATTCCTAATCACATGTTTTAAACCCATATTAATTCTAGAAAATTGACCAAGCATCAGAAAATTATGAAACTTGTACCATAGCCTAAATTTGATCTTGTGATCAGTATAAAAATCTAATATATAACTATACATAAATTTGAATTTAGGTTTTGTTAATCCTAATTTGGACCTTAAATATATATAATGGTGTTGAACTAAGTACTAATGATAATTTTTTATTATTAATCAGGTGATGACTAGAGTACTACATGGTCTAGGATAACTAGGAATATTTGAAAAAGTTACATGGGTTTATTTAATTGTATGATTATGGTTCTCTTGTTTGAATCATGATACCTATGTATGATCTTTTATATGCAAATATGGGATGTTATATATTATAAGTACTTGGTGATTTGTCACTTGAAAACATATATCATGTGTGAATGTTTTATAGTTATAAAGGTGATCATGCTCCCATTATGAGGAATGATTAATGTAAACTAGTACACCTTCCTATAGAACATGATGTGCAAGGAGTTACCTAGAGTACTTGGTACACAGGGATGGGCCAAACATACATGATTTGTTACTAGTTGTCACAGAACCATTGTCACCCCAATCCTAATGCCACTTCCTAGATAGTGGTAAAGGAATTGAAATTCCTGTATCTGAGTGGACCAAGAGGATCTCACACATTGCATATACAATATGATATAATAACTCATAAAACAAGAGATTTTAAAGAACTAACCAACAAGATTTATGATTTTGGAAATTTGTCCTTGTCATTAGTGTTCATCAAGAGCATAAGGGATCTAGTCAATTTATCATAATGATCCATCTAGTTTTCTTAAAATCAAGCTAATCGAGACACAACTAATGCAAATACATTGGTACACTTTAAAAAGAATAGATATTGAACAATTGAAAACATTTGTAGAAAAATACAGTACTTGGCAGGAATTATAAGAAAAATACTCAACAAGCAATTTTCCCATTATGTTGATATAGAGAAGCATGCTTATACATGTATGTTGATTCATAACCCCAACGAGATGGGAGAGGTCACCTGGATCCATCTCTCCATATGAGGTAGGAGGTCAACTTACATGTATAAGTTTGAGATCAATCGACATGTACCAGTTCCACCCTCTGAATGAGGAGGTTGCTTGTACTCAATATCAAACATTATTATAGGTAGTCAAAATGGGAAATATCATTTATGTTTTCAAGTTTGTTACAAACTATAATGTAAAAAAATCAGAGGACTACTCAGTAGGGAATGTTGTCACTCAAAAAAATACATAGATAAGATTTTCTAGAGGTACATATAAGTATCATTCCAAACCACTAGTCTGTTAAAGGAATAATTAATATAAAAGCATACCTTATTGATTGATTTTAAGGGTATAAGATCTCAACAAGTAATAGGTTAACACCTCTAGTTAGATCCTAGATCAAAAATATTTGTATCAAGCGTCAAGACCATTATATTTGAATATCATGCTTAAATTCTCAAGATTAGGGCTATTCATTTTTATTTAACCTTGGTGTTAGGTCATTCACTAATGATCAACAATATTTCAATAAATCCAACATTTATTCAAGTGACAAGTTTATTTTCAAGTAAGAATGACCTACCTAGGTATTTTAGGAACATATAAGATAACCCTAATTATTATCATCAATATTCAAGTCAATATCAAGTGTCTAGATTATTGTCATTCTAGGTTTGTGTTCAAGATTAGATTAGGGTTGATTGATGAAATAAGGAAAGTCATTGATCAGATATAAGGTCAAATGATAAATAAAAGGTCACATATATGCATTTGAATATATTATTTACAAAATATGAGAATATGGATGAGAATCAATCTTGCAACCATTTTTATTAAATCAGGCTAATTTTATTGATGAAAAATGGACTATAATTTCTATATACAAAATGTTGGAAAGTTATAGGAGCATTGCATAAACCAAAAGGCATTCATCTAAAGGTGTAAATGCCATAGATACATGTGAATGTCATTTTCTCTTGATCATCAGGGTGGATCAGAACTTGATAAAATCCAGAATATCTATCCAAGAAATAGAAATAGTCATGGTGGGTGATGTAGCCATATTTTAGGGCTCCATCCTGTTCCATTTTGTACTTAAGTTGCATCTAAACATGTTATATTACAAGTCTTTTTCCCTAATATGGTTATCATTGCAAATATGCTTATGGATGTTCTTTGCACTATTTTTTATGTACTTGAACCATGCTTAGATGGAAGAGAGAGAAACAAGGAGTTCTAGGGTTCCCCCACTCATGGAGGGACCCAAATAAGGCCCCAAAGTCTCCCTCAACCTACCTCCAATGGTCAAGAATAGTCCCCAAGAAAAGACATCCAAGAATGGAGAATATTGAAGTGAAATCAAGCTATGCAACCTCACCAAGACCGTGGGCACTATGCCACGGTCGTGCCTTTTTTAGAAAAATGACGCCAAGATCAACATGGAATTTGTACAAAATCCCACGACCGTGGCCCTACTCCATGACCATGGCCATTGAAGACACCACGACCGTGGCCATCAGCACGGTCGTGGTCAGTAGAAGAGAAAATAGCTGTGGCACCTTGCCACGGTCGTGGGAATTAATTTCCAAAAGTTCAACTTGCAACAGGGTTTTTGCCCAGAACGCCACGACCATGGCCACCTACCACGACCGTGGCGGAAGAAGCTCAAGATGATCGTGGTGCTTCTCCACGGTCACCTCCTCCTCCTCCACAATGGTCGTGTCACCCAACACGGCCATGGTGCCCCTAACCTACCACGACCGTGGCACTCCGCCATGGTCGTGGCCCACCACCGCACTTAAGCCTTTTTCCAATTCCTTCACACCACGACCATTTCACCACTCCAAGTCCGTTCTCCATCACCCTCACCACGGTCGTGGCACACCACCACGGCCGTGGTGGTCCACCAACCCTACCCTACTTTTCACTGCTTTTCCTAAACTGCCCCTACTTACCCTAGTGCTTCCACAACCACCTATATATACATGGGTGGCGGCCATAACACTATGTGAGACGCTCCTACAGCTGTTGCAAGCTCCATTCCCCTTCCTTGAGCTTTGAGTGCAAACCCTTTGCATTTTGGCTCACCATCCACCATTTCCACCCTCATTCCACCATGAAATCCTAGTTTCCTAGGTTTTCATCCATAAACCCCCACATTTCCATGCTCCCCTTCACCCTTGGAGGAGGGAGGTCGTCTGCAGCAGCTTGGAGGTGAAAAAGAAGGCCACTTCATCAAGCTTCATGGAGTTTCTTCCTCTTCTTCCCCTCTCTTTTTTAGTTTCTTTGACTATGTGTAACTAAGCCCCTAGTGGTGGGCTGTTTGGAGTTAAAATGTGACTTTGATACCATGTTGGGGGAAAGTTGCTTGTAATGAACTTAATTCATATCTATGATGATTGCATCTTGCTTCTATCTCATTTCCTATTTTATTGCATGTGGTTTGTGCTTATAACATGGATTGCTTGCTTTGAGATGTTTGATCACACTTAGCTTCTAGGGGGAATTGGAGTGTATGTGGCAATCTTAGGCTTGGCTCCTAGGTCCAATTAGTGGATCCCTAGCTAGCCCCCTTTGTTCCTACATACACATCCCTCCTCCTACAAGTGAGTGTGAGATTTAAGTGGCTAGTGTAAGTGAGAGTGATGCAATTGCCTAGGGCCTTCTGAAGGCTAAGGTGGCTAGTGGCATGAGATCAAATACCCTCATCTCTACTCCCATCTCTACTCTCAACCCTCAATTGCCCACTATCACTTACTTTAGAAACCTAGATTTGGTTAATCCCATTAGAATTACACCTAACCCTAGTCTTCTTCTAGTAGTATAGGGTACATTCTAAAGGCATTGTCCTTGTTGTTTGGTTTGGTAATCTAGATATGAAATGAGAACCTTGCATTTTTAATGATATCCCCCAACTAATATCAAAGTTACATCCCCCAAATGGCCCACCTACCCTAATCAACTGCTTAAAACCCATCTTGCTTAGTTTGGTTGTTCATGCTAGTCTAGTTTAGTCACTTTTGCTTAATCTAGTTAATTGCTTAGTTTTGCTCTTTAGTGTTAACTTAGGTTCTTTCTCTTGGTTAGTTAGTTTGTTAACTTAGTTTACGAATTTTCTTACTCTTCCGTAACTTAGTTTCCATCGTGCATTTATTACGTGTTCAATTAGCTTAATCAACAACCCAAACCTTTTAAAACCCTAAAACCCTAAGCTCCACAAAAGGAACATAGCTCACACTGTCTAACTCTAGTGCCCTCTCTATCTCCGTGGATCGACCCTGTACTTGCTGCCTCGCCTATACTATGACACGACCCCGTGTGCTTGTGGGCGTAGTATCTTAGTAGATGTAGGTAGTTAGTGTAGGTCTTACAAATTTCAAAAGCATAAGATCCCATATCACGTGCGCTTCGACCTGGTGGGGTGTAAAAGCACCACTACCAGGGACACACCAGTGCGAAAGTCTTTCCAAGACTTGGTCAATGAAAGGTAGGGGAAAATGGTCTTTCTTCATGGCCAAATTCCATTTTCTATTATCAATGCACATCCTACAGCCCGTAACAGTTCTTGTGGCTACTTCGTCATCGTAATCTCCTTTCACTACAGTCACCCCCTTTCTTCAAAACTACATGAATGTTTCTTACCCAGTTGTTGTCGCTTATCAGGTATATAATCCTTTCATCTCGTAGCTTCAATATCTCCTTTTTGACTACTTTTTGAATTTGGTTCAATTTTCTTTAAGGTTGAACCAGTGGCTTCACATATTCTTCTAAATTTATCCTGTGCATACAAAGGGCTGGGTTGTGTCCCTTGATGTCTTCAATAGATTATCTGATTGCCTTTTTGTGCTTCCTCAACTTTTTTAGGAGTCTTTCCCTCTGTTCTTCTGTTAGATTTGTGTTAATTATTACGGGATTTCGTCCTTCAATGTCCAGGAATTCATAATTTAGTCCTTCGGGGAGTGGTTTCCATTCTAGCTTCAGATTGGGAGCCTCTTGCTCTTTGCTTGACTGTTCTAAAGAAGCATATTTTACAGTCTCAATTACTTCTTCGTCCTCACTGAGATCTTCTTCACCTTGGTTAAGGTAATCTAGAATTGCAACCACTTATGGGTCTTCTGCCTGAGGGTTTGGGTTGTTCAGGGCCCTCACCAGGGGGTCTACTATGGCCTTTTCCTCTTGTACTTCCTCACAGTATTGGTTATAGCAGTCCATGAAGTAGACTGATTCACAAAGAGATGGTCCCTTCATGGTTTCCTTCACCTTGAAGTCTATGTGATCACTTACAACCTGGAGAGTTATGATGCCTTCAACGACATCTATCAAAGATTTTCTAGTTGCCAAGAATGGTCATCTGAATATCATAGGACACTTCGGGTCCTCGACAGTGTCTATCAAAACAATGTCACAAGGGATGAAGAACCATCCCACACAGATAGGGACGTCTTCTACTATACTGACGAGTCTCTTGACCGTGTGATCTACCATTTCAATCCTCATGTTTGTCTTGACTATGTCGTTCAGTCCAAGCCTTTGAGCTAAACTCAGGGAAATGAGGCTAATGCTTGCTCCCAAGTGTGCTAGACCTTTCCTTTCAAGGTTGTCCCCAACACAAAATGGGATGTTAAAAGCTCTAGGATCTTTCTTCTTAGTGGGATATTTATCTTGTACAAAGGAACTAGACATGTTTGCCAGATGTACTATTTCAACTTGGTTTCCCCTCCTTCTCTTTTTGATGAGATCTTTGAAAATCTTTGCATACGTGGGCATTTCTTCCAAGGCATCAAGAAATGGAACATCTATGTGCAACTTCTTCACCGCTTCCATGAACTTTTCATATCTTTTCTTTAGGTGTGTGTTGATGAGCTTGTACGGGAATGGGACCCTTGGTGCATATGGATTTTTCATCATGAAGATTTCATTAACATGGTCGGGTTCTCTAACTTCTCCACTTTTCTTTCTACTTTCTTCAACAACTTCTCCATTATCAACAGACTACTCAGAAGAGCCTTTCTTCTCATGTTGTGGTTCCTCATATTTTCCTTCTTCACTGTCATCCCTAGTTCTAGAGTTGATCAGTGTCCTCCCAGATCGGAGGGTAGCCATTTTTGCCGTCATTGTATTTGATGGAATTTTTGCCAAGGGATTCTTTACTAACTCTACCAACTGTGCGAGCTGTTGGTTAATTTGGCATTGGTGTGTCTACATATCCACCATCTGAACTTGAATGGTTGTCAAGATGCCACAATTAGCTATAACACTTTGGGCTAGTTGATCATTCATTGTTGCTTGCCTCTTAGCGAAATCGAATATTTGGGTGACTAAGTCTTGTTGGGTGTTATCCTTTCCTTGTCTTTATCCTTGGCCTTGGCCTTGGTTCGATCCTTGGCTCGGTCCTGCTCCTTGATGATTATAATTCTTACCTTGCCTTGAGTAGTTGTTCTTGTTGGTTTGATAATTGGTTGTCTGAGTATACTGATTTTGTCCACTTCTCTTTTCAAAACCTGGTGGCGGCTTTTGTGAGATGTTCAGCTGGTGCGAAATTTTAGTTGCATCCTTGTTTCTATAACTGAAACCAGGGTGGTATGGCCTCTTGATGTTGGCATAGGAAACATTTTGCATTTCATTTTCAATTTCCTCTGGCTTGGTGTAGATACAATTATCAACCCCATGTCCTCCGTCTCCATAGGTGACAAACTTCATGACCTTCTCAATATGTTTTTTGCCTATAACTCCAGTATCTTTCAGATGTTTTACATCAGTTTCTATTTTCTGAATTTGGGCCGTTATGGTTTCTAAAGCCCTGGCTTCCATAGATGGTCCTTCAACTCCTACCTTCCTCGTTGGGCCTCTGTCATTCCATTCATAGTCTACACCTATTTGCAGCACATCCATGTTTTATATTATCTTCATAGTTTTGCTTGGCTTCTTCCTGAGAAAATCACTTCCAGCGGATTCATTCAACGAAGTCCTCTTAGTATGAGTTATCCCATTATAGAAAGTGGTTACTAGGAACCCCTTACGATAATTGTGGTGTGGGCAGTCCCTAAGGTATTCTTGAAAATGATCCCATGCTTCGTGCAAGTTCTCTCCCGGATTTTGTGCAAAAGAGGTAATCTTCTGCATGTTGCAGAGTGTCCTCTCTGTAGGATAAAACTTTGTAACAAAAGCATCTTCCAGGGGTCTCCACCCATTTATAGATTGGAGAGGGAGATTTAGATACCAAGAGAGAGCTTTTTGTTCCAAAGAGAAGTTGAAACCCTTGCAGTATATCACCTCTTGCGAGACTCCCCTCATATTGATAGTATCACATATATTTTTAAAATCATCTAGGTGATGGTACGAGTTTTCTCTTTGAGTTCCCGCGAAAAGATTTGTTCTGGATCATAGATATGACAGCTGGTTTTAGCTCAAAATTTGCTGCATTGAATTTTGGTAGGATGATTGGACACCTAGATTTGTTGTCCCTTGTTCCTTCCAACTCACAAAGAGTCTTCCCTTCTTCGTCGTCCTCATTGTCGCTATCCTGACCATCACGCTCCCATTCATTGTCATGATGGTTATGGTGATGCCTTCTTCAATGCCTGTGGTGTTGTTCCTCATCTCGTCGGTCTTCTTCGCGATGATTGTCTTCACGACGATCTTCATCCCTATTGTCCTCTCCATGTTGATGAACGTCATTGTAACGTCCATCTCTGTCTTCATCCGAGCCTTGTGGTGGTGGGTGGTTGTGTTGATTCCTCACATCCCGCTCGTCCACAGAGAGAGTAATGTCTATCCAAGGCAGCATGATATCTCAATATTAAGGAGCAAAGTTGGATGATTCAACTTCTTCATGGGTGCCAGAATAGATCACACAGTCGAGTTAGTTAACTTGATGTGTTAAAATGAACTAATCGTACAAATGCAGGGTAGCAGAATTGAACTAACAGTGTAGTCAAGCTTATTGCTAAACTTGAGGCACGGGAGTATAATGAGGGGACTCGAGTTCTTAAATGTTCCATTAGTCCTTGTCCCCAACAACTTCGCCAAAAAGTTGACCAACCCAAATCACATGTCCAAAAAGAGAGGATTCAGAGTAGTTAAAATTTTAAAGAAATAACCCGACTCTCAAGAACCCGCAGTGATAAACAGGGTTCGATGAAGCGATCGGGGTCAAACACTGGGACAAGGTTGGCAGTGTTAAGCTCATAGAATTTAACACTCATATACTCCAAAAAATGCGGGCATATTAAAATGTATTCCCAAAGGAATGATGGGTCACAAACCAAAGCTAAGATAAGTAAAACGAAGGTAAGAAGAACAAATGAAAACAAAAATAAGATGAAACAAGGATAAGGGGGAAACTCGGGCTTGGGCTCACCAACTAAGATCTCTCACCAACATGTAACGTCATCTCTCTCTCTATCTCGCATGATCTCATCAAGTCTATAGGCAACCATAAAAATGTCTTTTTCACTCTCTCTCTTGAGATGAGGGTAGATCTAAGTCCAAGGGTAGTCTTTCTCTCGAGATGACCACACATAAACTACATAGGAACTGTGGACATGAACAAAAATATGTTGGTTGATTGATATTTTTTTGTAGTTCGAACTTTAACGTCACATTTTTATATGTATTTTGTGGGTGTGAATTGAATGTTAAATTGTGACTTAAAATATGAGATGGCAGTTGATGTTGATATGTAATTTTGTGAGTGTGAATTGAATGTTAACTGTATATGTTGTGTGAATTTTATTGTGAAGGTATGAGGAAAAGAATGTTGTTTATTTGTGCATCTATATGTATACATTGAAATGTGGCTGAGAAATGAAACAATTGAGTAGAGAGTTCATGGATTTGTGTGCAATTTGAAATGAAGAAAAATGATAGAATGTGACATGTTTGGACCTACTTTGTTTAAAATCTTTTTCTTAGAGGCGTGTCATCCTGTTGCTAAGCCACAATGGTTGTAGAGAGCATGTTTCTCTTTATAACTTTCAGTTCTAAAGAATAGTAGTCTCCAGATTGGCTAGTAGACTAGACAGTAGGTCTGCAGACCTGCTATATAAAAAAAAACATACACATTTTTCGTCGATTATTTTGAAATAATTAACTACATGCTAATTCACCTTCAGTTATTTACAAAAAATTGATGACACATTACTAATTTTTTCACCATTCAATCATTGATAAAATCAACATCAGGAAAGTTAGCATTAGTTTTTTGTCTTTATCGATCCAAAGAGGAAAAAGTAATGACATCGGTTTCTTTTCTTGGAACTGATGACTAATAGGTCAAAGCATACCACAAAATTCACCCGATGTAGATTACATCATTGGTTTGTCCCTAACAAGGAATTGACAACATAAATTATTTTCATTAGTTTGCATAACCGACAATGATTGGTGGACTTTAACAATTTCCCATTTGGTTGTCGATTAGGAACTAATGCAAAAAGCCTAAAATACCATATCCCCAATCTATAGTAGTGTGACTTGTCTCAATATATGAGTGCTGATAAATATTATGATGTAGTGAGAGAGTGAATGATATGTGGTGGTGATGAAACCCATCCAGCCAAGTGTTTTCATCCACTATTAAATCTTGACTTCAATCTAGACTTTTTGTTACTCGTGACTTAGTTTAAACGATCAATCCCACTTTTTTATTAAGGGATACTTCTTGTGTAACTACTTTGACCAGATCATTCTGAAATATGTTTTCATTTGAATTCAAACCTAAACTACACTATGAAAAGATCCATTACAGTTGGGGTTGTCTTACGCTTGGTTAAGGTAAGACCTAGGGATTCCACCTCTAGGGAATTTCGTGTGTGATGATTACTACATAAAATTTTGGCACAGATTACAGGGACAATCAAATCTTCATATCAACTTAACTTATTTGGATTAATTTATATTTTCCTTTTACAATTGATAATACTAAATATCATCAAATTCAACTCATCTTCAACCATCTGATCTTGGTTATCTGCACTTATCAGGTGACATATGTAGGGCATATGGCACTCTTATAATGTCAACTCTATCTCAAACTTTGACTCCAAAACTAAATGAACACACTATATGATCCTTAGTGATTCCAAAGCAAAGATGGAGGAAGAGGGTATCAACCACCGAGTTAATGGATCATTGCAACACAAAGAGATAGACGCATAGCTAAAACAAGAGCCATTGTAAAAGTAGAGTTACAAGAATTTAAAGAATTAAAATGAAAATGATTTTTATGAGAGTTATATATCACTAGATTTGTTGACGTCTGTGACCGATCTATCTAACCTGACATTGATGCATTAGACAATGAAATCAAGCCACTTTGGGTGACGTTGAATACAAATGATAGTTTTTCATGAAAAGATGATGACAACATGGATGCCCATTTTAATAATGTCACTGATCTCTATGGAGTGAGTAAGCAAGAAAGTTTGTCTAATAAAACCATCAAGCTATGACTATTCTACTATTCCCTCATCGAGAAGTCTAGCGTGTGCTACAACTCCCTGTATAATAACAACATAACCACTTGGGATGAAGCAAGCTGCCCACTATTCACGTAGGTCATTCAGTTGCTCCAAAGTAAAGGATTCAGTCTTCAGAAAAAATTGCAAAGAGAATCAGACTTCCAATATGACTTGATTGTTATTACCAAACGAGACTACTTCATTAATATGATCCAAGACATATAACTTACATTCTCTATACATTTTATTTGTTCTGCGCGATTGACAATCACCTGCAGATAGAAACATCATGTAATATGTGCATGCCCAGCCATTGTCTTGTATAGGGGCCGATAGATTTACAATTTATGTTAATGAATTGTAATTAAATAGAGTTGGTCATATATTATGCAATTGGAATGAGAAGAATATACATCAACACTCGTCCAAGTTATTGATTTCTTTTTCTTATCTACCTTCCCTCTGTCGATGCAGAATGCTTTCATGCCCCTATAAGTTGAATTAACATATATGTAGTATTATTGAACAATCATTATGATGCAAACATTAAAAAAATATGTTGGGCACTGAAAAACTATACTTACGCTTGAATCGCTAATTTGATTGGGTGTCCCTCATTTGGTTGTAGTTTTTCATACGAAGGATCAATGAGATACACCCTCCAAGTCTTCTGAACAATCACTAACAATTGCCAGTGCATAGTTCTGAGTGAATAGAAGGTAAATAAAATAAATTATCAAATCTCACAACAAAAATATATTAATAGGTTAGACATATAAACAATAAGACAAAAAATTACTTAACGTTGAAGGGAGCTAAGATCACATTCTTGGAAAAACCAAAATACCCCATTGGAGTAGTCATATATTCATTGACGCCACTCAGATCTCTAAGTACATTGCTAATCAATGATGGTATTAGAAATATGACATTTTCTATTCCAAAGTCATGAATCACATAATACAAATGACTCAAATATATTATATAACCAATACTCAGTTTATATGTAGAAAATTTTTAATTAATTTTCGCATATGATGGGGCATTCACACTCATCGTATCCAAAGTTCTATCATTGATGTGTTCATCCAATCATACTTAAATACCGCAGAAACATCTATCAACACAATAACATTGTCCCATTGTACATCTACCATATCCTCCTTGAGGCTGGACATGATGGTATTTGTTTGGTTTACAGTGTCTAACCATCTTATCACTGTTGTATAGTTAGGGCTCATGGAGTCGAACAAGTCTTGTGGAATAAATGAGGGAGAGGAGGCTTTGGAACCTTAGGGGGCTTCAAGCTGTTGTAGGTTGCATGCATGTATTCTAATATTAGCTTTCTATTATTTTGTTTAAGTTTCAATATACATTTGTCATACCTAAAGAAATAAAATGAGTTGTTTGGGCCACCCATTAAAGCCTCCTTCTACCTCTCTAAATGTGGTGGCATCTAGGTGCTCCTATGGGAGATGTATGTCGCTCATTGTTGGAAAGACACATATGACTCTCACACGATAGTGATCAGTGGGAAGAGGAATATCGTGTACAACATCGGCATTATCAGTCTCGAAATCTACCATGATTTTTCCTGTTGGAACATCGATGGAAAAATGACATTTTTTGGCCTTCTACATTTTTATGAAATAGAAAATTAATTTGACAAACATAAGTATTGACTTGAAGGATTATTTAGCACAAGTTAAAGCATCCCAAGGTTGATGCATCTCGTTGGGCATGGAGAAGCATTGGGAACCCCAATTTCTTTCTTTGGGGTAGTTTCTTTTTACGCCCCCCCTGTCGATATAAATTGACCTGAATTGAATCTTAATCGGTTGTCCTTGTGGGTCCAAATGACTAATCCCAATACACTCTGTGGGTGAGTGTTGAACATGTTCATTGACTACTGGAGAATCTTGGGTAGCCAGAGAAGCTGTATATTTCACCATGACTGCATCTACAATTCTCTACACATACTCTTCATCCACTCCCCTTTTCTTTCTTTGTTTGCGCTTATGCTGGGATACGCCAAAAAAAGATTTATCCCATACCAATCTCTAGCATCCTTAACACGTCCAGGATTCTCTTTTTTCCCTAGAGAAGCCATCAATTTATCATGTGTGTCCTGAGGGGTGAACTTGCCCTCCTTTTCTTGGATAGCCAGCTCCAACTAATTATTATAAAAAACAAACTGATCATTCAAACTTAACAATCCAATGAAAAAATAACATGGTCATCATTTTGAAACAAAGAAATTTACCATTTTATTTTTTGCCTCCTATGTTTCTTGTATGAGGATTTCTCTAACTTCGTTTCTCCTCACATATATTGACTCAATATAGCAAGGCAACCATCTAGAAGCACTATAAGACTAGGCAGTAGAAGGAGTAGAAGTAGAATGCCCTTGTTGTTTCCCTTTTATATTTCTCTTGCTCTCCATCTTCCCCTTTCTCATCCCCTTTCTCTTACTTTTGTTGTAGCTCTTGCTTTCATTTTAGAATCTCTCTGATCATTTGATGTTTTCAATAACCACCTGAACCCAAGCGGTGGTTGTATACATCATTGTCACGCCTAGATCTTTGAGCAGTGTAAAGGGCTTGATTAATTATTACAAGTGATGTTGTTTAGAAACCACCAAAAATCATAAAAATGTAATTAATTCAATGCCTATAATGCATCTATTTCTCTCCTTCGAACAAACTCTTTCAAATCATCTTGATTAATATAGTTCGATTTATGCCAGGGTTCCTTTTTGTCTCCAAAGACATAGTCTTTTGTGAGGATTTTCTGCCAATATCTATGTATTCTCTCGACGAGATGCATAACAAAATTACAATGTAGCTTTTCATCAAGTTCATACCGGCCCTAAAAAGGTTCAGTATTCAATATTGTTTTGAAATCCTAAAAGAAAGAATAGGAAAAATACTATAAAAACATAACTTTATTAATCTCACCTCTAACTCCATCCATATGGGGTCTTTGTGGACCGTACTTGCTTTTCTCCAATCCTCAACAAAGAGAGGCACTTTTCTTTGAGAAAGGACCCCATAATAGATGACAAATGCTTTAGTAAGTGGCTTTCCTGCTTCATTGAATTCAATGATGCCCTTCCTCCCTTGCCTATTTGTGGCATCTTTCATCACAATTATCCCTCTAACTCCCTTACATTTTGGGTTATCATGACCGTCAACACCCTTATCAGGATGCTCAACATCCTCAAGTTCATGATCATTGTGCTCCTGGTCAGATTCCATCTATAAAATCAAAAGTAAATGAAGGAAAAAAGTTAGATCACATATAAAAAGTCAACAATGTAAAACTCTAGATCACATATGAACATTAACAAATAAACATGTTACATAATGCAAAAAAAGGTTAGAACACATATGAGCAGTATACCTTAAACTAATATCCCTTCTGTTTGATCTTCACATGTATAGTCATTAGTGTTAGATTCAACATTTACACTTAGTAAGCCAACAAAAATGCAATATCTCATCATAATTGTCATAGTACTCTTCTTCATCAATTGGATCTGAAATGAACCATCTTTTCCCATGAAGAATGACAGTCCAATTTTCTTTTGCAGGATCTTAGATACATAATAGTTGTTTTTTATGATGACATCACAAAGGGTTCATCCTTCTCACTAGTAAGTGTATCACACATGTTCAATTTCAATAAATTTTGGCACCATTTCCCCACAGTTCTCCAAGTACCTCGATGTAGATCGGTAAGTACCGACCTACATATGTACCCAGAGAATATAGGGGAAATGTTGTTTAAATTTATTGAAATTGAACACACATTATACAGTTACATCCTAAGTGATATGAAGTGCTCAAGAACAGTCCCAAACCAGGGACTATCCAAGGCTTACTCTTAATGAGTAAATCTCAGACGAATTTTTAAGCCAAATTAGTGTTTTTTCACAAATTAGGGTTTATTCAAAAATTAGGTTTTACTCACAAATTAAGATTTATGCAGAAATTAAGGGTTTATTTACAAATTAGGGATTATTCACAAATTTAGAATTAATTTATAGTCATGTAAACATCATTGTCATATCAAGTTAATTTAGAGTAATTTTTCATGCAAGGGTAAGCATTACAACATAGATGAGATCGTCATTAAATACTTATTTGATTGCATAATTTAGCATGAGTCATAATTAAACACATGGTTACATATATGCATTCATCACAATCATACAATTCATCATAATCTAATTATTTTTCATCACAATTCACTATTATTTTTAATATTTTCATCAAAATACATTTAAAACAAATTCAAAATGTCCCATCTTTTTTAATAGACCCAAACAATAAGTTTGAATTAATATAACCTAATTATATCCAACTCCCTTCCCTTTCCTCCTTTATCCTCTCCTCTCCTTCCCCTGACCTAGAATGATTTTTTCTCAAATATGCAAACAAATCATACTAGGGAAGGGAAAGGAGAGGAGAGGAGGAAGGAGGAAAGGGGGAAGGGAGATGAAGATAGATAAATAGGATCATTAATCAATGAGCAAGCATGGATTTTGGGACTGGGGAAGGAGAGAAACTTGCAGCGGTGGAAGAGGAAGAGAATGTTGCTACAGAGGAGGAAGAAAATGCAATGGAGGATGCAGTCTCAGTGTTGTCCTCATCTTTGGTTTCTCCTCAGCGTCATCCTCAATCATCCTCAGTAGTGTAGAGAGTAGGCAGCGTCGGAGGAAGCAACAACGTCTTTGGTGGTGGCGAGCAGCAACGACAGTGACAACATCAGCCACAAAGAGGAGAGAAATTGTCTGCAAAATCTATGGACAGATGAATCGCAATAAATGTGGTGTCACAAACTATTTGTTACCTGAATCATAACTCCAAATTACTATAATCTTAATGGCAGTAGGACCTAGGCTCCCATCCCTAACATGGTATTATGAATGTGTGATTGCGGAAGCATAAATCTTAGCATACATGAACAAATAACAAGATAAAAGTGCTTAGCATACATGAACAAATAACAAGATAAAAGTACCAATCCTAGTCTCAACATTCAGCAAGATATATTAAACAAAAATGTTTATTACAAGCTTTGAAGTACATATTCAAGAGTAAAATTTTACATGTTTGCTCATGTATACTAGGGATCTTTCAACAAGAACACCTGACATATCTCACCAAGCCCATCAACACTTAGCCATCTTTGAACCTATAAAGTATGTGAAACAAGGTAGGTCAATCACACGAGGTGTTGAGTACAGGGCTAAGAGATACATATACATAAGCATTGCATAATTTGAAAAGATTTGCATAAATAAATGAGAAAGAATAAACAAGTTAAGTACTTAGCAAAACAAGGACCCATATTTTATGTCATTTTAGTTATATTGTACCATCAATATCATGCATCATAAGGCCTTTGATCAAATTCCTATTGGAAGGATCCGTAAGGGTCTCAAGATTAGCTAACCATTTTATATGTGAGGGACCTCAATTACTAAAGTCTTTGAGAAAAACCATATTTCAACTTTTATATAATGGAGTTTTCTGTTATGTGTGCAGTTATAACACAATGAGATGAGACAAGCATCAAGTATATACTAGAATACTACATGGCAATATTTGAGCAAGTAAACAAGCATACATATGTATCACATTTCTTGGGAGAAATTCATAGTCATATAATTATTAAAACATGTACCTGATTTCAAAGATTTCACAACCTATCCTTGAACATCTAGCCAAAAGCCACACATGAATAAGCACAGGATTGCATACATGCATTAGTTTCTCATCATTAATCCTAACTAGTTCAATTTTATGGTTTTGTCCATGATAGGTTCAAGGTGGACCTATTACATGTTTTATGGTCTTATAGTGATTTAGAGGTCATCAAGAAGGTGGGGTTCAAGTTTCATGTCATTCCAAGGTTCCATTCATTTTATATGATTATTTCAAGGTTTAGGTCACTTACTTGCATTTATGGTCAAAAGACTCATAATATGGAAACCAAGGTCAAAAGGCATTGAGATATGAGAGAAAAGCATAAAATATATTTTAGATCATCAAGATATAAACAAAAAGATCACATTCAAGATTAGGTGGATGTCCCCATGTCAGATCATCATAGGATTCCACATTGTCAACATGCATTACAAAACCCAACACATAAGACATAGGTCATAAGGTCCAAACATATGGGATAGATGGGACACACATACCACGGGGATCATAAGGAATATAACATCTCTGATTTAGAAGAGGAAGGAGAAGGGATTTGGATCCATGTCACACTTGGTGTATACTAGGAGATTTATGGTGATACACATCATCCTAGGTCAAGAGGGGCTGACCTTAGTGACTAAAGTCTCAAGGCATCATCAAGATACTAATTGAAATTATTTTTATGAACAAGTTTGGTCAAAAACATCATTTGATTCAAGGGGCATGATCATGCATCATCATTGTGATGCCCCGATCCCTGTGCCATCTCTATTGACCCCAGAGACTGGGGAGTCACCCTGGGTAAACCACCCTTTACTTTTTCTTTTCTTAATCACTTAAAATTAGCTTAAAGGAAAAATCTTTTAACTTAGAATAAACTGAAGCCTTACTAACTGCGGAAGAAACTACTATTTAAATTACTAGATAGATAAAGTAGATTTACATGTCATATTACATTTTTCATGCGGAATATAAAGCACAACAAATAATTGTAATCTAAACTACATATTACATTACATTCTCTCACTACCACACCACATGCCCAAGGAGCGAGGGGAAAGGACTAAGAGACCTCTATCTAACTACGCACTACCTTCTAAGAACTTGGGTGATACAATCCTTCAGCTTCCATGTGCTGACACTGACCTGAAAAATGTTTCAGTAGGTTGGTGAGCTACTGGATCAGTGAATATAATTTCACCCAACCTTCACAGATAACTCATTTTATGTTTATTAATTGGAATAAAATACAAGATAATTCTATACTGGGAAGATATAAGCAATATAATTTAAACAACATGAGATATCAACATTTCATTAAGATAACAACTGATGTAAGGCTGTAGATACGATTAAATAACAGAGAGTACTAAAATTTCATTTAAAGGACACCTGTTGTGAAACTAACTCGAATCTTTCTTAACTCTTTAACTTATAGAAACTCTGTGAACCTATATGAACATATTTCATCTTATGCCCTGATCATATACATTGTACTCTACATATGAAGACTCGTAGAAAACCACGATCCCACCGTACAAGACTTAGCTGACACCCCGGGATAGCTAAGTCTGACTACTCTTCTAGTCTACAATAGGAAAACTGGCTCTCTGGCCTCGTCACTCCTATGGTTCCGTAAACTACACTCCTCCTCTAGGCTGAGTACACAGGCGGAGGGTCTGAGACGCTCTGTGGGCCTCAACTTTGTACACTCTGTGGGTACCTCTGGGTTACCACTGGGATCTGCAGTTCATGTTGGGTAACCTATCTTCTCTTAGGAGACTTCCTCAAGGGATTCGTCTCCCTGCACGCTCTGTGGGTGCATTGTGACCCCTGTATACTGGATGCACCGCCACAGTAGGTCGTTTCATCCCTAAGGCACATACCTCTCATAGGGATTCTACAGTGTCAAGGCCCTTAAATCTGTTATTTCACTAATATTGGAAGACCCTTACTAGATTTTACATTTATCTTACTTAAACTCGACTCTGGTATCTCGATGGTACCGTGTCTATTTACTTGAACTTTACAACAACATGAATATCATTCTAAATTTTAGAGGGCATTTTATTCAAACCAATGAAAAATACTAAATAATCCACATATTGTACTTGCACACAGATTAAAATAAATAGAATACTTGTCAACTTGGCACATACATAATGAAATCATGCAATTAAACATCTTAATATAATGATAAGGGTTGATTACTCAACATATGAGAAATTATCAGTAGCACTTGTAAATTATCTAAAATTCCTTGAAAACATGAACATCAACCCTAATCCTGAGTTGTGCATCACTTAACTCACTTAAGAGTTAATTACTTATCATGACATGAATTATTGATAATAACTGAGAATTTCTTATGATATCCTTGACAAATGTGTCGATTCGTATAATTATCAATAAACTCACATTAAATATGACTGGGAGTGTGCAACTAGATTTCTATTGAACCATTTTTATGTCATTGTCATTTCTTTGAAATCGAGAATCTATTAACTTACTAAAAATGTACATCTTGGGTTTATACCCAAACTGTGCCATTACTGGTCATGTGCTACTGAGTTCAACATTTAATCTAGCAATTGAAGTTTTGATCCATTGTACATTTACACTAATCCAAATCACACATCAATTAACTAATTAGCATCGTGCAAGCATTAATTAATAAAACTTGCAAATTAGAAATTGTGCGGCGCCGACACTGCCCGACACCTGAGTAAACGATGTTACCCGCAAATAACACCAATTCAGCTAAAAACACCTGATTATTTGAGTTAAACGTGCTTAGCGAGTGAAATTCTACTCACAGTGGTCCAAGATGACCAAGATCGACTTGAAATGCATCCAAAGGCCAGTTTCTAGGCATTAGCAGGTCTTCTTCAACCTTGGTACAACCCTGGTTCAAACATAGCAGACACAATTTTTTGATTTGGGCGTCGCTCAATGTTGCTTCGCGCTTGGACCTCAAAGACGAGCTAATGATGTTGTTCCTTGGTGCTGCTTCATGCCCAAGGTGGCACAAAGCCATGGCTACAGCTGTTGTTGCTCGGAATTGATTGGGGCATCGCCCCTGCTGCTTGGGCACCACTCCTTAGTGGATGGGCTCTTCTTCTTTTTGCTTGAGGTGAGGAAGAAAGTTGGCGATGCGCTGCGGGCAACTGGTCGATGCTAAGGGGCCAGGAACACCTGCTCCTCTTTCCAATCATGGCCGACCAACCTACTGATGTGGGGTGCCACACCCACTACTGGTCGGCCACCCAAGCAAGTGGCTAGGTTGAGGATGGAGGGGGAAAAGGTAGAGGAGGAAGGGGCACCACTGAAGCGGCCCCTGTCGAGCCCCAATGGCCATCATTGTTGCTTCTACTTGGCTGCTAATGCAGCTCTTGCAGGTCATCTGCCCCTGCTGGATGGGTGGCACTAGGGCATGGATAAGAGAGGAAAAGGATGGAGGAAGAAGAGGAAGATGATGGCAGAGGTTGGGCACAGCTGAACTGAAGCTTTTAAACCCTAAATCGACCGCTCGCACCACCACCCTAGATGTCAGTCGGTCGAGCATCTAGGCTCTTCTAGAAGGTGTTGGGCACCACTCAAGAGGATCAGGAAGATGAGAATGGGATAAGGAAGAAAGGGGAAAGGGAAAGAAATAGCTAATTACTGGAAAAATTGCATCCAAATCCAAATAAACATAAAAACATCATAACTATTTACTCGAATGTATGATTTGCATGATTGCTTTTGCAAAATTCCAAACACAAGATCCACTACAACCTCAATGCATAAAAACATGATAATTAGACTGTAACACTAGATCAAAGCACTAATTACAACCTGAGCACTTAACTTATCTTAATTAATTTAATGATGCACTAAGCGTTGTGCTTACTGGTTAATCATGGAGTGGGTCATAACAATCATAAAGGATCACATTCATCCATCAGGTTCCATCTAGAACAACCTTAGTAAAAGGAGGTAAGGGGCTAATACTTATGCTTGAAAGGGGCACAAACAACTGAATTCGAGATTAGGGTGAGGTGTAAGGTCAAAAGGTAGTAAGATTTTGACATGTATCATCATCATACATTAAAATTCATAAACAAGGCATTGATGTGCATTAAAGTCGACAATAGAGAAAGACAGGTGACTAGGGATTTCATTATGCCCAAAAATAATCAAAAGATACTAATTTGTTGGTTAGGTGGGTAGACATGCGTCAAGATTCCAATATTTAGCATAGTCAAGCATTTATCATGGTCAAACAAGGTCAAGTTCTCAATTTTAGCAAAGGAGGAGAACTAGGAGGAGATTTAGGATTTGCAAGATGATCCATGTTGTAGGTGTCGATGAGAGGATACATTTGGTATATAATTTTGCTATATTTGGCCTTAAGGTGAGAAGGTACACATTTGAGAATATTTCCAATATAAAACCATAGGGATATGGGCATTACCAATTTTGTATTATTTCTCGACAAATACAGGTTGTTGATGCTTCATCCAGTGGCCCAGATGTTGCACCTAATGCTATGGGGTCCCAAGATGCACGACGATCATCAGCCTCACATGGCCACTCTTAGTTGGATATGATTGTAGCCTAGTGGCTGACAATCACGTCTCCTAGCCAACACCTCCAACCACAAACTGCGTAGACATGTCTCCAACTGCTACAGAGAGGTCGTGAGTCCGTACTAAGCATCGAGCTTCTACGATCCTTCTTACACAACCTCTATGCTAAATAGAGCTCCAGTAGGGGATGCCAATTCCCCTTGCTAATGGTGCCTCTAGCAACTAAACTAGGAAAAGGAGAGCAATGTCGAAGGTGTCTAGTCCTCTATGGCTCACTAGCTGCTCTTCACCACGATGAGGCACAATTCCAATCGGGGGGATCCCACACCCTCAAACTTCCAGAACCACTGATCGTCTCCTATAATAGAGACTCAACATCATATTAGGGTGAGTAGTCCTTGCGACTAGCCTAGAGAGGATGACAAGGTAGGATGGGGAACGATTACAACGTGCTGACTATGGTTCCCCTCTGGGATGCGACCTCCAAGGAGGTCCATGGAAGCAATGCCACCTAGTAAAGGGATATAGGAGCTATGGATCTTAGGCATAGATGAGTGGAGAGGGAATAAATGGGAGGGAACAAAAGGGAAAATAATTGAAGACAAGATACCTTTAAATGGGGAAACTCTATGGGTTAGAACTATGTGTGGTGTTCCATTGTATCATACGGTCCTGGTTCTCCTTTCCTGATTTGGGTGAAGAAGGTAGAGAAATAAGAGAGCTTCATCTTCCTTTCCCCAAAGAGGAAGAGAAGGAAGGGAAGACGTGTGTCACTTCTAGGCCTTTCCAATCAATGAACCTTAGGAGGTCGGCTCAAAACACAGTGAAAATATGATTAAAAGGATTAAAGCTATATCAAACAAGAAAATTTCAAATGGTCACCACTTGAGCTACGAAGGTCTGATTGAGACCATTCTTGCATCATTGGAAAGATAATTGAGAGGCCTACAAAATGATACTCATTATAGTGACAAAATATTATAGTAATGAGGTTCACATTGACAAGAAATATGGATACAAGTTATGACATAATACAAATTTGATACTACAAATTTATGTCACATTCAATAAAATTAATCATGCACGTGACCAAATTGAAGTGTCATCACACTCAAACTATGGAAATAATATCAAATTTAGCAATAAGAACACTTGAAGTGAGACAAAATATAATATAGGAGAAATAAAAAGTCATATTATCGCATCCTTCCCTCCTTAAGATAAATTTTGTCCTTAAAATTTGTCCAAGAGCATTGTCAAAGGTGAAAGTTGATATTTATCATGTTTTAGAAATCATCCCTAGGAAACCAGCCCTATATGTCAAGGCATCCCTCATCATGGGATGCATGCATAGATTGTCATCATCAAGGGTGTACCCATATCAATTCTACATGTTTCTTTGTGTTGCATCATTTTACAACATCGTTTTGACATTAGGGTTTCGTAACACTCATCAATTTTATGTTAAGGTTCATGTATTCATACAACCCAAATATTTATTACCAAAATTCATGTCATTGAATTCATTATTGTGATTTTCAAATTAAAATTTTTTACAACAGTTATTTGTCACCAATACACTTACTTTCATACAAAAATTACTTTTCCCCTGAAATTCTACAAACTATAACAACCTTGTTTGATTCCTTTCATTTTTGGATCTAAAATTAACAATTGTATTCATGATTATTCAATCTAGGATCCCTATGAATCATCGTATTACATATGTGGTTTTGAATCTACATCTTTCATGTATAATACATTTCATATTAGGTCTAGAGGGTGACTTATCATACATATATCAAGGTTTAACATAAGTGAGATATTTCATGTATCAAGTATAATTTGAGGTACAACATTATCATCAACATCTAGGTTTCACATATATCTCACTTGTATCTAAATAGGTCTCCAAAAGCTCAACCCATTCAAGCTAATACCTATCTATGTCAAACAAGACATACTAACCATAATCGTATACCCATAATGAAAATTCTACCCATCTTTCAAAAATAAGGGCAACCACTACATTTATTTACATCAAACCACTAACTGGAGTATGAGGCTCATTATGCATATCACATGTCATGTATGTCATCTTAGGGTCTTGGGACATCTCCCTCACCTAAATAGAAAACATCATATATTCAATTGCCTCTTTCTCTAGGGTTAGATCTTTTCATAGGAAATCTAGGGTTCTACATTTTTAAGGGAACCACACACTAGGTGAATCAACTCATATACTTACAAGTAATATAGCTAGGGACTCATTGTCATGTATTTCATCATGCATATTTTTCAACATTTTACATATTTTGGAGTTTAGGTACTCTGACCTTCTCCCATGGAGGGTCGACTCATATAAAAAGGTCACCCTTTTTATATGTCCCATTCTAGAGGTCCTTATTTGTAAAGAGATTGAGTTCTATATTGATCTCAAATCCTATCTTACACATCATATCTCATCATATACAAGACTAGGTGCAAGCAAGAATGTCAACCCACTAGCTATGTTTAGCAGGGAAACCAAGTCATATACATCCAACATGGTGCTAATTTAGCTAGGGTTGTATGGTCAAACTCATTTTGTGTTATCATGTACTTGAATCTTCCAAAACAAGCATAGGTCATATTAGAGTAAGCTCATATCATCAATATCGATATCGTTATCAACACCATCAACATCATCATCATTATCGTTGTCGTCGCCATCATTATCATCATCATCATAATTATCATCATCATCATCATCATCGGTAATCTAGGTTACTTTCTAGCCTAACCTTTACCATGGATCTAGAACACTCTAGAGACTACAACTGGCATCTAAATTCTCCCATCTAGACTTGATATTACATCTCTTTTTCTTAGGCTACATGGACACTCACTATCGTTCTGTGTGTGGTAACAATTTCATATGTACATATACTAATACTTGAAATAGGTTTTCTCCAACGTTGAAATGGGTGATGAAGACCACCATAATCCATTAGAATAAAACCAAAAACAAAATGAGTTACCATGTTCACCAAGCATTCCAGTACATGACACCTAGATAACTGGCAAGAACATGGTGTGCACTAGTGTAGCTACCCTAAGCACATGTCGTGAACATATGTCTAGGGTTGGGATAAGATCTCCCTTTTCTCACCCTCCTGAACCTACAACCCATACTACATGATAGAAGGAGGAGAAAGGAAAGGCTAAGGGTTACACAAGTCTACACATAGTTCTAGAACATCTAGGTTCTAACCTAGAGGCAAAGTCAATTTAGTCTACAAGGACATCTTATTAAGTTTCTAGGGTTGAGATGTAAGATTGTGTTTAGTTTGTGTTTCATTTCAGTAATGTTTGGTGTAATTATTGTTCATGCTCTGATACCATTTGTCATGGAATTGTTTGTTACCCAAATCCTAACTCCAAATGACTATTAAGTTAATGAGGGTAGGACCTAGGAGCCCATCCCTAGCATGGTATTATCAAAGTGTGAATATGGAAGCATAAATCTTATCATACATGAACCGATAACAAGATAAAATCACCAATCCTAGTCCGCACATTTAATAAGATATATTAAACAACATTGTTTATTACAAGCTTTCAATTACATATTCAAGAGTACAATTTTATAGGTCTACTCATTTATACTAGGGATTTTACAACAACAACACCTGACATATCTCACTAAGACCATCAACACTTAGCCATCTTGGAACCTATAAAATACATGAAACAAGACGGGTCAAGAACACAAGGTGCTGAGTATAGGGCTAAAAGATACATATACATAAGCTTTGCATAATTTGAAAAGATTTTTCGAAGTAAACGAGCAAGAATAAACAAGTTAAGTATGTAGCAAAGCTAGAACCCATATTCTATGTGATTTTACTCCAATTATACCATCAATATCATGTATCATAAGGCCTTTGATCAACTTCCCATTGGAAGGATCTGTAAGGAGGCTGAAGATTGGCTGACCCTTTTATACATGAGGGACCTCAATAACCAAAGCCATTGAGAAAAACCATGTTTTAGCATTTGTATAATGGAGTTCTATATTATGTGTTCAAGTTATAAAACAACAAGACGAGACAAGCATTGAGTACACACTAGAATACTACATGGCAATATTTGGGCAAGTAAACAAGCATACATATATATCACATTTTGAGAAAGAAAGCCATATTCATATAATTATTAAAGCATATACTAGATTTTGGACATGTCATAACCTATCCTTGACCATCTAGCCATAAGAAACACTTGATTAAGCACAAGATTGCATACATGCATTAGATTCTCTTCATTAACCCTAGCTAGTTCAATTTTAGGGTTTTGGCCAAGATATGTTCGTGGTTCGCCGATAACATGTTTTATGATCTTATATTGATTTAGAGGTCATCAAGAAGGTCGGGTTCAAGTTTCATGTCATTCCAGGGTTCCATTCATTTTATATGATCATTTCAAGGTTTGAGTCACTTACTTGCATTTTAGGATCAAAAGACTCGTAATATGGAAACCAAGGTCAAAAGTCATCAAGATATGAGATACAACCATAAAAGATAGTATAGATCATAAAGATATAAACAAAAGGATCATATTCAAGATTAGGTGGATGTTCCCAAGTCTGGGCATCATAGGATTCGACATTGTCAACATGCATTCCAAAAGCCAATATATAAGACATAAGTCATAAGGTCCAAACATATGGGATTGATGGGACATACAGACTATGGGGATCATAAGGCATAGAATATCTTTGATTTAAAATAAGAAGCAGAAAGGATTACAATCCATATCACACTTGGGGTGCAAGGAAGGAAATCAAACAACATAAGTCACATAAGGAAACCACTAGGGTATTTGTTATGATACACACCATCCTAGGTCAAGAGGGACTGGCCTTAGGGATTAAAATGTAAGGCATTGTCAAGATAGTAATCGAAAGTATTTTGATGCACAAGTTCAGTCAAGAACATCATTTGATTTAAGGGGTATGATCAGGCATCATCATATAGGATCACATTCATCCATTAGGTGCCATCTATCACAACCATGGAAAAAGGAGGTAAGGGGATAATACTTATGCTTAAAAGGGGCACAAACAACTAAATTTGAGATTAGGGTGAGGTGAAAGGTTAAAAGGGAGTAAGATTGCAACATTTATCATGATCATACATTAAAAGTCATAAACAAAGCATTGATGTACATTATAGTCAACATAGAGAAAGAGAGGTGGCTAGAGATTTTATTATGACCAAAAACATTCAAAAGCTACTGATTTGCTGGTTAGGTGGGTAGACATGCATCAAGGTTCTAATACTTAGCATAATCAAGCATTTATCATGGTCAAACAAGGTCAGGTTCGTATTTTTAGCAAAGCAAGAGAGCTAGGAGGAGATTTAGGATCTACAAGTTGATCCATGTTGTAGGACTCCTCGAGAGATCAATTTGGTATATAATTTTACTATATTTGGCCTTAGGGTGAGAAATATATGCATGTTAGAATATTTCAAATCTTAAACTATAGGGATATGCACATTACCAGTTTTTCTATTATTTCTCGACAAATACAGATCGTTGATGCTTCACCCAGCGGCCCAGATGTCGTGCCTGATCTCCTAGGGTCCCAGGATGTGTGGTGATCACCGACCTCTCCTGGTCTCTCTTGGTTGGATATGACGGCAACTGAGCGGTTGGTGATCATATCGCTTAGCCAACACCTCCATCCACGAGCCACACAAAGACACCTCCAATCGCTATGGAGAGGTAGTGAGTCCCTCCTAACCACCGGGTTGTTCTTCCACAATCCTTCTCACGTGACCTCTATTTAGAATAGAGATGCAAGGGATGTCAGTTACTTGTGCTAATGGTGCCTCCAACAGCTAAACTAGGCAGAGGAGAGCAACGTCAAAGGTGCCTAGTCCTTTCTAGATCTTTGGCTACTCTTCTCCACAACAAGGCATGATTCCAGGTGGGGAGGGGATCCCACATCCTCAAACCACTAGAAGCATCAATTGTCTCCTGTAATGGAGAATCGGCCTCAGCGCAATGCAAGTAGTCCTTGCGACCGACCTAGGGAGGATGACAAGGTTGGAGGGGGAAGGATTATGGGGCCTTGAAAAAATTTTATTTTACGTACCTTTGGTATATATTTTATACCTCTTTTAGTATATATTTTGATAACTTTCCCCAATAGTTTACCATATTTTTGACTAAAACCTCACTAACATGATTTCAGGTACATTTATAGCCCAAGTCGTGGTCGTTACCTCGACCGTGACCCACTCACCCAACAACTGCGGTCAAGGTCTCTTAACCGCTTTAAGATCGAGGTCATCATGCATTGGAGTCAGAAAGTGGTCGTACTAAAGCCGCAATCACTCCTAAACTGCGACCACTAGGAGGTCACGGTAGTACAAAGGCACCGGTCAAACAAGGGGCCACGGTGTATTTGGAGACCGTGGATGCCAAGTTTTCCCATGACTCATTCTGAGGGCACGATCCATATGGGGACGTGATCCCTACAGAGTGCAATCAAGCCAAACCATGACCAACGTGGAGGCCACGGTCATTACTAAGCCCGTGATCCTTGTAGACTGTGATCGAATAACAAGGCCTTAACCACGACCTCTCCAACACAATACACGAATCGACCTCGACCGCGATCCTTGCCAGACTACGAGTAGTGTCAGACCGCGACTCAATTGACCATGATGAAAGGCGGAATAAAGAGCAGACATTGACTGTAGTCTCACACCTTACCCAACCAAGACCGTGACTGCGACCTAGGATTAAGTCGGTGGAATGTGCCTATAAAAAGGCCACCCACCCATCTTGTCAAATCATCAGATCACAGATCAGATCCCAAGGGCCACGAAGTGCTACTGCATCCCAGACTCATTCCACTCCATCCCATCCACCAGTCTTGGACCTCCAAAGGCAGAAGTTGAGGAGAGAGAAGACTGAAGACTCCTTCTTCAAGAGAAGAAGATCATCGACGCCATCGATGTGTTAGATCCATATCTGATGAAGTATTGTGTTGTATCACAACTCTTTTCTCTCTAGATCTATCGTTCCATCCTGCAGTACTTACCTCACTACGTGGACTTCATGTATCTATCTTTCTGTAACGCCATTATGTTGTCCACAAGCATGAGCGGAAAAACACCTTAACTTGGGTTGGGAGTAGCCGCTAAGGCTCTCCCAACATGTATAGTATCTCTCTTTATTGAATATATATACTATTGTCAAGATTATTTCCATACGCTTGTCTTAATGCTTCACTTGTATGCTTAGCTACCATCTTGTGATGTTTGATAGTTGATATCTCGAGAGAGTAATATCACTTCTATCATGTGTTATGGAGTAGTACGAATGAATGAGAGTGTTCAAATACTAAAGCTTTAAACATTATGCTAACAAGTTCATAAATAAGTTCTTTATTTCATCACTCACCTTCCAAATTCAAGGGAAAATCACCCAATTTAAACACCTTCCAACCAAAACATTCATTGAATCATGGAAACGATTCAAATAGAAATTGCACAAATGTCCACATCATGGAATTACCTTCAATCAATTTATTGAGAAATTCTACAGGGGAGTCGATGACAAAATTAAACAATCTTGACGATGCTTAGAATGGATACTTCATGTAGAAGAGCTTTGATGATGAATGGAATGATGTGAGAATAGGAGAAAAGAACCAAGATATTGGGTCTCATCACTGAAGAGATGAGTTCTTAAGGATCTTATGGCGAAAGACTAGTCTGGTCTGAAGGCTATTGTTGAATCCTTGAAGGTTGTTTCTCTTAAACAAGACAAACCTAATTATTTTCTATAGGTATGGGTAAAGAAGCGATTCCTCGTTTCATGCTAAGGCATACCAAGAGGTCTTCTTAGTCTATAGTGAAGAAGGGTATATAGTTTGGAATGTAATCTCCTCTACCAAGGCACATTTGATATGCACTAGCCAATGCTCAATAATAGCTCAGTCATTGAGGAAGTCAATGTCGTCAATTCAATTCAAAAACATAGTTACTATGATTCTAACCAATTAAGGAACCATCTATAATTTCTACATGAGAATCTAGAAGGAACAAAAAATACACATCAAGTCAATCTAAGAGAAAATAAAAACCAAGTTTGGGGTCCTCCTAGTTTCCAAAAAAATCAAAGCATTTGGCATAACAACTTCAACCCTGGATAGTACCACAACAAATTCAATCAAAGCAACAATAACATTAATTGTCAGCAACAATACAACAACCAAGGACAACTTCTCCGAAGGAAGGGACACCAACAAAACATGCCTACCCCTAAAGATCAAGGTTGGCATTGAAAAGAAACTAACAAGCCAGCATGTGTATAATATGTCCAGAAATGCTCAATAGAGTAAATTGATGCTACCATTCAACCTCCACTGGGTACATTTCTCGATCAACCTAAACAAACCCAATAATTAGGAGAATTGATTAAATCCTCTAATAACAAATTTGTGGTATGTTTAACCAAAAGAATCATCCCCAATTACCAACAACAACAAAATCTTTGAAGAGGATGGGGATGAAGAAGTCACTCCAATCCCCACACTAGCAGTTATACCAATAAAAGATATAAAGACTATGATCTGAGAGAGGATCCACTCCTTAATTAAGGAATAACTCCATCCCATCCAAAAACACTCATATGTAATATGGAAAAGGAGAATTTTAATTTCTCAAGTGTAGTATATCAAATAGTTTCTTTAATTAGCAACATAAATTTCACTATACAAAATCATTCTCATTGTAATTCACACATTATTTCTCACCTCAAGGGTGATTTTGCAAAAACCTAAAAGTTCATTAATACTCTTACTATGTTAGTTGCAGAGGACAACTAGGGCATCCCAAGCTATCCTCAACTCCACACTCCTACAAATGATCTTCTCAAGTCATGATGTTCTCTGATACCTCCACTTGGGTAGTTGGGAAACAACACATCAATAAAAGATAAACAAAAGTATTAGTCAGTAAACACTAAGTACGTACATAATAAACAAATTTAGGAATTTTAGGTCAAAAGTAAATTAATGTGGGTATTCCCATTAAAGAAGGGGTTATTAATAACAAGTTCAAATGAATTAAGCAAGAGAACAATAAAAAATTCCATAAAGAATATAAGAAGTCTTTCCATTTCATAATTCACAAGATCATAAAACAAACAATTGCGCTTGGATATATCATAGACTTAAAGCTTCCAGTGTAGGACCAAGAAACCACTATTCATTTGTTAAAAGTGGGTGGAGAAAGCACACCTTGAGTGGAACAACATGACCTAATAAGTAAATGGATGGAACAACAAACCATGGGTGGGGTCACAGGCCCTAACAAGTAATTTTTGGAACAAAACATTCAACGTGGAACATCACATCCTAATATATAAAATAGATGGAAGTAGTACACCTGAGGTGGAACAACATGATCTAATGGTTATCCATATGTTAGGTAGATACTCTATATAATATGAAAGAATAATAGAGAGTGTCAAGAAAGATATTGTCCAATAATTAATGAAATTTTCCAAACAAGCTTAAGTAGGTAGGGTCATAGACCCAATGTAAAGCATGATCAAAATATTTAATGAAATTCAGGAAATAATACTTCAATAATGAGGGAAATTCAATTGAGTGTTAGGATTGTTTTGACTCATTATGGAAATTTTTTTTCATAGCCATTTAGAATGGACAATTAAATAGGGAAAGATATCATACCTAGTCTTCACTGCTTAAGGTTACCTTATGGCTATATTTGCTCATTGATGTCGAGTATTATTCCTAGTAACAATTATGTTAGTCATACCAAAGCTAATATATGTATGTGTTCTTGTTACATATTTTCACATCTTTCTTATCCCAATCTTGATCACCTAATGATGTATAAGGAGTTTTAGTCTAATAAAATAAAATGTGATTCATTTAATACCTATTTAGTTCTAATATTCATCTTTAGTTGCATTGGTCTAAGTATGTCTAGGTTACATATATGTTTGGGAAATAATATGCATTCCATCGAGTTAGGTCTTGTGATGTCATTCTCTCTCTTTATATCTGATAGTTCAATTTTGTCATGTAGGTCATATTTATGCATTATATGAGATATTGTTGGATTACAATACCCTTATTTGGAAAATATAGGGTTTTATTCATATCGACAAACATTAAGGTGATGTATGAAATAGATTGAATTGTTATTATTCCACGTGTACATATAACATGTTCTTTTTATTGTCTAATGGGTGGTGATCATATAGTCTTAGTTTAACCTACTAGTAGGCATGTACTAATACAATCATATGCAAACATTAGATGGATAGAAAAAGGACTGGTACCTTCTAGGGATACTTATAACTTACTAAGTGTATAATATTACTATCTAATATTTTTAGAAACCCCATATATACTAATATATTTATGCAACAACAATTTATTTACTGATTTCTTATATGTGGTTGTACAAACATTGTTTTACTTTCATGTGTAGATGTGCACTCGCATAGATATTAGGATTGGTTTATCTTTAGCATTGAGTTAATTAATGATGATTTAAATAGTATCCCCCTACATATTTACTAAATTCACATGTTCTATGTACCCTACTAATTTTGTTCTAATTTGAAATCTCATATATTGGGCCAAGAGAATCACCGAAAATTTGTATATCACACTGGTAGTCAAACACCAAGTATGTAGATTAAGGAAGGCATGTATCTTGCTGAGGATCTTTTAGGTCAAGTTGTAGCGGTGATAGGATAACTTTTTAGGAGGAAGTAAAAGAATGCCACTCGACTTTGCTTCAGTACCCCCTTCATCCCAGTATCTCCTCCCTATATTCATTTGATCCCTTGTGACGAGAAGGTAGGCCATCTTACTCCTTGATTGTTTGCAAGGTATGAACCTGGTAGTGCTACATACAACAACATGTTTGAATCAGGTCGACTATACTTCAAACCATTGAAGTTGATGAAAATGTTAGTTCCTTGTGTTTCCATGGATATGGTGGAGGCCTTGTGACACTGAGAGGAATTTAAGTGTAGGTTTTGTAGGTCTAAGATCTTTCTTGACTTCCTTACTGCAGATTTGCTAGAGGCCACTAGATATTGTGACCATACCCTATGGAACTGATGGAGGAGGTAGTTTTTATTTCATTTGATAGTTGGTGGCTATTGACATAACAACGATGCTTCTACAACCATGGTGGTCAGGACGAGGTGGAGGAAGATAGGGAGGTGACCAAATTTACAGATTGTGCAATGAAGAGGTAAGGATGGTGGAGTAGAAACATGGGAGGGGGAGGTGGATAAAAGAAAGATAAGAAGGGGAATACAATGAGAAGAAGATAAGAGTAGGAGAGAGTACAAATGCATGTTGCTAATAGGGTTACTAGTAATTATAGGAAAATATGGATACATAGATCACAACGCAAACAAAAAATTTCTTACCATATTCCCCATAACTAATAGATCGCATCACTAAATATAAATGGGAAGGAAGGTTTGAATCCATATACCTAGTCCAGGAGAAAATACATTGACAATCCTTACAACAATGTTTTTGAGACCTAGAGAGCAATCGATAGTGGCCACCTGGTGTAGCACCAAAGACAAGAGTTGACGACATCCTCTTAGCCTGATGGAAATGGACCCCAAACCTCTACATAGTCCATGCGGACCACTGTGAACTCCTCATCATTCTTTTAGAACTAATGGGATGGAATTGTCCCTTTGTGTTGTCAACATGCTAGCATCCACTTTTTTCCCCTTTGGCTATCTCTCACTTTTATGGCTAAGTAGCCTCTATCTCACACATTACCACAATGTTGAGATGATGAGTCCTATCATACAAGAGCATTGAGAGCCTTAGACAACCACCCCCCATATAGGAATGTATGGATTAGGATTTTCACAAACCCAAGGAAACAATGGGATGTGTTTCATAAATTTTCAGCAGCTACAAACCACCAGTTGATCGACTGGACACTCTAATCAGTCGATTGGATATTTTTCATGTTCAAAAACATACTTTCTTTTTAATGAGATGATTAATGCATGTCATAAACTCAACATCAATTCTATGATCCAGACCTACTAATCATCTAGTCAGTCAACTAGACACTCCAGTTGATCAACTCACTTTCAAATCAGTCGACTGGACACTCATATTAGCCAACTATCAACCAATGTTGATTAAGTTGATTACCTTAACACTATAGTAACTGAGTTAAACCTTATCCATGACTAAACTCCTATGATAGGTGCATCCAATGTCTGTGACCCTATAGGTCCCAAATTACATTATTACTGAATGTCCATAACTAGATTATGACATCACAAACAAAGAGCAATATTTAGCAACACATCACTTCAAACCAAGTAATTGTGAAAGTTGGAGAACAACTTCAACATGAAATCCAAGATTTGTTATCATGATTGTATAGTTCCTTTGTCATTGATATCCAAATTGAACTTGAGGCATGTAAGTTTCATCCTCTTAATATTCAATCCATGTTCCTTGAACTAGAGTAGACAGTCTGAGATGCATTTGAGCTCACATATTACATACTAATTCACATTGGCATGGACATATGTTTCTTAGTCTGACTTGTCAATTGGTTAGGATATCAAGTCTGGTAGGAGGGAACAATACCATCTACATCACTCACAATCAATCCCCATGTGTCACAACGTGTCCAAGCACCACCTTTATGATAACCATTATTCAAGGTCACTTTAAATGGTGTCAAAGTACATCAGACGACAAGTGATGAGTGTATTGATATTTGGTCTAAGAACCACAATCACCACTATCATTATGAGAATTGATTATGACTCTCACTCAAGGCTTTCCATGTATCACTCTCAATGTGGGTTTGTGTGGTACACTGTTCTCTAACAAGTACCTATGTATATGGACTGATATCATATATCATGACTAATGAGATTATGTCATCAATAAACACACATTACAATCTTATATATTATTGTTGTCTGTATTGTTTCCACAACAATATCAAACTTGGGATATAACACAAATATATATACTCTTATCATACGTATGACCTCATTGTTTATGTCCTCAACCTGAAGAAATATGTCATCCAATAACATCATTATTTATACATCTACCATGTTTGTGTCATCATGTCTTGATTAAGATAAACATAATAGACAAAGTTACCTTTATTATTATCAAATCAAGTACATGATGCCCCAATACAATCATCATATGATTCCCTTTCTAGGCATAAATTCCAACATACTCCCACTATAACTTAGAGCCAATCACCTATGAATCTTATTCCAAGTGATCTTAACATTTCCATCATGTTTATATTGTGCAAGTGCTTTTGTAGAAATATTTGCTTCTAATCGGTACTTTGAATGTCATCACATCTCATCATTGTATGATCTCTCACATGAGATGGAAATGTTGCAGTATGTTATTTGAGTTCCTTTGTCTATTGTTGTCATAGTATTTTTACTATTTCATTATTGGTTGAAACCTCATAGAAGTTCATCTAAATGAACTTGTTGATCCATAATATCCTCTATTACGTTTAAAATAATAAGGTACTCAAATTCTACAGTAGCATCAACAATTGTCTCTTTCTTAGAACGTTTCCAACTTACAATCGTTTATTAAGGAAAAAAATAAATTTGGGTTGCGAATAATCATCTTTGTCAATTTGGAAGCCTACATTGGTGTAACCCTTTACACTGAACTATTCTTTATTATGATAGAAAAGATCTGATCTTTAGCGCTTCTCAAGTACTTAAGGATGTTCTTTGTGGCAGTCTAATGACCTTCACTAGAATCTGAATGATATATGCTCGTCATGTCCAATATCCAAGGGGATGATTACATAACATTTCATACATGATAGTTCCAATAGAGTTTACATATGGAATCTTGCTTATGTGTTCCCATTCTTCATAAGAACTAGTACACTGGGCTCTTCAGAGACTAATTCCATGGAACACGGACAAAATTTTATCTCATTGAGTCTTGCATGTTGAACCCCTTCAACATCTTGCCAAAGTACATGCTCCTACTTAGGTAAGGAAGCCTTCTAGGACAAACTCCATATATCTTCATTCCTATGATATAGGATGCTTCACCTAAATCCTTCATAAAGAATGTACTTTACAAGAATTTTTTTAATATTTGTAGGATAAGGATGTCATTCCTGATAAATATGTGGAAAATAGATATGATCCCACTAACCATTTGAAAACATGTGTTTCATCTTCATTTTGAATAATTACAACTCTTTTATTGTCTAGTCAAATCAAAGATTCTAAGATGTTTGCTTGAATCCATAGATTGACCTTTACAGCTGAAAACCTTTATTTGCATTTAATTGGATTTATAAAACCTTTAGGATGTGTCATGCACACATCATCTGTAATATTATCATAAAGAAATGTGATTTTAACATCCATTTTCCAAATCTCAAATTCATTATAAGCTACAATGAAAAGCATGATCCTGATGGATTTAACTTTGGCAACAGGTGAAAAGATTTTGTCATGTTCAACACCTTAAACTTATATGAAACCCTTTTATCCAATCTACCCCGATAGGTTTGTACATTAACTTCCATATTAGTCTTCTTCTTGAAGACCCACTTGCACCCTATGGGTTTTACCCCTTTAGGTGGATGCCCCAAGGTCATACCTGGTTGGTGTTGATGGAGTTTATCTTAGATCAATGGCCTAGAGCCATTTCTCACACTCCGACTGCTAAATAGTTTCTAGGTAGGTTGTTGGCTCATCATCTATAACCAACTCACTACCATCTTGAGTTATAAGATATCCAAAACTTTTAGGCTCAAGTCATATCCTACTAGATATATGAGGCTCTGGTGTTACAGGAGGAAGTTGAGATTCCACAATAGTTTTTTATTATTCTTACTCCAACTATACCTCTATAGGTCCAATGCTTGTTGGTCTCAAACTTTTTAAATTCTATTTTTCTCTCACTAATTCCTTTGGAAATATGTTCCTTTTCTAAGAATACAACTATCCTGGCATCAAACACTTTGTTGTCAGAAGGTATATAAAAGTAGTATCCTCTAGTTTCCCTAGCTTATCCAAAAAAATTATAGTATCTGATTCAGGGACAAAGCTTTTCAAGAAAGTATTTTTCTCATATAAGCTTCGCACTCCAAATTTTCATAAAACATATTTGGACATTTCCCATGCCATATCCCATATGGTGTGTTTTGGAACTGATTTAAACATAATGTTTCTTATTGTAAACATTGTAGTTTATAAATCATATTCCTTGAAGGAAGTTTGAAGACTATTTGGACTAACCGATGATCATACATTATTGTGTTTCAAGTATAGTCCATTGTGATACAATATCATGATCTCACAGAATGCCCTCAATTGCTTGGTTTAAGTGTTCTCTATATCGATCTCATGGAAGTGTTTTAATATTAGTAACCACCTTAAGCATTTGTTCTAAAAGGTCTACATACGTCAACATGTATGAGTCCTAATTGATCACTCACTCTCTCTATATTTTTAGTGCAAGGAACTTTTTTCATCTTTCCCAACAAACAAGACTCACATGTCTCTATTAGTTTGAAACCAAAAGATTCTAGATGACCATCCTTATAGATTCTAGAAATGCATCTTTACTTATGTTCCCTAGACAACAATGCTTTAGGTATATATCGTTTGAGTCATTGAGTCATTCTGTATATATGTTATACATATTTGTCTCTAGAAATATCGAGTGTATACTATGAGACAATGGGGAACTACCATAAAGGATGTTATCGTTAAAATAAAACACCAATCATTCATGATACTCTTGTCCAAAAAAGATGCATATATGGTGTTTATATTAATGTAATGTACAAAATAGAAATTATGTAATTATATTACATGCCCACACAACTGAGATAAACGAAATATTCCAACTGTAGTGGCATAAACTCTTGCTTCATGTAGTTCCACCTTGTCTTTTTTACTTCTTCTCATATCACATCATTATGTGATTAAGTTCCTCATCAATATTATATAACAAGATGAAGTAACAATATTTATCTCAATATATATCTAAAGTAGATATCTCTATCCCCTGCTCCTTCTTGCTAAGTTCCCTTAAGGACATATTTATTTTTCACTTACCCTTCTCCTTATCTCGAGTGTAGAAGACATGGACTTTGGCTTAGCCTTAGAAATTTTCATGGACTTTCCTTTGACCTTGGACTTCCCTCCACTGATCACCATAATGGGTTTGTCCTTCATCATTCATGTTCAACATTAATCAACATGCCAAGCAGTTCAGATAGTGGTTTGACCAAGTTACTCATGTTATAGTATTCAATAAACTAGCTATGTGATTTAGGCAACGATTATAGAATCATATATGTGTCCAACTCTTGGTGAAAAGGATATCCCACTATCTCTAGATGTTTGACATGCCCAATCATATTGAGGAGATGGGACTATACTGGATCTCCTTCTATCGTCTTGCACTCAAAGAGAGCCTTAGGGACATTATACCTCACATGCATTGCATGATTCTTAAGATGTGTTACCATCTCAAGAATGTCCATGTTTCGATGTTTTTTATGTAGATCATAATTCATACATCATAGCATACAATCTTTAGTCTCTTCAGCATCATTGGCATGCTAAAAGTAAGCATCCATTTCAGCCTTAGGAGCATTGGGAGCGGGTTCCCCTAGAAATGGTGTTTCAATGACATAGAGAGTGTGCTCATAAGTGAGAACGGTTCTCAAAGTCATAAACTAGTTGTGGAATTTGGTCTTTTTTAGTTTTTCCCTCTCAAGGACCGATCCAAATGAAAACATGTTGGTGTTAGTCATTTGTTTCTACAACAAAATATTCTTTTGTCAAAACACTTTTGATTTGATTTGAAATTATCGACCACATTAATTCATCCTGTCATTCCCACTTTTTTTTTTCAAATTGATAACCCTTACCATTATTTTGGAAGATTGTAGTGAACAATCTTCTAGTGAGTCAAGATCCAAAGTAATAATTAACTCATTACCCAGCCAACACCAGTGTTCACAATCAATTATAAAGGTAGGCAACATTTGCCAATTTCATCTAATACATTTCTTAAACAGATGGTATGCACAAGTCCTTGTCATATTCTATCTGCATGCTTCTATCCACTTAATCTCATTAAGGTCACCTACTTCATCCTGACCCAAAAGACAACATAATAGAAATGCACCCTCCTAAGGAAGACCCACATAGCTACCATCACATTTCCATGATATAGACGGTGCACCATGTTAGGGTGTTCCCACACTTGTTCAATCAAGATTTTCATGTGTGTCACTTATAGAAAGCATCTTAGACTTAATATTTCTTGAGGCATTTTATATACATATCCAATGACCACATACTTATAATATGTATCATATGCATATTATATCTAGAAATGAAAACATGCAATTATAAAATATGAGTGATATTATGGCCATACTGACACAATTATTTGGATACATAAAGAATTGTTGTACACCTTAGGTCAAACATCACACGTTATAGCCTATAAAGAGAAAAGATGTTGTATTGTAAAGAAGTCGGTCGGTCGATTGGACTCTTCAGTCAATTAATATGTCTTCCTGTATTCATTGATTGATCAACTGGCTTCTACTCAAGCAACTTTTTGGATTTCTCTAGTTAGTCAATGACACTCCAGTTGATTGATTGGCTCCTCCATTCTAATGGACCTCTTATCCTTCAGTTGATCAATTTGACTTCCCAGTTAGTTGACTAGTTTGGTGCAGAATGAGTTCTCTTTGCTGAAATATAAATTAAAGTAAATCATATTTATTTATTACATTGTATCAACTTACATTCGAGGGTAGTATAGGAAGAAAAGTAGTAACTCACAAATAGAGAAAGAGTGAGAGATTCATTATGAAAATCAAATTGAAAATATAGGAATGAAAATATTCAACCAAGCACACACATGCAAGGGATTAATTATTGGCCATAACCAAGCATACATCCACCATCAAAATAAATTTTGGGCAACATGTATAAATTGCATATATATCATATCATATATAAATGATCTGTGTGACATTCCCTATCTTATGTGATAGGCTTAGTATGAAAATCAAATTTAAAAGAACACAAGAACATGTAGAAAGATGGGAATCTAAGTAGAAAGATGTAAAATAGTAATCACGTACGGATAGGACAATACATCCCACTATTGTTAGATATTACAATATCTTGTACACTATGGTCATTTATAATTAATCCTTGGATGTGATATTTCCCTCAAAGGTTCCCTTTTGCTTGTCATATTAGATTTGGAGGCATCACAATAACCCCCTCTAGTTTGGACACAATTAGTGTTACACATATGGCTGCTACAACAATGTATTTATCATGGGTTAAGCTCAACGTAGTACATCTAGTACACAGAAGAAAAGGTAGTGAATAGTCTTCTGCAATTGGGAAGAGTTTTAATCCCACATTTCTCACTCCAATAACTTGACTAGTACTTATATTCAAGATCACATGTGAGACAAGTGTCCAAAGGGTCTTAGGGGAGAGTATGCTCACCTCCTTGGTGGGTATGGTGACCACAACACACACACACGCATGCACACACGTGCCACATCATGCCTCGCATGGCCTATCCTGGTTGCGCTAGGCATGGGCTTGAGATTGTGGGTCATTGGATGTGGGTTGTGGTGATTATCTTTTGTCTTATTTTTGCAAAAGGATACAACTAGGTTGTTAATTTTTATTAATTAATTATTTATTTCTAAAAATGATTTATTTACCTAATTGGAAAGTGTTTCCTCGTGATCTTTCCATAAATGTGTACAAGAACAATCATGTGATTGTGTCTTAAAAGGAACATGATTTGCATTCTTGAAAGTCTATATATAAGTTTCAGGTCATTATGGTTAAAGATACCATTCAAATACATCCATCAATCATTCATGCATGCATTTTGCAAACCCTTGTAAGACTCTTCTGCCACTGTTTCTTCATGTTGTCTTACGGATATTCCTCCCTAAAAGAAGAAACATCTTCCTTCCTCAATTTAGAGACATGATGTATCATGTGGTGGTTCATGTGATCACTGGATTGCATTGGTAGTGCAAGTCATTCAACGTCTGCATCATTTTCCATAATCACGAATGAGACTTCTTCAACAGGTTTATGATCAGTAAATCTAGAAGAACGGTGTCTATCCAGAAAGATTATTGGCCTCTTAATTCTTTGAGTATCATGTTCATTTTTCAATGAAGATGGTTTGAATTCCTAACTTTTTTTCTGTTATCCTACATTGGTTTATTCTACATTTTCTTATCTGGATTTTCCAAATTGTTAATAAATTGAAACTTTTTTGTTGCATGTAATGACATCTATTATACAATTAACAATAATTTTAAATAATTTATATTTTCATTAATTAACAATGACCAATTGATGCAACCCTATTTTAGGGCTTCATCTTGTGTCATATTGCACTTCAATCACCCTATAGTTTTTAGATTGCATGTTATTTCCCTCAATATGTGTTTTACTATCAAATGCACTAATGGATGGTTTTTGCATATTTTATAGATACTTTGAACACTAATTGATGGATGAGAGAGATGATGGTTAAACATAGGGATTACCTAGGCTTGATGAAGCCCAAAATGAGGCCAAAACCACTCCCAACCTACCCCAAGTGGTCAAATAATGTATTGAAATAATAACCTTCATGGATGACCAAATTCAAGACCCATATGCAGGGGAAGGACCCCAGAACGATCGTTCTACCAGGGAATGGCCATTCTGGGACATGCCCCAATGAATCAGACCTTCAAAAATCACCCAGAATCTGAGCAAGCTTGTGCTCGCTAGAACCCAACACTGTCGTGCTGATCAGAACAGTCATGGTGGCAGACCTAGAAGCTCAAATTTTCCCTATTTACTCAATTCTTCCACCACGGTGGTTGCCATTCACCTTGACCATTCCCACTCACTCCTAGAAAGTAGAACAACCATGCTACAACCCAAACCCTGCATTTTTCTACATTGAAATTCCTATATTGCCCCCACTAACATAGTGCTTTCCCACCAACTACATATACCTAGGAGGTGGCTTTTGCATGAGTTTAGCTACCTTATACCCACTATTAGCTCCCCATTTTTGCCTCTTAGCCATTATACCACATTTTCCATTCCCGTTTCAAAATTTTCACCACCAAAACCGTAGTTACTTGTTTTTTTAGCAACTTTCCACCTTCATTCCATGCCCTTAGACCTTAGAGGAGGAGGGAGGATGACCTTGCAGCTGTTGGAGAGGAGTCTTCCATCTACATTGAGCTCCATGCCCACTTCTACCTCTTTCTCCTTTCTTTTTGTATTGTTCATTTCCATGAGTAGTTAGGCCCCTTTGGTAGGCTGTTTGGGGCCAAAAATGTAACATTGATACCATGTTGGGGGGTGAAATTATATGTAAACATTACAATTTCATTTTCTAATGATTATGTTCTATTTCTATCTCATTTTCATGAATTACATTGTGGTTTGTGCTTAAAATCAACTAGGAACTTAATGAAATTGGTTATATTTGTGAATGATGGGATTTGCTCATAGGTCAATTCATGGATTCCTAGCAAAATAACCATCCTCCCACATGTTGGTCATTTCTCCTAACCCTATGTGAGAGATCTAAGTAGCTAGTTTAGATGAATTTAGTGTCATTAGCTTGGACCTTTCTCAAGGCCATAATTTGGGTGATGGGAGGCCTAAAACCTGACTTCCACTCTAATTATTAACCTCAGCCCTTAATCACTATAACATCCTCTAACCTAGAAGCCTAGGATTGATTAGACTCTAATTGAGTTCCACCTAAACCCTAACCCAATTGAGCCTCGTAAGGATAGGTAGGAGGTGTTAGGGACTAGTTCCTTTATACACAACCTATCATATCCATGGCTAGTTAGTAGTTTAGGGGAATTGATTAGCCTCTAGCTCGTTGTCTGGTTTGGTAATCTAAATGAAAACATAATGTTCACGTCATCACCCTCAACCTAATTGATAAGTGCATCCCCCAAACAGCCCACACTTCCCTTTATTGCAGTAAAACCTTAATTTCCTTCTTGTTCTTGATTTGCTCTTGCTAGTTTAAATCTTTAGTTTTCTTTTTACTAGTTTGCTAGCTTAGTGTAGTGTATATCTCTTCTTACTTGCCTTAGCATAGCTTTTTATTTTCTTGCTTGCCTTCTCTTTTCTTGCTTAGTAGAATTAATTGTCTACGATAACTTAGGTATTGATTCTTATTTGTTCTCATTTACTTGCTTGTTTACCATTAACCTAATAAAAAAAACACCTTCAAACCCTTAACCCTAGACTCTGCAGTAGGAACCTAACCAAAACTAACGTAGCGCTTGTGCCACCTTTTCTCCCTATGGATTGACCCTATACTTGCCACATTCCTATACTACGACGTGACCCCATGAGTTTGTGGGTGTAGTGTTTTAGTGTATGTGAGTGTGTTTGTGTAGGTCCTTTATAAATTCAAAAGATCCCATGTGTGTTCTGAGCTCATGGATCACATCTAATCAATTCTAATTGATTAGTATGAGCACCTTTGGCTGATGCACAATGCTTTCTGGAGCCCTTGTCGGGGATAGAAAGTACCATAGCTCCCTAGTAGTTGTGGTGTCATCTCTCCCCCCAAGCACCGTCCATTTCTATTTTGTTTGCTAGAATTTGAGAAACACACCAAGCTTTCGAGCACCGTTTTTGTGGAGAAAGACACTCGGACTACTAGTTAGTTTTGCCTTGATATTTTCCTACTGGCCTCATCATTGCCATTTGTTATTCTTTATTATTTGTATTTATTGTGCATATTGGTTTTTTAACTTGTTTTCTTTTGTTTTATTTTGCCTTGTGCATGTGACAAGACACTTGGGAAACACAAGATGGTAGGCCAAAATGCACCTCATGAGCTACTTCAAGATTACTTCATGGGTAGCAACTACAAATTGCCAATTTCATGTAGAGTTGATCAAATGTCGGGGGAGCAATTCTTCATCTCTTTAGGTCTTTTTGGGATCCTACCCATCTTCTACTGCTTGGAGAGTGGGAACCATTTCTCCAAAATGGGGATACAATGTCAATTATTTTAAGAATTTTGCATCATTTTCTAATCAACGACCAAGTGGGTGATGGTAAAACTTAACCATTCTCCGTCAGATATGCAAACCGATGAAATTTTTTTATGTCGGCAGTTCTTCATTAGAGAGGAATCAACGACGTAGGATGCATCAAGCGACGTAATGTGGTCTACATTGACCTTTTCTTGTCAGTTTTTAGGCAAACAACTGACATTGTTCTTATTTTTGACGTCGGTATACTGATGACAAATAACTGACGCCAAATTTCCTAATGTCAGTTTTATCACTGAATGAATAGTTAAATTTTGGTTAAATAATGTTGGTTGTTTGCATGTAACCGATGAATAATGTGTTTATAGTGGGTTATTTCCAAATAGTCAATGATAAATGTATATGTTATTTTTATATAAAAGGCCTATAGACATGTTGTCCATCCTACAAGCCTGTCTGGAGCCTTGTTCTTCAGAATTAAAAGTTTTAAAGAATAGCAAACTCTCTACAAGCATCACGACTTAACAATAGGCCGACACACCTACAATAAAAACATAAACATAGAGTAACATGCCACATTTTATCACTTTTTTTCATTTCAAATTGCACACAAATCCATGAACTCACAACTCAATTGTTTCATTTCCCAACCATACTTCAAATTCATACATATATGCACGTATAAACATCATTATTTTCCTCATGCCTTCACATTCAAATTCACACACACATATGCACTTAACATTCAATTCACCTCACAAAATACATATCAACATTATAAGCCATCTCAGGTTTCAAGTCACAATGTATAATTATACATATCAACATCAATACACACTCACAAAATACATATAAAAAATCTATCTTCAAAGTTCAAACTATCAAAAAATATCAATCATCCATCAAATTTTTCGTTCAAATCTACATTTCTGATGAAGCCCATTGTTCATGTAGGTCATTCAGCTGCTCCAATGTATAGTGTTCAGTCTTCTCAAAAAATTGCAAAGAGAATGAGACTTCAAATCAGATTTGATTGTTTGTAATGAGACTACTTCCACTACTACAGAAACAGCGTTCAACGTTGCTTTTAGAGGTGTCAGTTTTTTAGTAAAATCGACGCTACTCACATTAAACGTCGGTTAATAAGGACATCCGACGTCATTATTTGAAGACCAGCCAGACACGAGTATCGCTTTTCATTCAGTGTAGGTTGAAGAAAAGAAACTGACGCCTAAAGTAGCCCACGAAATCCAATTTTTTCGAGCAAAAAAAACTGCGCCAAAGTATCAGATACAACGTCGGTGTTTTAGCTAATAACCGACGTGGAATGAAGATAATAATTGCGCCAAAAGTTCTAATATGGGCGTCAGCTGTCTTATAATAACCGACGTTATAAGTGTGCGCGTGCCGTCCCCGCCAAAAATTTTTACACCCCTATTGCGTCGGTTTTGTATGGAAACCGACGCTGTTAGGCTTTAGCGTCGGTCACATAACCAACTGACGCTTATGTTTAACTTAACATCACTAGCACGAGCGACTGTTCCCCTTTCTCTGTTTCATTCCTGATTATTCAGTTAGGTGCGATGATTTCTTGCTCGTTGCCGCTCATTGCTTCTCTTCTCACTATCGCTCAGTGCTGCCACCGGTCGTTGCTCCTCTCCTCTCCTCACTGCCGCCCCCTCCGGTAGCTGCTTCGGTGCTCTCCTCGCTACCGCCAGCTTCCTGCTATGTCTCTGCTCCTGGTGGTCGCCCACTCATCGCCGCCGCCTTTCTTTTGCTTGCTACTCTAGCCACCCACACTCTCGCTCACCACCTCCCTCTCTCCCGCTCGCTACTCCTGGTACCTTTTCCTTCTCTTCTTTACCATGTTGTGAAATCGCATGTTGGCACGGCCGTGCTGCATAGCACGGCCGTGGTGGCTGATTTTGTTCTATATTACTCAATTATGTGTGTAATGATTATTTTGATGATTTTGTGCTATATTGCTCAATAGGATACTTGAATTTGTGTGTAATGATTATCTTGATGATGAACATTCAATATCCTAATTTAAGTTTCTAATCCTCATGCTTGACCTAATTCAATATCCTAATTTGATGCATGTTGAAATAAGATTCAAACTTGTCCATTCTAGCATCCTAATTTGATTTGATTATGTGCTTTGAACCTTGAAACATGAGTGTTAAAGATACATTGATGACTCAAACTTAACTCACATGTGCATCTTCTATTTCTAAATTGATTATGTGACCCCTAATTATGTGACAGCACATGCATTTGTTGGCCTAGAAACCCGTCCAAGATTTACTCATTAGGAGTAAATCTTGGATAGTCCCCGGTTTGGGACTGTTCTTGAACACCTAATCTCACTTAGGATGTAAGTGTATAATGTGTATTGGGTTTTCGAGAAAATTTTGGTAGCATTTCCCCGTTTGTTCTCTAAGTACATATGTACTTAGAGAACAGCAGGGAAATGCTGTCAAAATTTTCTCAAAAACCCAATACACATTATACACTTACTAGTGAGATTAGGTGTTCAAGAATGGGATAGGTGGTACACATTTATTATATATAAGAATGACATCACATGTATTTTTTGGCCTAGAAAACCATCCAAGATATACTCATTAGGAGTAAATCTTGGATAGTCCCCAGTTTGGGACTGTTCTTGAACACCTAATCTCACTTAGGATGTAAGTGTATAATGTGTATTTGGTTTTCAAGAAAATTTCGACAACATTTCCCCGTTTGTTCTCTAAGTACATATGTACTTAGAGAACAGCGGGGAAATGCTGCTGAAATTTTCTTGAAAACCCAATTCATATTATACAATTACTAGTGAGATTAGGTGTTCAAGAATGGGATAGGTGGTACACATTTATTATATATAAGAATGACAACACATGTATTTGTTGGCCTAAAGTTTTGACCATGCAAAAACTCTAATCTGTTAGCCCTAGACCCTAATCTTGTTGTAATATATACTTGTTTTCTCTTTGATCATAGAATGGATAGATCATGGATGTCCATTCACAATCGCTGCACCCCAGAGTTTATTTTTGGTCTTGACCAGTTTATTACATTTGCCGAGGAACATAGGAAAAAACCTGGAGATAGGTTCTACTATCCTTGTAGGCATTGCGGTAATAACTTGAAAGTCAGCACTGGTGACGAAATCAAAAGTCATGTCATGTGCAATGGGATTATACAAGGCTATATAGAATGGAACTGGCATGGAGAGATTTCAAACCCGAAACCAGTGGATGTCGATAGCAGTGCTTGTGTGGAAGAAGAAATTTCCTATGATGACGTAGATGTGAATGAACCAGTTCCAGTAGACATCGTTGATTCGATGATGGATAGTTGTGGGGTAGAGCACACCAATCCACCTCCCATTTTTAGAAACATTGTGCATGATGCTGAGATACTGTTATACACAGGTTGTACTAAGTTTACGAAGCTTAGCACTGTGTTGAGATTGTATAAGCTGAAAGCTAACAATAGATGGAGCGACAAAAGCTTCACGACATTGTTGTTTTTGTTGAAAGAAATGCTTCCTGAAGGAAACGAGCTGCCAATCTCAACATACCAGGTAAAGAAATTGTTGTGCCCAATGGGAATGGATGCCAAGAAGATACACGCATGCCCGAATGATTGTGTATTATTTCAAAAGGACTATGGGGATTTGAAAGATTGTCCAAAATGTGGTGCGTCACGGTATAAATTGACGACTTCGGGGGAGTCCAAAATTGGTTCTCTTGCCAAGGTGATGTGGTATCTACCTATAATATCATAGTTTCAAAAATTGTTTGCCAATCTGATAGATGCGAAGAATTTGAAGTGGCATGCAGATGTTAAGAAAAATAATGATGGGATCCTATGACATGCGTCTGATTCCTCACAGTGGAAGAAAATTGATCTATTGTACACTGAATTTGGTGAAGAAGTCAGGAATCTAAGACTTGGGATTTGTACATATGGGATGAATCCATACGGGACATTGAGCATCCAACATAGCACTTGGCCAGTCATGCTTGTTATATACAATCTTCCTCCCTGCCTGTGTATGAAAAATAAGTACGTAATGTTGTCGTTGTTGATATCGGGCCCTAAATAACCTGGAAATGACATCGATGTTTATGTTGAACCTCTGATTGATAACTTAAAGAAACTCTGGGGTGAAGGTTTGATGACCTATGATGCTTCACGAAGAGAGACATTTTGTTTGCATGCTATGTTGTTTTGCACTATTAATGACTTTCCAGCATATGGGAATTTATCTGGATATAGTGTCAAAGGAGCTAAAGCGTGTCCTATATGTGAAGAAAACACTGATTCAACAAGACTAAAACATGGCAGTAAGACTGTATATCTTGGTCATCGAAGGTTTCTTACAAAATTCCATCTGTATCGTAGGAAGCGCAAAGCATTCAATGGATTGAATGAGGAACGGAGTGCACCTAAACCTATACTAGGGGAAGTTGTTTATGAAAGAGTAAAAGCCATTGTCAATGAATTTGGTAAGAGATCACAATGTAATATGGCCACACGGAGTGACAAATCTTTATTCAAGAAGAAGTCAATATTTTGGGATCTTCCTTATTGGAGTTCTTTGACAGTCAGGCATTGTATCGATGTCATGCACGTTGAGAAAAATGTTTGTGATAGTGTCATTGGTACTTTGTTGAATATACCAGGTAAGACTAAAGATGGGATAAAATCCAGACTGGACCACGTGAAATGGGAATAAGGTCAGAATTAACAGAATTTCGTGAAATGGAAAATCGGAGAACATACTTACCTCCCGCTTGTTACACATTGTCTAGAAAGGATAAGAAAGGTTTTTGTGAATGTTTGGTAAATGTTAAGGTGCCACAGGGTTACTCATCCAACATCCGTAGATTGGTATCAATGAAAGATCTGAAGTTGATAGGTCTTAAATCTCATGATTGTCACACTCTAATGCAACAAATATTGCCTGTGGCAATTAGATCTATATTGCCGAAGCATGTAAGGTTTGCAATCACCAGACTTTGTTTCTTTTTTAACAGTCTGTGCAGCAAAGTTATTGACCCTGATACTCTCGATAAATTGCAAAGAGAAGTGGTTGTTACCCTATGTCAGCTTGAGATGTATTTTCCTCTGTCGCTCTTTGATATCATGGTACATCTTGTTGTCCACTTGACTACGGAAGTGAAAATGTTGGGACCAGTTTTCTTGCATTGGATGTATCCCTTTGAACGATACATGAGCATTTTTAAAAGTGATGTTCGAAACCGTTATCAGCCTGAAGGGAGTATTATTGAGGGTTATGTGGCGAGAGAGGTTATGGATTTTTGCAATGACTTTCTCAGTGGTAATGACATTCTTGATAATGACAAGAATATTGACGAGCAATTTGGCAAAGGAATTTTGGGATCACGTGTGAAAGTAATCAGCCATAAGCAGTTGGAACAAGGTCACTTGTATATTTTACACAACATGGACGAAGTGAACGTTTATATTGAGGAACATACTAATTTCATCAAGAGACAATATCCTCGAGCCAATACAATGTGGCTTGCTAGAGAGCATAACAAGACATTTATTAAGTAGTTTGAAGATAAAGTCTTACATCAACTATCTCAAACACCAGATGATAATACTGAAACTATCAAATGCCTCGCCTTTAAACCAAAATTGACTATTATGTCTTATGAAGGGTATGACATTAATGGATTCACATATTACACAAAGCACCAAGATGATAAGAGTGTCGTCCAAAACAGTGGGGTCACCCTTCAAGCATCGACTATGTTTTTTGCAAGTGCAAAGGATAAGAGTCCACGTGAAGCTAAAATGTCATATTACGGTGTCATTGAAGACATATGGGAGTTTGACTACATTGATTTCAGAATTCCTCTCTTCAAATGTAATTGGGTTGATAACACCAAAGGAGTTATAGTGGATGAATTGGGTTTCACTTTAGCGAACTTTGAAAAGATTGGAGAGAAGGGTGAACCATTCATATTGGCATCATAGGAGAAACAAGTATTTTATATCGATGATCCTGCAAATGATAAATGGTCGATTGTTCTTCATGGTAAAAGACAGTTCATTGAAGATCCTATAGATGAAGAACAGTACTATGATAAGTATGATGACTCCAGTCCATTCTCAGTTGGGTTGCCAACACCAGCAAATATTGAAGCTAATGATGACTTGTATGTGCGCGGAGATCACAATGAAGGATTGTTAATTGATAAAAAATCGCAATATTAGAGGCATGTTTATATTTTTTTATATGTTTTATTTTTCTGAATATGTGAACTTTACAATGTGAATGTGATAGAGTCCTATATACTCATTAAGGTGCTTGGAATAATTAATTATACAGTCCTATATACTCATTAAGGTGCTTGGAATAATTAATTATAAACAATTTTCAGTCTTTTTTATTTTTCCAGAAAAATCTGGTCGGTCGATTTTGTCTCTCTCAGAACTCGACCGATCAAGGTTCTGTTGTGATACAAAACGTCTTCCAAAAATTCTGAAAATTTAATATGTTGTTCAAAACTGAGTATCTCCTGATGTGAACTTTACAATTTGAATTACTTTACAATGTGAACTTTACAATGTGAATTACTTTACAATTTGAATTACTTTACAATGTGAACTTTATAATGTGAATGTGAATTTTCAGATGGCTGAGCATTCTCCTGATGACTGTGCTGATGATTACCGTGAGGGTGAGGACATCAACGCGCCGCCTCACAATGTAAGTTTTAAAAATATATCATATATTTATATCTATATGTCCATTTATAGTTATATCTTGTAAATGTGTTTATTTTGTCAAATTTTAGGTTGATGATGCACATGTACCATATGAAGCACTTGAGGCACTTGATCAGCAACACGAAAAAGTTGACAAGAGAAGGGGCATCACTATGATGAAGAAGTTAATAGCGCAAAAGGGCAATGGACCCAAACTTGTTGTGGATTTTGATAATGCAGGAAATGCATCTGGTGTGAATCGCAATTCGTTTGTTTCATATCTTGGGTATGTTACTCGTAGCCATTGCAGTTGTAAGATAGATTCTTGGCATAAAGTTTCTAAGGAGAAGAAAGATGTAATATGGAAGGATTTATGCGTGAGTTATTATTAATTTGCAATTCTATTTTGTAGATTACTAATTTTTTGGATACTAGTTAATAGCAATTCTATATATTTTGTAGAGTATATTTGAATTGGATGAAAAGCTGCATCGTAAATGCATGATGCAATGTTGTGGGAGAGTCCTAAGGAACTATAGGACAAATCTCACCCAAGAATACATAAAAGAAGCTGACAAGAGGAAGAAGACAGCCAGTGAACAATGGAACTTCCTGGACAAAGAAGAATGGGACGCGTTTGTTGCTTCAATACAAACTGATGAATTCAAGGTATTAGGCGTCAGTCCCAATCTCATTAATATATGTTGTATTCACCTATTCAAGATTAACATTTATTGTTACTAACCAAATCATTAATGTGCATACTAACGAGGCCCTCAGTGAGGCACAAAAATCAAGGCGTGCACTGAATGTGCATGGCCACACAATGGATCCAAAGGGGTATGTAGGCATTCGCCAAAGACTACAGTCTGAGGCTACTGCTCAGTCTGCTGCTACGCAGCAGTCCTCTACTATAGGCAGCACACCTCTGCCTCGCCATGATGTCTGGATAGCTGGGAGGCAAAATAAGAAGGGAGAAATAAGGAAGCCTGCAACTGCTGAGGCGGCTGCAAAAATGGTAAAATACAACTTTTACAACAATCGTTTGAATATTGATTATTTGTGGTGTTTACTAAATTACAAATTTTTGTTTTGGCAATTAGCGGGAATTGCACGAGCTGGGGAAATAAGGCAATTTCATCCCTGAGGGCACAAGGGATGAATTGACAGTTTCTTTGGGTAACCCAGAGCATCCTGGACGTGTTAGGGCTGTAGGCGCTGGTGTGGGCATCAAATCTTTTTTTGGGCCATCCCAGCACAAACATGTCCCAAAAGTGGGACTTTCACAAGAAGATGTAACATATTATTTCTTTATAATGTTACAGTAAAAAGATAATTCAATAATTATAAGCTAACGTTTATTTTATCCATGTATAGGTAGATAAGCTAGTTGATAGGAAACTCAAAGAAGCACTGAAAAAGTGGCAGGCATCTCAGACTGCCACTCAGCAGACAATACCTATCATAGCATCCCGCTCTACTCCTACTGCAGAGGTTGGGAGTAATCCTAACCCACCACCTAGCACATCCGCTGTAAGTATTTTTATGACATAGTAACTAGTTTTTTAATTGAAGATGATATGTTTTCAAGATGATATGTATATATCAAATTGTAGTCGTTTCAAAAAAAGATGATATGTATATATGTATATAACATTCTTTACACAAAAATGTGTAGGGGTTGAAGCCATGCCGTCTAAAAAGTAAAGAATATGTTGTTGCAAAGGCATCGGCTTACCCATCCCAACCATGGGAAATGTTTCACGGGTCTCCATTACCAGCTGGTTGGATTCGTGTGAGCCCGGTACATATATTCTCCAAGTGGATGGATCTTCCATTGCCATATGCCCACCCAGATTGTGACACACTTGGTGAGGCAGAAGGCGGAGTGATATTGTGGCCAAAAGAGGATGTCCTCTTTACTGAAACTGTATGGTAAATTTACATTACGTTAAATTGTTAGTGTGTGTATATGATGTCAGTTGATCTGAAATTATATATATATACAGGTTAAAAAGAAGACACCCACAACATCTAGGCCTCGACCTCCACCTCCTACATTACCCAGTTGGGTTCCACATGACCTACCTGTCCCGTTAGGTCCTAACTGTAGGGGTATGGCAATATGGTTAGGCGAACATGATATAAATTTCCCTATAATTGTTTCTATAGATTCATATGTTGTAGGTCAATCATACGAAAGCAAACTATTTATACAAGATATTTTGGAGTTGTTTCGATATGATTGGCTAAATACATCTGTGATAGATTTATGGATAAGGTGAGATCTTCTTTATACATCCATATACCATGTGTAGGATCTGGTGATCTGGTTTCTTATTTATTAATGCATGCATAATTAATACATATTTTGCAGCTACTTAGACAAGATATGTGCAGATTTTGCATTCGAACATGTAGGATTTTTGATTCCATATTTGATTAGTCTAGTAGCTAAAGACCCTCCGTCAGTTCAACAATACTGATGTGAGGCTTTTACAAATTTTGCTCAAAATAAGAAGACGGTGATAATAGCTCCATTCAATGTAGAGTAAGTTTACTTTTCTTATTATAATTTGGACTTAAAAAATTACATTTTTATTGTGGATTTTGAGTTATTAATTTTTAATTTTTTTACCTCTAGTGGTATGCATTGAGAGTTACTAGTTATTGTCCCTGAGACGTTCACTATCTATTATCTAGATCCTAAGGGGAGTAAATTGAATTCAAAATATGGACACATAATGAAAATGGTATTATTCCGGTGAGAAATATTTCATTTTCATATCTGTTAACATATGTTATTACATTACTGTTTAATTATGCAAAGTACTATGTTACATTAACATGTAGGCGTTTACATGAGTTCAAAAAGGATGGAGGAAAGGTCCCCACGAAAAAGAACCAGCCAATAATTTGGAAGAACGTGAAAGTAAGTTCCCGACTGCAATATATGTATATATTATTTATGTGAACAATGCTTAATTAGTTGTATTTTTTAATATTTTGTATGTTTGAATTTATAGTGTGCTACACAAGACAACGGATGGGCATGTGGATACTATGTGATGCGGTTTATGCACATGATTATCAAATATGCCGCAGTGGACATCGATATTATTCCTGAGGTATTATATAGTCTCATTAGATAATATGAAATATATCAATCTTATTTATAGCTCATTAATTATATATATATACATCATTCTCTTTACAGGTGTTTACAACTGACCACACTACAGGAAATGCCTTACTAGATGTACATGCTCCCTATATGACGGGAGAATTAAATGAAGTAAGAGAAGAATGGGCAACAACCATATAAGTAGTGGGGGTTTTAACATATAATTGGGATGTTGATAGCGAATAATGACTAAAGAATGATATTTTGTAAATGAATTTATGAATTATAATATATCTGTGAATGTTTCTACATGTGTCTGAGTGAAAATGAATGAAATTGTTGGTTGTTTTATGAATGTTTCAACATGTGTGAATGCGAAAATGAATGGAACTACAGATTGCTAGCTACATGAATGTTTCTAAATGTGTGAAAATCAAATGGAACTGCAGGTTGCATTGCTAAATGTGTGAATATTTTTGTTGTTAATTTTGCATGTTTGTGGCCTGTTGTTGGTTGATATCAATGGATGTCATAAAACCTGTAGTTCATAACTGAACTGTAGGTTTCTCATCATGCGACCAACCATACATTAGGTCTGCAGACTGACAGAAAAAAAACAAAAAATAGGCATCGGTTATTTGTATAAAATCAACACCACATAGTTACAGTGTCGGTTTCTAATCGTAACCAACATCTATTTCCTTAACACCGCGGCTGTGCTGGCCAGCACGGCCGTGGCAGCAGACCAGACACCACGGCCGTGCTGGCCAGCACGGCCGTGTTGGGAGTGCCCGGCCGTGGCAACGGACCAGACAACACGGCCGTGCTGGCCAGCACGGCTGTGTTGGGAGTGATATGACGTCGGTTTCTTATCTAATAACCGACGTTGATAGTGCCCAAGATGGCGCCCTTCTGTGGCGCGAAGGTATATGGCGTCGGTTTCTTATATAATAACCGACACCTATAGTGCCCTGCTGGCGTGTTTTCGGTGGTGCGCGAAGGGTTTTGGCTTTAGTTTTTTAACCGACGCGTAACGGCTAAGCTTTTAGCATCGCCCACATAGGTGTCACTTAGAAACCGACACTAAAGGCCTTAAATAACCGACACTAAAGGTCAGTTATGCACTAGTGTTCATTTATATGATCCAATACTACTAACTTACATTCTATATACATTTTATTTGTTCCGTGTGATTGACAATCACCTAAATATACAACATCATGTACTAAGTGCATGCCCAACCATTGCCTTTTATAGAGGCATGTGGATTAACAATTATTGATAAATGTAATCAAGTAGAGTTAGTCATATATGATGTAAATTGAATGAGAAGACTATACATCTACACTCATCCAAGTTACTATCTTCTTTTTCTTATTTACCTTCCCTCTATCGACATGGAATGCTTTCATACCCATATAAGTTAAATTAACATATATGTTGCATTCTTAAACTGTCATTATGATACAAGCATTAACAAATATGTTGGGCTCCGAAAAATATACTTACACATGAATCACCCATTTAATTGGGTGTCCCTCATTTGGTGGCAGTTTTTCACCCGAAGGATCAAAGAGATACACCCTCCAGGTCTCGAGAACAATCAATGACAATTACCAATGCATACCTCTGAGTGAATAGAAGGCAAATAAAATAAAAAAATAAATCACACAACAAAATTGTATTCATAGGTTAGACATATAAACAACAAGCATAAAACACACTTAACGTTGAAGGGAGCTAAGATCACATTCTTGGAAGCACCAAAATACTGCATCGTTGTAGTCACATATTTTTCAACGCCCAAGAACAATCCTAAATCAGGGACTATCCATGGTTTACCCCTAATGAGTAAATCTCATATGGGTTTCTAGGACAACATACTATATGGGTTAGGGTTTATAAAATTGGGTTTACTATTTAGAAGATTAGGGTTTAGGTTTGATTAGATAAACATATATCAATTTTTGTGTGAATAAGTTAATTTAGAGTCATTATTCAAATTGTTAACATTCAAACTATTTAGAAGATCCGAGTTTTAAATTGCTAACATTCACACTAGTTCATTCATGTTTGAGAAAAATAGTCATAAATTTGTCACTCTCAATTCAAAATAATTTTAGGGTATATTTATACATTCATCATATATAGCTGTATGATTACAATTAAATACACAATTCTCAATTAGAAATACTTTTTAGAGTTTACAATTCATACACAATTCACCACATATATCTCTAGAATTCATTACAATTAGTATAATTAATTACATCACAATCATAGAATTAATTCATCATGATCCATAGAAATTCATCACATAAAAATCTCTAGAAGCAGTTACCATCAACTACAATTGATAACAACCATTTGCATTTTGACTTTTGAATGTGTTCATACTTGCACATGCAAAAAAATCTAGATAAATACCTACCTCTTTCTACCTTGTCAGATTCCTCACCTATAATGGCAAAGGAAATGGGGTCCTTAGCTGAAGAAATGGTAGAAATTCTCATCCTCAGAAGCGGTGGTGACCATCCTCAATAGCAGTAACAACAACAATCGTCTTCAATATCAGTAATGGCAGAGGTCCTTGGTAGCAACAACAATGGAGATGGACTTAGGTAGTGGAGAAGAGAACCACAGTAGTGTCGGGGCAGAAATCATTGGTTGCCGAAATAGCCAGAGCGATGGGGGTAGAAATGCAGAGGAACACAGGTTGAAGAACAAGGGGGGAAGGTTTTATCAATGGTTTAAGTAAGATATTTCTCATAGGTTGTTAGTAAAACCACCGGCCTAGGTTCTTCATCGTCAATTGTAGATGAACAACCACTGACATAAGCATAATTTTCTCAATGGTTGCCATTACAAACTGATGCTGAATCTTGCAACCCAACGACACATACTCAGTCAGTTATGGTAAGAGTAACCGAAGATAAACATCAAGTGGATATGGTGAAAATTTTGCAGGGAACATGGCATGAACATCATTCGTGTCAGTCACTTTGTAAAAGACTGACAAAAACTCCAATTGTTTCTCACTGGAGAGATGGCATTTGTACCTCTTTATCATGTTGGTTGCGTATAAAATAGCCAAAGATATAAGTTTTTTTGAGGCAAATAAAATTCCCACAATTTTTTTTGTGAATTTTCATTTTTTTTTGGTAATATATATTGTCATCTTCTATGATAAGCAAGTGTAGCCCTATTTTCTCAATTGGTCAATCCATGGTGGTTGCCTAATTATAACCGAAACTATAGTTACTACTGACAGTTTTCCATGAAAAAATAACTGATGTAATATATCATATCTGTAATAGTGAACCCCTACAAGAACTTGAACTCCTTTCTTGAAGTGTGCTCCACCTTCAGAATGCCAATGGCTAGTGATGAAAAAATTAGGTTGACCTTGTTCTCTTTCTCCCTCAAGGACAACGCCAGAGATTGGTATGATTCAAGGAGGAACATCATGAGTTGGGAAGAGATGCAGAAAGTATTGTTAAGGTAATTCTACTCTATTTCAAGGTTGACACAAATGCATCATGCCATAGCAAGTTTCAGTCAAATGGGCAATGAGCAGTTTCAACAGGCTTGGGAGAGATTTCTGAAGATGTTGAGAGAGTGCCCGCATCATGAGATCCCTTTGTGGCAAATAGTTCGATCCTTTTACTCCAATCTATCTCGCATGGGTCAAGAAACAACAGATTCTTCTTGTGGAGGAACTTTTATGGCTAGGCCACCTGAGGAGACATGACCATTGTTTGAGTAGCTGGCAGAAAGTTCACAAATGCGATCTTCTAGCATGATGAATGATGGTGACCACCCCTTTGGTGTGACATCTCCAGTTCATCGCGATTCAACCCCACAAGTGATGAAGATCCTTGTTTACATGGTGAGCATCATGAAGAACTAAGTGACAAATGAATACTCTATAATATAGAAATAGTAGCTACTTGTATTAAAAAACAAGTTCCTATATCAATGGGAAGTTCCATACCTTTGATTTGGCACCAGAATTCACATATTCCCATCGAAATCGGATTGTTGGAAACATCCTTACTTTGCTAATTTGTTGTTCGTTCAATGAGAATTCTCCATATTAATATTCTATGATGCCTTATTTTTCAAATATAAATGGAAACTATGTAATGGTGAACTAGCAGATCCATTTGCAACTCTGAAAAAGTCCCATTTTTTCTATTTTTGGAATGGAATATTTACAAAATCCCCTATCAACAATTTTTTTTGTTCCATAAGTTTTTTTAATCAAATCATTTGTTACATGGCGAGCATCATGAAGAACCAAGTGACAAATGTTCCTTTCCATTATGTGAATTATGTTGGTTCCTTTGATGAAGAAAAGAAGGCACCTCACTGCTATAGCTACCCTGAACAACAAAGCCCAAGATATTTCTCAAGGTTAAAGGAAGAGGTTCCCTATAGGTTGAAAAGGTTTGATGAGGTCCAAAAAAATGTTACAAGGCTTGAGAGAAGGATAGAGAATCTATCTTCCATACTTGCTCTCCAAGAGGAAAAATTGACTTCAAAGCCCTAAGTGAGTTGTAATGAAGTAAGTGGACCCATACATTCCAATCAAGTTCTCTATAGTCCACCTCCAATGCAAATGCGGCCCATATACCACTTCCAAGGCCATCTAAATCCTTATACACCTCCTCCCCCTCCATTACCACAACTTTCTCAACAATTCACCTTCCAACCTAAATTTTCTCCTCCACCCCAATTTCAATACCAAGTGCCACCTCCACCTCCTCTACATCCACAACATGCTCCCTCTCTCCACCCTGAGAAAGGTAGTTCTATGACCATTCTAAGGAGTGGAAAATCTATTGTGCAACCCGCGAGTCAATGTAAGGTTGATAAAGTAAAGCAAAGGAAGATAAGTAATGATATTGTAATTGAGATTGCCTAAGATAATTCTATGATGACTCCTTTCAAGCATGTGATACTAGGTGTTCTGATGTCTACTATATTTGTAGGTGATACCATCCCTAGTGTTCCACTTCATGACATGCCACAAGAGAATCATGTTGATGCAAGCCTTGCAAAAGCAAGTGAGCTTCTATTCCCTGAAGCATTAGATGAGCCATTAAAAGTGAAAAGGAGGTAGAAGCACAATGTCGGCATTCTAGATTTGGTTTGCCAAGTGAAGATGAACATTCCATTGTTGGATGTTATCAAGCAGATTCCATCCTATGCCAACTTTCTCAAGAACATTTGTACTATGAAGAGAAGGTCAATGGGAAGAATTACAAAAAGAGTCAAGTTGACTAAATAAGTGAGCTCTATCATCTAACATTCACTTCCTATGAAGAGGAATGACCCATGATCCCCACTCATTTCTAGCTACATAAGGGGACATTGCATAGACAAATCCCTACTTGATTTGGGATCTAGTGTGAATTTGATGCCATATAGTGTCTATGTGGAGTTGGGGTTAGGCAAGTTGAATCTGGCTCATTGCACTCTCTAATTGGCATATCATTCAATCAAAGTGCCTAGAGGAAGAGTTGATGATGTCTTGGTGATGACTGACGAAGAATGGGCAACATTGTTCTTAGTAAATTTTATTGTTCTTGATAGGGAATCAGAGGATAGGATGATTCCTATCATCTTGGGAAGACCATTCTTGGCTACATCTAATGTCATGATACATGTGCACAGTGGCACAATGATAGTCTCTTTCATGGGCATGAAGATAAAGATCAACATGTACAAGACCCCAACCCGGTGAACCTAAGATGAGGATATTGGACATAGTCACTTGATTAATCTGATTAATCATTTGAAAGAAGGAGATCTAAATGGAAGGTTTAATGATATCTTTTGTGGTCAATTGGGCACGACACACATTTTGAATGCAAATGAGACGTGTATATATTGCATGAGGGGACACCCAAGAATTCAAAATGGATGAATGAAGAAAGAGTCAAAAATCCTGACTGAAGGCATACAATTTAGCATTTGTGGGAGTTAACCCACCTAGGATTGGGGAATTTTTCACACAACCTTCGATTTTTTATACTTTGTGGTTATTTTTACACTTCTCTAAGAAAACACACACACACACACTATACTTGATTGTTTTTTTGTTTTTGAATCACTTTAGAACAAGTATATAGGAGGAAAGATGATGCATAGATGATCTGACCAAAGGGAAGATTAAGAATGAAAAGAGAATTGCAAATCAATAGAAAAGCTATAGGAAGGCGACCATCACGATTGTGGTGTTGGCAAGTCAAAATGGTTGTTCTACACAAAACAGACATGGTGGCTCTGACATGCCCACTGAAAACCTTGAGATCTCTCTCCCCTCGTGGTGTTTGTCTACCACAACTCCAGGCTCTCTAACCTATCATTTTAGACTTTTGTTTCATGTTGAGGACAACATGATTTATAAGTTTGGGGTGGTAGGGTCGTAAGCCCTTCTTTACCCCACTTTCCTCTATGTTCCTTGTTATAATTTTTTTCTTAAGATGATAAAATAATAACCATCACTAATATTTGTATATCCATACTTTGTGTGCTTTCTTTACATACATGCATATCATATAGGTTCATTTCATGCATTTTTTTGCATATTTTTCTATTTTTTTGCTCTTCTTTCCATGAATTGCATATCATCTAGATTTTTGTAACTTTTGCATTTTGTATCTAGGATTTTCTTGTTACTTGCTTTTTTCATAAGAAAGTCTTCGATGTGACTGAAGGCGATTTGGCAATTTTTTTGCCAATTTTTCCTAAATTTAGAACTTCTTGCCTCAAAGCATGTTTTGACCAAATATCTACTTATTGGATTGAAAATGTTGAACTTTGACAAATGCATGTGAATTATCATATTTTATTTCTAAATGTTCTAGATCTTGGCTTTTTACATGTGATTCACATCTCTCATGCTTGGAACTTCTTGGTTGAATTGTGATTGAAGAAAGCCACAAACTCTTAGGTTTTGTAGAATCTCATGATAAAAATGTGGTTTTAATATTTCTTATTCATGTGATGTGTCATTGTTTGATGAAATTGTTGGAGTATCTTTTGTCCAATAGATCTCATGTTGAAATCCATACTAGTAATCCCTCTTTGACTCATTTTTCTTCTATCATCTTCTTACCTCTCCGCCTCATGAAAGGATGCAAAAATGCACATATTCAGCCTTGGCCACATCCAAATATTTGGCGTGGCCATATCTATATCCCCCTAGTTCATTCTCACCACCATGTATCCTAGATACACCAAGGGTTAAGAAAAAGAAAAAGAAAAAGAAAAAGAAAAATTTGCAATAAGAAAATGAAAGATGCTCCTCTGTAATAACATCTAAATAAAGAAAATATGAGTGCTCCTTTCAAATAGCACTCTAAACTCTTACCGCAACCCTTAATTCCATTTGCATTCCCATTGAGATAGGAACCATCAAATCTAGCTCATTTTTTCCTTTTTCACAACCACATGGGTTTCTTAGTGTGGATTGACATATGAGATTGAAGGCATCAATGTAAAATAGAAACATTAGTCGTTTTTCATCTTCTCCACCATGAAATGATTTACTCAAATTTATATGATAGGCATATGGATTATTGTGTATTATATGCTCTATATGTGAAGTTTGCATGCTCAATGCTTTATTAATGATTGGTTTATGAAAGAGGAGAGGAGAGAGGTGGCATAAATGTACTTAGTCATCATTGAGCCCATTTCTAAATACATCTATTGCAATGCATTTGTCATTTCTTATTTATTGAAAATTGAAGAGAGATTGAGTTGGATCATACTTGAGGATAGGTATGTTTTAAGTTAGGGGTGGTGATGTATCCCTATTTTAGGGTTGGCATCTTGTGTTATATTGCACTTCAATCACTCTACAGTTGTTAGATTACATGTTAGTTCCTTGACTATGTGTTTTATAATCAAATGCACTTATGGATGGTTTTTACATGTTTTATAGGTACTTTGAACACTAATTGATGAAGGAGAGAGATGATAGTTGAATCTAGGATTTCCCCAGTCTTGGAGGAGCCCAAAATAAGGCCAAAACAACTCCCAACCTACCCCAAGTAGTCAAATAATGTATTGAAGCAATAACCTTCATGGATGGCCAAGTTCAAGACCCATATGTAGGGGAAGGACCCCATAAAGGTCGTTCTACCGAGGAATGTCTGTTCTGGGACATGCCCCAATAATAAGGACCTTCAAAAAATCACCCAAAATCCCAGTAGAATGGTGCTATCCAACATGCCACTTCTACCTCTTTCTGCTTTCTTTTTATATTTTCCATTTCCATGAGTAATTAGGACCCTTTGGTGGGTTGTTTGGGGCCAAAAATGTTACTTTAATACCATGTTAGGGGAACATGATATGTTAACATTATGATTTCATATGCTAATGATTATGTTCTATTTCTATCTCATTCTTGATGAATTTCTTTGTGGTTTGTGCTTGAAATCACATAGGAATTTTGGGAAATCGGTTATTTGTGAATTTTGGGATTTGCTCCTAGGTCCAATTCATGGATCCCTAGCCAGTTACCTATCCTCCCACATGCTAGACAATTATACTAACCCTATGAGAGAGATCAAAGTATCTAGTTTAGATGAATTAAGTGTAATTAGCCTAAAGCTTTCTCAAGGCTAGAATGTGGGTGATGGGAGGCCTAAAACTCACTTCCACTCCCATTACTAACCTCATCCTTTAATTTCCCTAATATACTCTAACCTAAAAACCTAGGCTTGATTAAACTCTAATTGAATTCAACCTAAACCCTAACCCAAATGAGCCTCGTAATGGTAGTTAGGAAGTATTTGGGACTAGTCCTTCTTTGCATAACCTATCCTATCCATGGCCAATTAGTAGTTTAGGGAAATTCATAAGCCTCTAGATTGTTGTTTGGTTTTGTAATATAAATGAAATCATAATGTTCACATGTCATCCCCCTCATCCTAATTGATAAGTGCATCTGTCAAATAGCCCACACTACCCTTTATTGCATTAAAACCATAATTACCTTCCTAGTTAGTTAGTGTCAGGTTAGTTAGCTATTTACTTGCTTATCTGGCTTCTTGTCTTGTTCTTGCTTTTTTCTTTCTAGTTTAAATCTTTAATTACTCTTTTTTCCTAGTTTGCTATCTTAGTGTCGTGTAGATATCTTCTTGCTTGCCTTATCATTGCTTGTTCCTTTCATGCTTGCCTTATGTTTTCTTGTTGGGTAGAATTCACTATCTAGTGTAACCTAGGTTTTCATTCTTGTTTGTTCTCCTTTACTTACTTGTTGACTATTAGTGTAATCAACAAACCACCTTCAAAACCTTTAACTCTAGACTCCATAGTAGGAACCTAGCCAAAACTAACCTAGCTCTAGTGCCTGCCTTCTCCCTATGGATCAACCCTATACTTCCCACCTTCCTATACTATGACACGACCCTGTGTACTTGTCGGTGTAGTGTTTTAGTGTATGTTAGAGTGTTCGTGTAGGTCCTTTATAAATTCGGAAGATCCCAAGTGTGTTCTAAGCTCATGGGATGCATCTAGTCAAGTTGAATTGATTAGTGTTCGCACCTTTGATGGACGCACCACCAATCATGGTTATTCTGTCAATAAAATTGATACTGGTAGTATGCCTGAGAAATTTATTGGTACCAACTTTTCCCCTTGGCAGAGAAGCAAATTTGTCTTAATATGGTGGGTTTTGATCAGTACATAGAAGAGGATGATCCTAAATCCGATGAATCTATCCTTCATAACGTTAAATGAATTTCGAATGCAAGAAGGGTGATAAGACATGCCAATGGTTGATTTTGTTTGCTTTAAATAACCAATTGTATGATTTATACTCTAAGCCACCTTTTACTACTTCTAAAGTTCTGTGGGAGGCGTTAGTAAAGAATTTAAGTAATGAAAATCATGGGGCTAAAAGGTATTGTGTGTCTAAATTTCTAAATTTCAAATTGTTGAGGTAAATCCTTTTCTGATCAAACACTGGAATTTCATCTCTTGTGTCATGAACTCTAAGATGCAAAAATGGATTTTTTTGAGAAGTTTGTTGTTATGTACATAATAGAAAAATTCCCTAAATCATGGGAATCGGTTGGCATGACTCTTAAGCATCAAAAAGGAAACTTGTCCATGAATGATCTAATGAGGGATATTAACATATAGGAAGAAAACATGAAAGGCAAGGCTATCAAAGTTACCAATTGATGCAAATCCTTGTGTCAATTTTACTAGTTCCAAAACTTGATATAAGAAATAAAAAAATATGCATAAACCTAAGGCTAAGATCCAGAAGAAACCAAAGAACAAACCTTGTGGAATTATGGATGAGTTGGATATTGGAACAAGGATTGTCCTTCAAAGAAGACAAAGAAAGCTTTGACATCAACAACTGAGGAGGCTATAGTTAGCATGATGACTACATCCTTGAACTTCAATCATGGATAAATTTCTATTAAACCTAAAATCCTTTCTATTTTTAACTGCTTTATTGGATATCTGACGTTGGGGCTAATGTACATGTTTGTGCTAATAAGTCCCTATTTGTGAAGTTATCAGGCCTCTAGAGGTCAGTTAGTGTAACGCCCCTCCAAGCACATATAAACATCAATAGAAGTAAACCCAATGTTTTCCATAACAAGGGTCACTCATGTTGGAGGAACATCACAAAACATGATAAAAACAACAGTAAGATAAATGAAACACTTGCATTAATTCGAGATATAGATTCATACATTGTTCAAAAAGGAAAAACATAATTTGTCTCATCTTGATCTTAGACCTAATACATGTAGTCTCAGAAAAGCTACAACATGAAATAAAAAATGTACTAGATTATCTATTGAGTGGTAGATGGCACCCCACCAAGCTAAAGTATCCTTGAGGTTAGATACTGAAGGTCCCACTTCAGTTCTCTCTTGCTCGTTGACCTAGGGACATCTTGTGCCATGGTCATGCAAAACAAAGCAACAACGTAAGCAAGCGACACTATGCATTTTATAAGAATTGAAAAGCAAACATATATACTTGGACTAAAATAAACTTGACATGACTTAACATTAAGATTTTTCATTACACTTTATAACTTACATTACATCAATGAATTAAGAAGCATTTCTATATGTAATCTCTCCATCACTGCCCACATGCGACACATCAAGCTCAGAAAGCCAATCATTGCTAGGAATCCCATAATAACCATAAAGGTCCATCATTGCAAAAACATATAATAAGTTACTTAATTCTCTTATCTTAAACATTAACATCATTATTCTCATCTTGCCATCAATGTAAATTGTCCTTATCCAATAATTGCACCAAAGTGATCATCAGGCCAGTTAAGCCTCATCTTAGTTGCACCAAACTTCTCATTAATTCCATAAAGACAAAATAAGATCAAGAGGAAAAATTCACAACCTAAGTGTATTATCTTAAAATCATCATGGGATTTCTCCCTCTTAATCTTGAAATTAAAATTACATGATTTAAATGATTCTTTCTTTGATGTCTTAACCATTACATGATCATAGCATTAAACTAACGAGCATCTATGATAACCACATGACATTTATGAATATAACAAACAACATGCAATAATATACTCTGAGGCATCATCATTATCTTAATTTCATTCATTAACTTGGAAATTTAACGTAGAATCCTAAATCACATATAACATGAAATTCATCCAAAGTACATATGCATAGTGGCATGACCAATTAACCTAGAGTAAATAAAATCCTAATTTGATCTCCCTAGCCTGAGTCAACCCTTTGTGTCTTGAATTAACATGATTTTTATTAATTATTGCCGTAAATGACGTCCTAAACCCATATTTGGGTATTTTAAAGAAATGTAGTTAGAGGAGATGGAATTATGTCTCAAAAACACTAATATTATATTCTACATGGAAAATCCTTTGCAAAAACTATTTATATGTTATTTTCAAAGATAGTATGAATTAGTTATGTACTTTTCAAATGTTATCCAATAAGTACTTGAGAAAATCAATTGATCAAATCCAAATAGAAATATTACTCACTAGGCCCGACACCAAGATGGACAAACCATAGGTTGTCGTACTGGCAGCGTACTCACATAACCAAAATAGTCAAACAATGTGTCACAGAACCGTTATTACCCCAATCTCAATCCCACTAACTGGACAGTGGAAAAGGGATTGAAGCACCCATCCCTGGGTTTCCCAAATTGATCTCACACATTGGCATATACAATAAGAAATAATAACTCATAATCACCTGATTTGACCGTTCAAATAACACTTTGGGTCCAGGCATATGTTCCACATTGTAATTAATCTTTTCCATGTAAGCATATTTTCTGAGAGAAAAATTTCTCCACCACAACAAAAGTCTTATATCTCCTAACATAATTACTTTGTGTGAATAATATATCAATATTCTATACCATCTTTGTAATTTATGTCTATCACCAACCTACTACTAAATTAAATTGATGTCTTTAAAACAACATTATGCACCTCAATACTTTTCTTCCCTTTTTCAAAATATTGTAACTTTAAAAAACATAACTTACATCAATATGAAATTTTGACCAGATGTTCTTCATTATGTTAAACTTCTATCTCTCTCCCTCTCATTAATTAGCTATGTAAAATAGAAAGTTTTGGAGGTCTACATAATATGTAGAAAGCCATAATTGTCATTAAGATTCACCAAACCATCAATACGTCTTTCCAATTTTCAAAATAAATCCTTGTATGCCAAATTCACATTTATCCTTAAATAAAATAATACAATGCTTCATTAAGACTTTATTGTCTCATGAACACTTTAAAATGTATTTCAAACTACACCATCCATTTAAACATGATTTCAAACAATATTCATAAATCATATCTTCAAAGTGGTAAATCCATAATTTCTCCAAAATTTATCAAAAATCACAATTATAATCAGAAGTCTCTATTTAAAATTTCACCTTATCCGGATCAAGGAATCCATATATAAGAAAGTTTTTTTCGTTTTATTGAAATAGTGTAAATGATTTGAACCATCAAATTTAGTTCGACTATAGTTTTCATATTATTTGACCCATCAAACAAGATCTGTTTGGTCTAAAATTTTATATCAAGCTTAAATACCATATTGGAAACTATTCCAACAAATCTCATCAAATATAAATTCATTTAGCCATCTAACTAAAAATATCTCCATAAACAAACTTTTTTGGCCCATATGAATTTTATCATTATTCAAACGTCTCCAAAAGTTCTCAAATTTTAACATTGATCTAATATATGATTATAAGCTTTTATGGAAAAAATTTGGATCATTTGGATACTCAAAAATATAAAAATCATATATTGGATTATAAAACCTAAAAAATCGAGTTTGTCACATCCTTCCCACCTTAAAAGAAATTTTTTCCCTAAAATTTAAATAAAAATAACCTCAATGGTTGGGACTATCAAATCAATGTTATGTACTATAAGTTATGATTATTTTGTAATCAAACATCACTTCTAAACTTGTATTGATCAACTAGAGGTCAGAAGATAATAGTTCCAAGACATGTATCGAGTATAGGTCGAGAACAACAATTGAGATTATCCATCATGGATCAAATAAGGTCATGATCTAGAAAAATTGTGTTTCAAGAATCAAGATTCAAATATCAAAATTTTGGGTTCCAAAAATGCAAGTCTAGAATTTTAATTCCTATCCAGATCACATGTGTGGTCATTCACCCATAACAATAATCAAGTAACATTTAGAGATTTGAACATCTATTTCTTCATCAAGTATATTCAAGGTGGGTGAATGATACAGACCTAGATCATTTTTAGGAAATGAACCCTATTCTTTTATTCAACATTACTATCCTCATAATTATTACTGAGTCAACATCTTCAAGATCTGAGTCTTTGGGTCAAAGGTCAAAATTTTTGATGATCATATATTAAGTCAAATAAATAGAGTTCTTTGGTCAAGAGTACAATAGAACTTCCATTACCAATACTTTACGGTCCTAGATTCTGCATGTCCTAGGTGGGATTATACTTCCATGGTAGAGATTTCATATTTCAACAATTATAAACAAACATCATATTTTAATATCACAATTTCTTGCTCAAAATCAATGGAAGGTGCCATCTAGTCGACAAGAGAATTATACCCTAATTAATAAATTGAGAATCCACATAGTCAATTTTTCAAAATATTGAGATTTGGGAATACGAAAGTCACTAGTCATATATCAAGGGCAATCTCAAAATCCACATATGGTGATTATAAGAGTCACCTCAATATAAGGATCCAAAATCATGTGTCAAGATTGAGAGTTGCAATTTGGACATTGAGAGCATGGGTTCAAACATTTCAATGCTAGGGCTTAGATTCCCATTTAGACCTTAGAGAGATCATTTATCTATATTCAATAATCGAGAAACAATTGAGAAACAATCGAGTATTATTTGGGATATCAATCACCAATTTTATTACCATGGTATTGAGGTTAATGAATGATCTAGACGTAGGTCTTTCTAGGAATTTATCCACAATCTATAGTCAAGAATATTTAAAACATGGATTCAAGATTGAGTATTAGTAATTTCATAGACCTGACCTATTTGAGACTTAGGTCAAGGAATCAAAATCAGGTGTAAGGGATTACCTTTCCAACTCTAAATAATCAATATGATGACAATTTAGAGGTAGTCACAAAAGGGATGTGACCAGGATTAGGGGAGTCATAAGTCAACTACCCCTATAATCTAGCACATATATAATCATATCCACCAAACATTGATCATAGAAAAAGTAGGATGAGTATCAATTATCTAATTCTACTTCACAAGGTCAAGGGATCCAAGATTAAGGTCATAAATTTGGCAAACATATTTCAAGATTTTGCATACTTGGGATTTCAATATAGATCCCTTCCTTTCATAGGTCTACGAATGGAATGAATTTTGGAAATAGAGAAGTCAAAGTGAGAACCCAAGAATTTAACCATAATTGTGTGCGGTAAAGACTTCATATTGTTTAAAATTGAATCTTATAAAGTGGCATAATTGTCAATAGGGAAGTTGCCTCTTAACATCATGATCTAGTGGTCCAAAGACATTATCATATCAAGGTATGGAACATGATACAAATAAATATATAAATATGTAGTTAATCATGTTTGAGATTTGATCAAAAATAGGGGCAAATAGATTCAATCAATAGGGACCTCATCAACAATGAGGTGTAAAACATGAGTTCCACATCATTTCACCATATCGAAAATTCACCTTGAACATAGAAAGCACTTGTATGCAATTTGGTTATATTGTCTTTACATAAACTTCACATATGAGTGAATCTCATTCAAGAGTACTTTCATATATCAATTAGGGATTTTAATTCAAGATCAGATCATGGCATGACACTGATATTTTAACTATTACCCCATTCTGCCAAAAAATACGAAGAATACATGTCGAGTCAAGACACTCTATTAGAGGCAATGAGTTATCCTACTACTTTCTAATAAGTGGATATGGGTAGTCCTTAAAGAAAAGATGAGAATTGAGATGACTCTCTTGAGAAATTATTTACTTAATGTATATGAAAGTGGGTATGATCTAATAGCAACTATCATGGAATCGTTCTTACCCCAATCTCAATCCCGCTACATAAACAGTGGAAAAGGCATTGAAATGCTCGTCCCTAGGGTGCCCAAATGGATCTCACACATTGCCATATAAAATAGGAAATAATAACTCATAAAAAAAGATCCTAAAGAACTATCCAACCAGATTATGATTTTGTAGATTTGTCCATATCATCAACATTTGTCAAGAGTGGAAGCAATTTAGTCAATTCTTCATAATGGTCCATCTTGTTTGCCTAGATAAAAAAACATGACTCAATTAATGCAATTGCATGGTATGATATTAAAAAAAGTAAAAAAAAATTATTTCAAACTAGTATACTTTGCATGACTTATATTCAAATAATCAATAAGGGATTTCAAAATAGTATTTATTCAACATGATTTCATTATGAGTTTCCCATTATGTTGATATTGAGAAGTATGCATATATATATATATATATATATATATATATATATATATATATATATATATATATATATATATATATATATATATATATATATATATATATATATATATATACATATATATGGCTCTATCGCCCCAACGAGATGGGGGAGGTCACCAGGCTCCATCTCTCCATACATGGGAGGAGGTCAACAACATGTACAAGTTCCACCCTCCGAATGAGGAGGTTTCTTGTTCACAATATCAACAATCATTATTATTCCCAGTAATATTGGGCAATAACATTTATGTTTCATGTTTGTTGCAAACTATAATATAGAAAATCAGATGAATACTCAGTATGGAATGAGGTAGCTCAAAAAAATACAATTCCAAGTATACATTTTCAAGATTTACATAAAATTAGCATCAATACTACTAGTATGTTCAAGGAGGAGGTATAATAGTGTACCTTTAACCAAAGATTAGAGTAATATCTTGAGAGTAAAAGTAGGGTCAAAGTCAAGCCCTTGCACAATAGTGGGTACTTATGATTAGTATTCTAGTCAATAATATGGAAGAGTCACAAGTACCATATGGGGTTTCTTAAAGCTCATTATGATCATGATTTCATGTTTCTCTAGATTATAAAGATTAGTATCAATATTCATACTTAGTTCATAGTACGATTTCACCTAAGGTCAAGGTCATTGACCAACTTCTAAATCCAGACTAATATTTCATGGTCTTAGAAAGATTAAATCACAAAGATTGATCTTTATTAGGTTCAATAATCACAAGATCAAAATTGGACTCTAAAATTCAAATATCATGAGCAAAGAATCACATAGATATAAGAGTGAGTCTAGATTTTTTTTTAAATCTAAATGATTTGTGGAAACCCATATCTTATTTTCTCTACATTGGACAATATTTAATTTATCTATGAATAAGATTATGATTCTACATCTATGGACCAAACATAATGTTAACATTTTTCCTTAAATCCTAAATTTAGTCAAAATGATATCTAGACTCACTCTTATATCTATGTGATACTTTGCTCATGAAATCTGAATATTATTGTCCAATTTTGATCTTGGGATTATTGAACCTAATTAAAATCAAACTTTGTGATCTAATTTTTCTAAGATCATGAAATATTAGTCTTGACATAGAAGTTGGCCAATGACCTTAACCTTTGATAAAGTCTTACTATGAACTAAGTATGAATCTTGATACTAATCTTTTTAATCTTGAGAAACATTAAATCATGATCATAATGAGGCTTGAGAAACCCCTTATGGTCCTTGTGACCCGTCTATATTGTTGACTAGTATACTAATTCATAAGTACCCCCTATTGTTCCAAGGCTTGACTTTGACACAACTAATACTCTCAATATATCCCTCTAATCATCAGTGAAAGGTACACTATTATACCTCTACCTTGAACAGACTAATAGTATTGATGATACCTTTATTTACCTCTTGAAAATGTATACTTGGCTATGTATTTGTTTGAGCTATCTCATTCCCTACTGAGTAGTCTTATGATTTTCTATACTATAGTTTGCAACAAACTTGTAACATAAATGATATTTCCAATTATGACTTCCAGTAATAATGATTATTGATATTGAGTACAAGCGACCTCCTCATTCGGGGGATAGAACTTATACATGTTGTTAACCTTTTCCCTTGTATTGATAGATGGATATTGTTGACCTCCCCCATCTCTTTGGGGCGATGGAGCCACATAAATATGAACATGCTTCTATATATTAGCATAATTGGAAATAGATAATAAAATCATATTGAGTAAATACTAGATTTTGAAATCACTTGTTGATTATTTGAAATAAAATTATTTTATTTGTTTTTAATAGAATACCATGAAGTTTCATTGATTGGGTCATGATTTTTTGTTAGTGAATAGTTCATAATATTTGTATTTAAAGGTCACATTAGGTTCTATTTGATACATGAAATCTTAAATTCACAAAATTAGGATTTCCCATTAAAGATCATTGCTAAATTCAAAATTTTGAGGATGTTACAATTCGACCCACCTTAAATAATTTTTTTCCTTGAAATTTTGTCATGCTACCCACCTTATGGTTTTTGTATCCTATATTTTCATAAAATATTATTCAAAATCTCATGACTATACACATATAGGGTCTAAGGATAGAGTCATAAATGTAAAAGTGACAATTGTAAACCATACCTTGATCATTTCCTCCTCCATGTTCATTGCAAAGATTCTCGCCTATCTCTTAGGAGCTAGGTTTTTGTTTCTAGCTTCCTTCATGTATATCTTAGGACAATCTGGCTTTATATGTCTAGGCTCTCCACAATAATAGCATAATCTAGTTCCAAACCTGCATGACCCTCCATGGACCCTCTTACAATTCAGATGTTGTGATTTCTCTTAGGCAGTAGGGGCTTTATCCTCATGAGCTTTCCTCTTGTTGTTGATAGTCTGATGTTGATACTAGTTGTTCTTGTGAGGATCTTCATTCTTGAGTGACCTTTCAGGGTGGTCTTCGAGATCTAGGGATGCATCTAGGGTAGCCTGAATGGTTCTGTGGCCTCTTCTTGACAGGGCAAAGATTAGTTCGAGTTTGAGACCTCAAATAAATTTCTTTGTTATGTGTCACTCATCATAATCGTAGTCATTCATCTATAGGATCCTGAACTTCATGACATATTGGGTCATAGACATGTAGCAAACTAGAGCAAGATTGGAAAAATCTAGCTCCTTTTTGTCTATCATGGCTTGAGATACATAGTGCTACTGGAAGTATCCCATAAAACCTTCCCATGCGAGTGTCGGTTCTTGAATTGAGGAAGTTCTCCCATTATGTATGGGCTGCTCCCTTCAGCATGTGGGTTGCAAAGTGAACCTCCAATTCATGAAAACAATGCTCTATGCTCCTAAACCATTCTTCTCCCTTGGTGACGACATCATCTTCGCCTTCTCCAACATAGGAGTTGGGCCTGATCTTCAAAAAGTCCATGAAAGTCAGCTTGTCGTGTCTAGGTTGATATTGTCCTTGTCCTACGGTATTGGTGAGCATTTGGACTAATTCCTCTTAGGTTTTTCTTAGGGTTCCTTCTTGGTCTAATTCCCTTACTAGACGAGCTAGCACCATTTTCCCCATCCTTTCCCATGTCAGACTTCTTAGGGACCATCTAGAAAACAAGGTATACCTAGGGTTATAACATGTGAATCTTTAGCATAGAGGCCGTCTACTCGTCGCTCTGATACCATATTGTAACACCCCTCCAAGGATACACATACAACAGTGGAAGCAAATCACATGTTGTCCATACCAAGGGTCACTCTTATTGGAGGAACATCACAAAATATGATATACATAGCAACAAGGTAAATGAAACACCATGCATTAATTCTAGATATAGATTCATACATTGTTCTGAAAGGGAAAACATAAATTGTCTCAGCTTGATCTCAGACATAATTCATGTAGGCTACGAAAAGATAGAACATGAAATAAAAAATGGACTAAATAATCTATTGAGTGTCCGATGACACCCCACCAAAATAAAGTCTCCTTGATATTAGCCACGTTGAAGGGCTCGCTTCAGTTCTCTCTTGCTCCTTGATATGGGGATATCACATCCCACGACCATGCGAAATAAAGAAACAATGCAAGTAAGAGGCACTATGGATTTTATGAGAATTGAAAAGTAAATATATCTACTTGGACTGAAATAAATTTGACATGACTTAACATTATGAATTATCATTGCACTTTTAACTTTCATTACATAATGAATTAAGAAACATTACTATATGCATTCTCTCCACCATTGTCCATGTGGGCACATCATGCTCAGAAATCCAATCATTACTAGGAATCCCATTACCACCATAAAGGTCCATCATTGCCACACACATATAATAAGTTAATTCTCTTACCTTAAACATTAATATCATCATTCTTATCTTGCCATCAATGTAAATTGTGCTCATCCAATAATTGTACCAAAGTGCCCACCAAGATGTTTAAGGCTCATCTTAGTTGCACCAAAGTGCTCATCAATGCCATAAAGACAAAATAACATCATGAGGAAAAATTCACAACTTAAGTGCATTATCTTAAAATCTTCATGGGATTTCTCCCTCTTAATCTTGAAATTAAAATAACATGATTTACATTATTCTTTCTTTAATGTCTTAACCATTCCATGATAATAGAATTAAACTAAGGAGCATCAGTGATAACCATAGGACATTTATGAGTATAACAAACAACTTGCAATAATATGATCTAAGGCATCATTATTATCTTAATTTCATTAATTAACTTGAAAATTTGATGCATAATCCTAAATCATATATAACATGCAATTCATCCAAAGTACATATGTATAGTGGCATGAATCGCTTTCCTGGAGTAAAGAAAATCCTAATTTGATCTCACTAGCCTTGAGTCAACCTTTAATGTCATGAAATTACATGATTTGTATTAATTATCACCTTAAATGACATCCTAAACCCTAATTTGGGTCTTGTAAGGAAACACGGTCAGAGGAGATGGAATTAGGTTTTGAACACACTATAATTAGATTCTACTTAGAAAATCCTTTTGGAAAGACTATATATATGATATTTTCTGAGATAGTATGAATTAGTTATGGACTTTTCAAACATTAGTATATAAGAATTTGAGAAAATCAATTGATAAAATTCAAATATAAATATTACTCACTAGGCTCATCACCAAGCTAGACCAACCACATATTTATGTGTTGGCGGCATATTCACACAACTAAAACACACAAATAATGAGTCACTCACACTAAAAATACATGTTTTCCCATGGGTTTATAATGAACCTTATCGAGAATCCAAGGGAATAACTATCAAATGATGTCCCAGGGTCTTCTTTCTCTAGGGAGGAGATGACGATCTTCCCAAGCACAAGATCAATGTGTGAACCTCACCAACTGATGCAAGGGTTTTGAGTCACTTTTATAGGCTAGTTTTATAATAGTTTTGTGTGTTTATTGGTCATATTTGTGGTTAATATCACATGATTCATTTCCTTTAACCTACAATCTCATTATGCATCAAATTTGTCTTATTTCATCTTATTTTGTATAAAAGATCATATTTCTCATATTTGATTGGTGTTCTTCTCTTTATTTTAGGGAATTTGCATATCTGAGGCCGTTGATACCATCGAAGTCCGTCGATGCCATCGACATGGCCACAAAAACAAGCCAGGGAAAGAGAAGAACTAGTCGATACCATTGATAGGACGGTCGATGGTATCGAGATAGCGTCAGCGTGCCAAAGGTCAACAAGTCGATACCATCGACGTGTCTGGTCAATGGTATCGATCTTCCATCAGAGAGAATGCCAGAAATCAAGGATCGTCGACACCCTGTGGGGGTCAATATTATCGACCCACCGTCGATGGTATCGACATCCTCAGATCAGGAAAAAACCCAAATCGATCTAAATCAAATGGCTATGATATTTTGCCAGTCGTAAGTGATCCCTATACCTAGGAAAGACGGCCAAAGCCATACTATCACGTCATTAGTTGTCGCACAAGTCTCGGAAGAGGAGAGGATGAAGAACGGAGACCAGAGCTATGCCTTGGATGTTTCCAGAACTACAGATAGAGTTTTCTACCATCGGAAGGCTGCAGAACGCCCATCCCGCACCGAGAATCATCCGGTTCTCCTTTGTTTAGGGGTTACCATCTCCGTCCACATTTCCCCTATGTTTTCTTCATGTTTCTCATTGAGATGAACATGCAGAGCTAATCCCCTTTGTCTTTAGGACCAGGAGTAGCCCAAATAATCGTTGTATTGACACTTTTTACATAGTTAACTATAATTTGTCTCTCAAATCTGTGGTATGATATTGTTTTCTCAATTCTACCATTGTGCTTGATCACCATAATGGTAATTTAATACCTCTAATTGCTTTTCATGAAGAATTAACGGTTGAAAAGACGCAATAATCACATTAACCTATAAATCCTTTGGAAAAGGCGATGTACGGTTAATGGTGGAAACCTAGAGATATGTTTTTCATGCACCTAATTTAGGGTATAGGTTACTACTGACGTGGAACTGGCCAAAATTAAGGTAGTGAATTGTATCACAGAAGCGAAAAATTATATTCACAGGCCACTACTCAGGATAGGAGACAAGTTGTGATAATTTTGTAGGAATTAGTACAACGAGAACCCGTGGTGAAACCACAATCCTAAAGATTCCAGTTTAATTTATTAGACCAGCCATTTAATCGATTGCTTTGCTTTCTTTTGTTTTTATTTTCTTTTTCAAAAAACTCTCAAACTTTTATAATCAGTCTAGCTGATTGCAAGTAGTTAGTAGTAGTCTACCGAAATTACATTTCCTAAGTTCGACTCGGGCCTCACAAAGGCCTATATTACATTGACGCATGCACTTGCATTTTATGCACGGTTTAATCCTATCATGTTTTTGGCGTCGTTGTGGGGGAACGACAATTTTCGACACTATGAGTATTTCGAGCGGCCACACTAGGCCACTTTTTCATATAATTCTTTAAAATTTTAAATTTAATTTCACATCTTTTAATTACTTATTTCTTTTTAGCACTGTACTAAAATAATTTCCATCTTTGTAGGTGCTAGTTGATGGAAAGACGCATATCAAAGACTACGTAGAATTACCACAAATTCCTCCATTGGGTGAAGAAGTTGAGTTGACAAATCCACCAACTGAGGAAATTGAACAAGAACATGAAGCAATGGCTGAGGAACAGACAATATGGGAGAAGATCAAGGCTACGTCTTCATCTGCGTCAAAAGGGCCAATCAAAAGGTAGGCAATCAACATTCCTACATACAAGATTGATCCCACACTGATTAATATGGTCAAGTCCAATGCTTTTCATGGACTGAAGAATGAAGATCCAGTGGCCCACATCAGCCAATTTGTGGAAAACTATGATATGATAAAGATTGATAGGTTTCCGCAAGAAGCACTTTACTTGAAGCTTTTTCCCGTGTCTCTAGCGGGAAATGCATGAGAATGGTTGCACAACCTTGATGATGAGTATGTCGAGTCTTGGGACCAGATGATAGAGGTCTTCTTCAAGAGATTCTTCCCGCCAGAGAAGACGACTGACCTCATGAGAAAGGTACACAATTTCAGTCAAAAGGCCGGCGAGACTTATTCAGAGACTTGGGAGCGCTTCTAGATAATGCTGAGGAAGTGCCCACATCATGGGCTGGACAAGGAAAACAAGTAAAAAAATTCTACTTTTCTCTCAATGAGCATGATAGAAGCAACTTGGATTCAGCACGCTAGGGTTTCTTCTTAAACAAAACAGGCACAAGGTGTTGGGAGATATTGAAGAACATGGCCAAGAAACAGTCCTGGTATGATAGAGATGCACCAAAACAAGTTAGAGTTGCAGGGAAATCAAAGGTAATTAAGGAGATAAATGAGAAGATGGACCTGATAGAAAAGAGATTGCTAGCAAAAGAGGAAAAAGGATCTGATGATGAGGCACAGGTTAAATTTATGTTCCAACAAGGGAATAGAAATAATGATTACTCTTGGAGGAAGGACAAAAAGTTCTCATGGAAGGATCCAAATAATTTTCTACATGATCTGGATGCCAAGCCACAACCTACTACAAAGGAAAAGAGCAATGAGTTGCTCAATCAGGTGATAAAGAAAAATCAGGAGTTAATGAGCACATTTGGCCAACAAATTAAATCACAAGGAGAATTCATGAATCAATTTGGCCAAACTCTCCAAAGTCATACGACACATATGAGGAATATTGAGACATCTATAACACAGATGGAAGCTGAAATAGCCAGTCTAAATAAGCCCACATTGCAAGGTTTTCCAGGAAATACAAATGTTCCATGGGGAAACCATCAAGACAAGGCAATTTTGTTGAGGAGTGGAAAGAAAAATTTAAACTCCAAGGCCGATGAACCAAGAACAGCACATGTAGAAGCAACCGGTGAGGCCATAAAGGATGTCCTAGTTCGAGACATAGCGGAGGATGATGCAGAGAAGGCTACAGATGAGTCCATTGTAGAGGAAGAAACTGAGAAGAGGACGCCCTATGTGCCACCACATCAGAGAGCACAGACCGTCCCAGTTCCTTATCCCAATAATCTAAAATCAAAGAAAGTAGAAGAACAGTTCAAAAAGTTCTGAGATAGCTTCAGGAAACTTTCAGTTAACATCCCCTTGATAGAAGCCATTGAGCAGATACCCTCCTATGGTAAGTTCTTGAAAGATATAATTACCAAGAAGAGGAAGATTCCTGACACAGAGGTGGTAGTCCTTAAGGAGCAGGTTAGTGCCTTTATTCTAGGTAAATTGCCACCAAAGCGACAAGATCTGGGCTGCTTCAATATTTCATGCTACATAGGAAAAGTGAAATTTGGTGAAGCACTGTGTGATTCCGGGGCAAGTATAAACTTGATGCCCCTCTCAACATTCAAAAATCTTGGTCTCAAAGAATCTAGACAAAGCAACATGACGATTCAACTTGCAGACAACTCGGTGGTACGATCATATGTGATATGCAAGGATGTCCTCGTCGAAGTTGATAGATTTGTATTTCCGACTGATTTTGTCATCATGGAGATGCAAGGGAATGAGATGCTCCTAGGAATACCCTTCCAAGCCACTGCTGATATGAAACTGGAGATGGGTAAAGGTCGGTTGACAATGGGTATAGCTGATGATAGATTCGAGATACTCATGCCACCGAATTCAAAGCAGTTACAAGCGAATCAGCAATGTCACAAGGTGAAGCACTTTGATCATAACATCTCACTTTGTTTAGGGAAGCCTTTTCTTGATATGGCTCACGTCCTGACAAAGGTAGATAAGGGAACACTTGTGGTGGACATCATGGAACAAATAAAGGTGATTTCTCTTGTTAAAGTTTTGGGTTATCCCAATGATGATGAAGAGGAAGTCACACCATCTACTGAGGATGATGCTATAGTAGCCTCCATGCTTGACTCATACCCACAATTACCTCATGAAGTGTGCCTATTCAATATCATGGATGATTGGATGATAATCACATCATTACACGAATGTGTAAAGATGCTTCAAGTGCTTCCTTGCTACTATGCCAAGCACTATGAAGATCTAGGACTGTTACCACCACCGCTTCATTCTTCTTTGGTCAGCCCACCGGATTTAGATCTTAAACCGCTGCCCCCTCACTTGAAGTGTGACTTCTTAGCAGATATTGAAAAGCTACTGGTAATAATTTTGACATATCTGAGTGTCGATGAAGAAGAGCAGTTGATGATTGTGTGGAAGAACCACTTTGGTGCATTCGGGTGGTCTGTTTCTGACATTAAGGGGATTTCCCCTACCCTTTTCCAACACAAGATTCGGCTCGTTGAATGAGCCAAGCTAGTGATTCAGCCACAACGCCGACTCAACCCTAGCATGATGGAGGTCGTCAACAAGGAGGTGATCAAGCTTCTTTCTGCGGACATCATTTATGTTATTTCATACTCGACATGGGTGAGTCCAACACGGGTAGTCCCTAAAAAGGGGGGAATCACAATAACACAAAATCTTATACATGAACCTGGCACCACCCGATTGGTAACTGTGTGGCGTGTTTGCATTGATTACCCTCGCCTAAATTCTGCCATTTGAAAGATCATTTTCCTCTCCCATTTATTCATCAGATCTTAGAGCAGCTGGCTGGCCACTCTCATTTTTTCTTTTAAGATGGTTATTCCAGCTACAATCAGATTTCCATAGGCCCTAAGGATCAAGAGAAGTCTACCTTCACTTTCCCTTATGGGAGTTTTGCATATCACCGTATGGCGTTCAGTTTGTGCAATGCACCAGCCACTTTTCAACACTGCATGTTAGCTATTTTTTCGGATATGGTGGAGCGTTGTCTTGAGGTTTTTATGGATAATTTTTCCGTCTACGGTGCATCTTTTGATGATTGTTTGTATAATTTGGATAAAGTTTTGCAGAGATGTGAGGACACGCATTTAGTCCTCAATTGGGAGAAATGCCATATGATGGTTAGCGAAGGTATCCTGCTTGGACATAAGCTGTCTAGTAAGGGACTGGAGGTAGATCCGGTAAAGATTGTGGTTATTTCAAAACTACCTCTACCAAACTCAGTGAAAGGGGTTAGAAGTTTCCTTGGTCATGTGGGGTTTTATCACCAGTTTATGAAGGATTTTTCTAAAATCGCTAAACCATTTTCTGAATTTCTTGAAAAGGATTTTTTTTATTTCAATGATAAATGGATGCATGCCTTTGAGGTGCTTAAGCAAAATTTGATTTCAGCACAGATTGTTCAAATGCCGGATTGGACTAATTAAGCCCTTTGAGCTTATGTGTGATGCATCAGATTTTGCCATGGGGACCGTTCTTGGGCAGCGTTTTGAGAACAAACCCACAATGATTTTTTATGCATCTAAAACTTTGAATGATGCCCAACTCAATTACCACAACAGAGAAAAAATTGCTTGTTGTGGTTTTCACATTCAAAAAATTTAGGAAATATTTCTTTAGTGGGGTCTAAAGTTGTGGTTTGGACAAACCATGCTGCCATAAAATACTTAATGGAAAAGAAAGATGCTAAACCTAGACTCATGAGGTGGATCTTACTTTTGCAAGAATTTGACATTGAAATTAAGGATAAGGCAGGTGTTGGGAATATGGTTGCAGATCACTTGTCTTGGTTGGAGAGGGTAGATGAGAGAGATACTAACATACCCATTACTGAGACTTTTACAGATGAGAAAATCCTTTCAATGCAATCTAAGGATCTGTGGTTTTCATATATTGTAAATTATCTCACATGTAAGGAAATCCCAGATGATTGGACTTATCAAAAGAAAAAGAGAATTTTCCATTCTTTGAGATATTATTTTTGGGATGACCCTATTTTGTTGAGACAGTGCAGGGATGGCATTTTGCATAGGTGTGTACCCGAATGTGAATATGAAAGTGTTCTCAGTCACTGTCATGCATTACCCATCGACGGTCATCATTCGAGTACAAGGACTGCAGCTAAGGTGTTGGAAAGTGGCCTTTATTGGACTACGCTCTTCAGAGACACCTATGACTATGTGAGGAGGTGTGATTCATGTCAAAGGGCATGCAACATCTCAAAACGGCAAGAGATGTCCCTTAATATATTTCAAGAGGTTGAGGTATTTGATTTGTGGGGTATTGATTTCATGGGACCTTTTGTGTCCTCTAATTCCAATTTATACATCTTGCTTGTTGTTGATTATGTATCGAAGTGGGTAGAGGCAATACCCACAAGGACTAATCACGCTACAGTCGTGTGCAGGTTCGTGAAGGAGCATATTTTTTGTAGGTTTGGTGTGCCATGTATGATTATTAGTGACAGAGTCATCCACTTCACGAACAAGAAATTCACTGCATTATTGAGTAAATATGGGGTTAAACATAATGTAGGTACCCCATATCACCCGCAGACGCAAGACCAGGTGGAGGTGTCAAATAGAGAGATTAAGAAGATATTGGAGCACATGGTGGCCTCTTCTAGGAAGAATTGGAGTGCACTACTACCGGATGCACTATGGGCATATAGGACTACATTTAAGACACCTATAGGCACCACACCTTTTAGGTTGGCTTACAGACGGGCTTGTCATATGTCAGTAGAATTAGAGCATAAGGCGCACTGGGCGCTAAGTAAGCTGAACTTGAGTATAGATGAGGCAGGGACGAAGCGAATGTTAGATCTCAATGATTTGGATGAGTTAAGGATGAATGCATATGAGAACTCAAGGATCTACAAAGAGGGGACAAAGCAAATACATGATCACCACATTCACATGCGAGTGTTCAAGAAAGGTGAGAGTGTGTTGTTATTCAATTCAAGGTTAAAGTTGCATCTCGGGAAATTGAGATCCTGATGGAGTGACCATTTGTGATAGAGGAGGTGCGACCCCATGGTGCTATTATGGTTAAAGATGATGATACAGAATTCTTAGTGAATGGTCAAAGGTTGAAGCATTATTATGGGGAAGATTACAACAGGAAGTGCATGCTAATGGCACTAAAATAGGAATGAAAGGTAGAATTGCATCTATCCTAAGACGTTAAGTAGGGTGCTTGTTGGGAGGCAACCCAACCTTGGTAGTGTACATGTTTGTTTCTTTAACTTTTGTTCACATTCCTAGGTAATTTTCACTATTGTAGCTTTTAGTCTTTCAAAATGATACCCTAATTAGTTTTCTAAGTGTGCCGAATTGTGTGGAAGTCGATACCATCGACCCTTATGTCGATGGTAGCGACGAGGGTGATGAGCAGCAGCTATAAAAAATTTGCTCCATCGATACTATCGACGGCCTCGTCGATAGTATCAACCACACAACAGGTTGATCAACTCAAATTGTGGAGCAAGTCGATAACATCGACCCCAAGGTCGGTGCTCGCGAGATCTTTAGAGATGTGCAGACAATTTCTTCTCAGATAAGACGATGCCATTCACCACTAAGTCGATGGTATCGACCCAGCTTTATGGGAATTTAGAACTAAGGCCTCACAAGGACAAAGGATGCATACACAAGTCGATGCCATCAACGCCTCTCGATTGTATCGACTGGCCACATCAGCGATCCGCGAGTCGCCATCAACAAAGTGTGCCAAATCGGAGAGGTCAATCCGTGGGATGGGTCGATACCATCGACCCTCATCGATAGTATCGACGCATCACTGATCTGGGCCCTGACATCTAGCAATCGATGACTGTTGATTCCAACAAAGAAACAGATTGTGCTACAGATGTCGATACCATCGACAACCTGTCGATGGTATCGATGGGGTACCAAGGGCATCGACCTTAGTTATAAAAGGAGGGATTGTAGTTCATTTCTCTTCACACCTTCAGATCATTCTTCCTCAAATTTAACCTTGAGAGTTGGCGAGCAACCAAAGACGCGCAATGAGCATCTAGCGAGTGAGAAATCTTCCCCGAGTCTGTCATCGACTGCGGAGATCATCTTCTCTGACCTTCACCTAGCTCTTTTTCTCTATCTTGTCTCTATTGATAATGGTGAGGAACACAACTTCATCTTCCTCGCACGCTGCCCCAATGGATATTGAGACATTCGTACCACCACCTCCGGGCTCCATTCCCCATCCGAGGCTTGCACATCCCTCAGCGGACGTGAAGATGATCTATGATGAGTTAATGAAGTGGTCAATCGAGCCCACTCGTTATGTTGATCGGGCCATGATATGAGACTTGGGCTTTGAGGACAACCTCAACTATGTTCTATGTGGCCAAGTTGGGAGGTTGACACTGAGTGAGGAACAAGTTCCCTATCACGTTAAGGGCCATCCTTACTTTGGTGAGTGACCGACATACAAGGAAATCATGGCGGAGTTCGTGGCATCTCTTGACATTTCCGTCCTGCCCAACGACCTCATCACCACTGACAGTGAGTGGATAAAGGTTTGAGTCTCCTTTCAGCTTTTCAACCGCAACTACACCATCATGATCGACCAGTTCAACTCAGTCTACAACTGGTGGCATTCGCTTGAGCAACACATATGGCCGGACAGTCGAGTCGACTATGACACAATGTTTGCGGAGTTGGTGACCACTCCTGTGGGTAAGATGATTAGCTACCACAATGCGGACGTGGCTAATTTTGAGCACTCGTTCGTGCGGGTTTTGCATTGCATGTTATGCATCACTTTCATTGCTCAAGGAGAACTATCACTGAGCAAGTTCTAGGAGACAGACCTATTTTTCCTCTACAAGCTACTGACGAGGGACAAGCTTAACTGGGGCACGTTTTTCTTAATGCGTGTGTTGGAAGTGAAGAGGAGCACCAGACGAGCCCCTATTCATTTTGGGGGACTTATCACACCATTAGCCCTCTACCTTGGGCTAGACCTGTCCACACTCCCTCCATTGGTGAACAAGAACCATGTCAATCTTGCCCACTTACACCGCTCAAGCCTTCTTACATTCAGTGACGGTTTGGTATATGCTCATTGCCACATAGGAAAGGAGTACTTGGAGATATCATTACCAGACCCCATTTTCAACATCTAGCCAGGCCAGCATTTTTGGTGGCCAATCATTCCTATTGACGAGTCTGAGGAAGAAGTTGAAGCTGCATACGAAAATGACAATGCAGGCGATGACAATGAGGAGGAACAAGAGACTCTCACACCTCTTCAGTCACGATTAGCCCTGAGGAAGTGTCCACGCTTCTATTCGGGAGCTTCATCTTCCTCTCAGCCACCACCACCACAACCCTCTCAGGAAGGAGAGGATGTTTATTCCATGTGGGGCATGTATACCATGCTCCAGGACATCCAACAGACGCAACAGCAGCATAATGTGTCTTTCACCAGTATTCAAGAGATGATGAATCAGCTATTTGTGAATCAACAAGCAATTTACGAGAATGAGCGCCTCCTCCTCGCCAACCAAGAGAACATACACAATCAGTTGCATAGGATGGAGATGCAATAACAGCCTTTCTACGACCACTACTGGAGTAGGGACTACTTTGGAGGCTACCCACAGCCGCCACTGATGCCCCCATCTAATCCTTCATTTCAGGTGCAATATCCTACATGGGATTCTAGTGGTTAGCAATACCCGCAGTACCCACCACCTGAGAAGTAGTAGGGTATCATTGTTCCACCTTCTGAGTTTGTTCTTGACTATGAGGCCATAGTCGAATTCAAGCTTAGGGGGGGATGGAACAATTTGTATCTTAGTTTTATTTCATTTTCTTTCATTTTAGCATTTTTTTTAGCTTTTTGCTATTTTTCTTCTAGTTGTGCTATTTCTTTATTTACAACTTTCCAGGATCCACTTTCTATCTAGTGTGGATGTCTAAATGTAAATTGCATGTCATCTCAATGTTTTTCATATGGGGGTAATGGGTGCAATTGTCTGAAATTTGAGCATTAATGAAAATTTTCCAGAAATTATAAGTTGGACTTTTTTGAAATTGAGCACATAACTTAAGAAAATAATTGGGTAGGTCAGCTTTAAAACATATGATCATAATTGTACATCCTTCTGGTAAAGGAAATGTGGACGGATTTGGATGTTGAACCTAAACTGACGAAACGGTAACGAGACTTTAATCAAAAGTGAGAGAGAGAAACTCGTTGATTGATTGGTACACATGTCAGTAAGGAGGGACATATAATATTTTTCAATGGTTCTGTCAATTAGTCTTGTGATCTATGCACCCCACTTCATTCACACTCCACCATAAGAATTGAGAGCACATTACAATTTTCATTTCTTGATTGTATGTCAACTAGATAGGATTGCATTATAGCTAGATTTTGCATAAAAAAATGAAAAATGAAAAGAGATTTGTAGATTAGTCATGCATGCACACATTTTAGAGTGCATGTCATTGTAGTTGCATAATTACTTTCATATAGTTGCATTTTGCATACTCTTGAGCATATAGGACATTATGTGCCTTACTTATTTTGAAAAATAAGAAATGCGAGGAACTTGTTCTATACTCTCTGAGAAGTGAATTGCAATGCACCAATTGTGGTAGTTATGTGAAAATAAGCCTGAAAAAAATATATATATTGTAAATGTTTCTCTAGTCAAAATTGGGAAGAAGAAGGGCTTGAAAAAAAAGAAAAAAAAAAAGAAAAGAGAAAAAATTTTTAAGCATAAATTAGAGGGAGAAAAGAACTTGTTTCACTTGTATATTTAAAAGAATAAGCACATGATGTAGTTTTGTAGACATTCCATCTCACATTGAGACGGAATAGTAGAGCATGCATCATTCCACCTAAAATGTAGGCACTAGGTCATTTCCATACGCATATGCATCATTTAGGGCATTTTTATTATTTTTGCATTTTAAACTGTATTGTGCTTCCTCTTCTTCCACATCTATCCACTTCATCCACTCGTTGCTCAAAACGGTAGGCCACCCATGATTATCTCCTCATTCTTGTATATCTGGAGATCTGCTTCCATGTAGATGGTAGTTAGGATATGAGCAACGTAGATAGGAGATCACAAGATGCACCAAGCTTGAACCGAAGGAATTTATTATATCAACTGCCTTATTTGATAGTGTTCATTGGTCTTGGGGTGGGCATGTCTCATGGGCGATTATTGTCACCTTTAGGATACTTACCATTCCGTGGTCAGTGAGGGCCGGAATGTGCCTTGCAGGAGGGAATCATTCTGAGATGTCTTTTCTGCTAATATGTTCTTTAGTTGACCCTCACAATTATATTATGTAGTTTTTTTGCTCGAGGATGAGAAAAGTTCACGCTTAGGGGAGTTTGATGCAAGGGTTTTGAGTCGCTTTTATAGGCTAGCTTTATAATCGTTTTGTGTGTGTAATTTTCATATTTGTGGTTAATATCGCATGATTCATTTCCTTTATCCTACAATCTCATTATGAATCAAATTTGTCTTATTTCATCTTATTTTGTATAAAAGATCACATTTCTCATATTTGATTGGTGTTCTTCTCTTTATTTTAGGGAATTTCCATATCTGAGGCCGTCGATACCATCGACGGCCGTCGATGCCATTGACATGGCCACAACAACAAGTCGGGGAAAGAGCAGAACCAGTCGATACCATTGATAGGACCGTCGATGGTTTTGAGATAGTGTCAGTGTGCCACAGGTCAACAAGTCGATACCATCGATGTGTCTGGTCGATGATATCAAGTTGCCATCAAAGAAAATGCCAAAAATAAAGGAGCGTTGATACCCTACAGGGGTCGATACCATCGACCCACCATCGATGGTATCGACACTGCCAAATCAGGAAATAGCCCAAATCGATCTAAATCGAATGGTTGTGATATTTTGTCGGCCGTAAGTGATCCCTATACCTAGGAAAGATGGCCCAAGCCGTAGTATCACGTCATTAGCCACCGCACAAGTCTCAGAAGAGGATTGGATGAAGAACGGAGACCAGAGCTATGCCCAAACGTTTCCAGATCTAAAGACGGGGTTTTCTATCACCGAAAGGCTGTAGAACGCCCATCCCACACTGAGAATTGTCCGGTTCTCCTTCGTTTAGGGTTTACACCATCTCCATCCACGTTTCCCCTATGTTTTCTTCTCCTTTCTTCGTGTTTCTCATTGAGATGAACATGCGGGGCTAATCCCCTTTGTCTTTAGGACTGGGAGTAGCCCGAATAATCGTTGTATAACACTTTTTACATAGTTAACTATAATTTGTCTCTCAAATTCGTGGTATGATATTATTTTCTCAATTCTACCATTGTGCTTGATCACCATAATGGTAATTTAATACCTCTAATTGCTTTTGACAAAGAATTAACGGTTGAAAAGATGCAATAATCACATTAACCTATAAATCATTTGAAAAAGGTGATGTACAATTAATGGTGGAAACCTAGAGATATGTTTTTCATGCACCTAAATTTAGGGTACAGGTTACTACTAACGTGGAACCGACCTAAATTAAGGTAGTAAATTGTATCGCGGAAGTGAACAATTCTATTCACAGACCACTACTCGGGATAGGAGACAAGTTGTGATAAATATGTAGGAATTAGTACAATGAGAACCCGTGGTGAAACCACAATCCTGAAGATTCCATTTTAATTGATTAAACCAACCATTTAATCGATTGATTTTCTTTCTTTTGTTTTTATTTTCTTTTTCAAAACAACTCCCAAACTTTTATAATATGTCCAGCTGATTGCAAGTAGTTAGTAGTAGTCTACCGAAATTACATTCCCTGAGTTCGACTCGGGCCTCACAAAGGCTTATATTACATTGACATGTGCACTTCTGTTTAGGCACGGTTTAATCATGTCACCAACCGACACCGGGATCTTGAGAACGTCTCCTTTGAAAAACAACACTAGCATGTTCCCCATCTTGCTACAAACTCATGGAGCCTATGAACAAGATGTGAGGTGGCCGAAAGCTCAGACACCTCCTTCCTAAATGACTAGCCATCAAGCATGAGTTTGGGAAATGAAATAGAGATCAACAAGCTAAAAATTGAAGATTACCTTCGAATCAACATCGAAAACTGAAGCTACTAGTGAAGGAGATGAGTAAAACCATGATGGTATCCTCGAAAATTGGGTATTGGTATAACCAATAGAAAAAGGTGGGGAAATGGATTGAGTGCCTATCTGCGGAAATGAAAACCTATAGATGATTTCCTACACCTCGAGGAGGAAATTTCAATCTCCAATGTCCACTTCGACAGTCAAAAGCATGCCTATGAACACGACCTAGCCGAAGTCACAAGGTAGATATCAGAGAGATGGGTGCAGGGTGATAGAGACCAAAATAACTAGTAAAATGAGTATATGTACATTCAAGTATGGTGGAGAGGTGATCATATATAGTCGTGATGCCTTGGTGTTGCATGGAGTCCCAACCGTAGGGGGAAACAGGGGAGGGTTGAATACTCATTCGCCGATAGAGAGTTCCAGGGAACGAAAGCCCACATAGGTTGGAATGGGAGAGTCTGGGGGAGTGAGGCAAATATAGTGTAGGGTTTTGTTCAGATGAAGACTTTGTAGAGAGAGAGAGGACAATAAGGATGAGGTTCGTAGTTTCTATAGGAGTCCAGTAAGACAAGGACTCAGGTGAAAGAGGTGACTCATTTACCCGTGGACCCAGGAGTCCGACCCAGAAAGGGTCCCAACCAGGGTATCATGGTCCTTGTGACACATATATGCACCTGGCAAGGCTAAACAAAATGGGAACTTAGGTCAGGTCACAAAAATTGGAAGTATTTTAAATAGAAATTGTATTGATTCTTGAATAATTCCATTAGGTGGTCAAATGAAACCCTACTGACTTCAAATTCGAACCATAGGTTAAACTAGAAGTTTAGAATATTCCTATACATTTTGATTTAGGGTTTGATAACCTTTTGTCCAACAAACTCATAAAGGTCATTATCCTAATGCATATATTATTAGAAGGTGAGATTAAGGATATTATCATTTCCTTGTGAGTTGGTTGAGCCAAAAATTCAAGGTTAAGAGAATAGTTCATTATATATGGATTTAAAGGTCACATTAGGTTCTATTTGATAGAATAAATCTTAAATTTTCAAAATTAGGGTTTCCCATTAAAGATCATTTCTATGTTTAAATTTTGAGGATGTTATAGTCAGTGGTTGTGGGTTATTGCATCTCTACAGACGTCAAAGGCAAACAATGGGTAGACTTGAAGTTCCCTTCATAGAAGGTTCTTACACTTCATTGAGTTAGATATGTTCCAACTATTTAACACAATACCCTTAGTGGTGTCATTTTAGTTAGGGGTGGTTTTATAATATACTACAAATGTAATAAGGCTATTATTACACTCCTTCGTGATTCTTTATTTTTTGGCAAGGGGTATCTATGTGATATGGAGAACTTATTTAAGATTCTTGTTGAACCTGTTTCAGATTAAGCTTTAAGTTCAAATGATAATTGTTATGTTTGTATGAAACTTGTATCGTCTGATGTATGGCATTCTCATTTGTGGCATGTTATATTTGTCTCAATGAAAAGAATGATGAATCTTGATTTAATTCCTAAATCCGATATTAATGTTAGTATGTGTGAAATCTGTGTGGAAGCTAAACTACCTAGGAAATCTTTTAATTATGTGAATATGAGTTTGGAAAATCTAAATTTAGTACACACTGATATCTGCAAACTTAGTGTGATTGTTACTAGGAATTAATAGAGATATTTTGTAACTTTTGTTGATGATACTAGTAGATATTGTTATGTATATTTACTTAAAAAAGATGGGATATTGAATAAATTTAAATTATATAAGAAATAAGTTAAAACTGAAACTATTAAAATACTGAAACGATTAAGGTCTAATAGGGGAAGAGAATACATGTTGAACTTGTTTTTAGAATTTTGTCAATTATATGGTATAATTCATGAGGTTACTGTACTTTATTATCCAAAATATAATGGGATAGATAAATGTAAATATTGAATCCTTACATATATGATAAATACATCACTCCAAATCTCAAGTATATCAATGACTTATCTTATTATGAATAGAGTTACCCATAAACATAAAGAAAGTAGTATGTTTGAGTAATGGAGAGGAAGAATATCAAGTATCAAATATCTTCGAGTGTGGGGGAGCCTTTCTAAGGTACTTGTCTCTTAACACAAAAGGAATATATTGGGACCTAAAATAGTTCATTCCATATTCTTGGGTTATGTAGAGAAAAGTTGTGTGTATATATTCTTGATTGTAAAATCTAATATCTCACACATTAAGGTCAGTGCAATTTTAGAATTACATGATACTACATTCATTTCTGATGTGTTTCCCATGAAAATTGGTGTGCCCAAAGAATTATCTCAAGAAGATCCAATCACAACATGTTCCATTCCCAAGCACATGGAAAGGTTGACAAATGTTGGGGACGACTCAAAACCTACTATTTTTGAATTTGATGATTCTGATAAAATGGTTGAACCAAGGTGAAGTAAATGTCCTACGACATCGAAAGATTTTGGAAGTGAGTTTCTCACTTATAATATTGAGGATGATCATGTGTATTTCAAACAAACTATGAATTCTCCTAAATTTTTCATTTTATAAAGAAGTCATTAATAATGAAATTCAATTAATTCTATCAAATGGAAGTCGAGAATTAGTGGATTTGCCACCATGTTGTTACGCAGTTGGATGCAAATGGATCTTTCAGAAGAAACTTAATGTAGAAGAGACAATCTATAAGTATAAACTAAGTTAGTTGATAAGGGTTACACACAGAGGGAAGGAATAGATTATTTTGACACTTATTCTCCAATTTCCTATATGACTACAATCTGAGTGCTTATAGCAATGGATTCCATTTATAATCTTTGTATCCATCATATGGATGTGAAGATCGTATTCTTACGTATTGATCTTTGAAGAAGGGATATATAGAACAACTTGAAGGATTTTTGGGTCGTGGGAATAAGTCCAAGGTGTATAAACTTGTTAAGTCATAACATGGCTTGAAAAAAGCCCCTAATAAATGGCATGAGTAGTTTTATTCTGTGATATCATCATTTGGCTTTGTTTCTAATGAATTCAATAAGTGCCTCTACTGCAAAATTGAAAATAATAGATTCATTTTGTTATGCTTATATGCCGATGATATCCTACTTTTTGGGTCAGATGTGAAAGTAGTAAATGAGACAATCTCATTCTTGTGTGGCAAGTTTGAGATGAAGGATACGGGTGCCACTGATGTGATTTTAGGAATTAAAATCATAAGGTATACTGATGGTATAACTCTCTCTCAGTCTCACTATGTTGAGCAAATACTAGAGAGGTTTGAGTACACATCACATGAACTTGTTAACACACCATATGGTTCATCCAGGGTGTTGTTCAAGAATGATACAAGAGTTCTAGTGTCTCAATTATGATACTCTCATATTATCAAAAGTTTATGTGTCTTATGAACTGCACACATCCATACATTGTGTTTGTCGTGAGTAAGTTATGTAGATACACCATTTGTTCTGACAAGAGTCATTGGAAAGCTCCTTATAGAGTTTTGAAATATGTCAAGATAACTTGTTCTCTTGGGATGCATTATGGAAAATATCCATCTGTAGTCAAAGGATATAGTGTTGCATGATGGATTTCCATTAACTCTAAGAGTAATGTTGTCTCAGAATATGTATTCTTGTTGGGAGGAGGTGTTGTTGCTTGGAGATCTAAGAAACAAACCATATTGTCTCGATCTACTTTTGAGATAGATTTGTGTTCTTTAGATGGAACTAGATTGGAAGCTAAATGGATACATGGACTTATGTCCAGTTTACCTATGGTACAAAATCCACTTCCTACAATTTCAGTTCACTATGCTAGCACTAAAACCATGTCTAAGATAAAGAGTTGCAAGTAGAATAAAAAACAATGTAGATACACCCAAGTCAGACTCAAATCCATAAAATAATTAGTGTCTAATGGAGTCATGGATCTAGACTACATCGGTATCAAGGATAAAATAGTTGATCATTTCACTAAAGATCTTAACCTGGACTTAGTGGAGAAATCCAGGTTAAAAATGTGATTGAAACCCCTTTACATTTGCAAGCACTAGCAACCCAACCCAAAAGAGCAGAGATCCTACAAATTGGGTTCAATGTGGTAATAACAAGTTGTCTGGTAAATTAGATGACATTATGTTATTCATTTTATGCTTCCTGCATTTGTGTGTCTATCCCTTGGGAAACCAGGCAGTGTCATGACTGCAAGTTAGTAAGAGATTATTCTCTGAATGTTGTCAAGTTTTAGGGTAGGATGTTAGCAGTACATCATTAGAGATTCTAACTAAATGATTAATGTTGTGCAGGCTATAACAGGGGAATCAACTTGTTCCCTGATATCAATCATGATATATCTTTTAGATGCATGGTCTTAATGCATCATTTTCTTTTCTTCCATGTCTTTATTGTTTTGTAACCAACATATACTCCTATTCCTAAGGTTTAGGTTTAAGACTTTTGTTCACCTCGATCTTGTAGGGTAATAGTGGGATAACTTAGATAAATTCAAATGGAAAGGTATCTATTGAAAGTAAAATATGGAGGACTGATTGGAAGAGCACACTAGACATTAGTCTTTGTGGGGATTTTGAGATATATGGCTACTGCATCCATGTATTTATCATGGATTAAGCCCAATGCATGTAGTGTATCTAGTACATAGGGGAAAAGGTAGTGTGATGTCTTATATAAATGGGAAGAGATTTTGTCCTACATTGCTCACTCTTAGAATTTTTTTGGTCCTTATATGTAGGATCACATGTGACACTAGTATCCATAGGGTCCTAGGAGAGAGTATTATCACCTCCTTGGTGGATATGGCGCTACCACAGACACACACATGCACACGAGAATGCCACGTCATGCCTCGCCTCGCCTGGCCTGACCTGGCCTCGGGCTAGGGCTTTTGGCTTGGTGGTTGTGGGAATTGTCTTCCATCTTCTATTTACACAAGTATACAACTACATAATTAATTATTAATTTAATTAATTATTTCTTTTGAAACAAACTTATTAATCCTAATTAGAAAGTGTTTGCCTCATGGTTTTTCCATAAATGTGTACAAAAGTGATCGTGTGATTACGTCTTAATGGGAATATGATATGAGAGATTGAAAAATATAAATAAGTCTCAGGTCATTAGGGTTGAAGTATCGTTCAAACACAGTCATCAGTCATTCGTACATGCGTTTTGCAAACTCTAGTGAGACTGTTCAGCTGATTGTCGCTCCCTTTTTGTCTTCTAGAGATTCCTCTCATACAAGAAGCAATGTCTTCCTTCCTCTCATCTGAGACGCAATCTGTTAGGTATATGATATTTTTTATAATCGTTGGACTACATTAGTTGTGCAAGTCGTTCACCATCTGCATCGTTCCTCGTCTGCACGAACGAGATGTCTTTAACAGGTTCGCGATTGGGTCGTCTAGAAGAACATAGCCTATCCGGAAGCATTGCGAGCCATTGAATTCTTTAAGTATCATGTTCATTTTTTTAGGAACAATCTGGTCTGAGTTGTTAACTTTTATTTTTGTTCTTCTACATTACTTTATTCTATGTTTTCTTATCTGGATCTGTTTGAACTGTTATTAAATTACAACTGTTGCTGATATAAAATTAAGAATAATTGGGAGGTCATATTTGGAGCATAATAACCCCCTATAGTTTGGATTCCGACCAAGAATATAAATGAGCGGTCACACCACAGAATTAGTGGTTGTTTGGAATTATTGGCAAATTGTAGAGGGCGTATTGTATTTTGATTGTTTGCAGTAGTTCTTTGGAAGTACTTCAGTGTTGAGTGGGCATGTCTCTCTCTTTGACCTTAGGGGGTGTTATTGCAAAGTAGCGTGTGTTCTTTTAGAATACTATGTTGTTTTGAACATTCTTAACTAAAGTATTAGCTATAACATATTGATAGTCTTCTATAAGTAAATAGAGTATAATGAAATCTGCACATTCGTAAGAACGTAATAGTTTATCATGGCCATGATAGAGTAGTTGGCAGGTAAGCGCGGGTTCATGTGTACTTGTACAAACAAGCAACTAAAAAGGCTAGTGACGTAAGAGATTGGCCATTTAAATTTGGCTCTTTGCCATTAAAGAAACGGATGCCTTGGTAAGGAGAATCTATTAAGATTGCAGCTTGTAGGAGTTGCAGAAACCACCTTCCATTTCCTAACGCACATTGCGCGAAGTGCCTTCTTGTCGTTTCTCTATAAATATTGCAACTCCTCTTCTTCCATTGCCAGCGCAAACAGAGATCGTTTCCGGTATACGATACACGCCTACAGCCCCGGGTTCGTCACTATCTAAGTAAGAAGATGAGGGCTACACTCTTCTTCCTCTTGGCCTTCCTCTCCGCCTTCCTGTTGGCTCCAGCCACGGAAGCGGCCACCTGCTCGGCGGCGAGCCTGAGTCCTTGTGCAGCCGCCGTCGGATCCTCCACCCCGCCCTCAACGGCCTGCTGCACTGCTCTTCGCGCTCAACAACCATGCTTCTGCGAGTATCTGTCCAACCCCATGTACCGCAGCTACGTCAGCGTGCAGGAGGCCAAGCGGATTCTCGCTGCATGCAAGGTGCCCGTGCCGTCATGTTGATGGATATCCTGAAGACGTCGTGATGGTTGCAGTGGCATATGACATGGTTGCAGGATTCAGTTTGGTTCCTGTAAGGGTTTTCCCTAATGCTACGTAATGGCATTTACCTAGCGATCTACGTACTTGCTTTGTATGTCTGACGTGTGTGTGCGTGCTCGCAGCTTGCAGTCGTTCCCACTCATGCTGTATGTTTGTGTTTCTTTGATTTCAATCAATAAATGACAACAGCCTTTGTTAGAAATGAGAAATGACAATCGGCAAAAATTCGGGCTGCGTTTCACAAAGTTAGATGCGTAATGCCGGCAAGGGAATAGCGTCGATGGCGAATTCCGCTGGTCCCCAATGAAGGACCTGAGTTCGAAATCACACGGAAAATTATCTCTTGATTTATCACCCTTTCGGAAGTCCGGTCTCCGCCACGGGTTATGAGAGAGGGGAGAGAAATTTTTCTCTCTTAATCCTAAAGTTAGATGTGTACTGTCATAGTGATTATGAGATAGAAGAATTCAAATAATTTTAAAAGAAAATAAACTAAATATTACATAGCAGATTTGCTATATCATCTACATATCTGATCCGACGTTATAGTGATTATCATATTGAACCACGGTGTAAAAGGGCGATGGGAATAAAAGAATGGGTAGATTTAATGATAAGACTCCACGTTTAAAATTTCATGAATTTGCTTGACTTTTTATTCTTTTCACGAATTACAATGATGTTTTATAAATTTACTAATTAGTATAAAGAAATATAGTATTACCGTATAGTCTTAATAAGACATCAATATATATTGTTTTCATACTACCCTATTATTACACGTGCGGACGATAAACCAACAAATATCAGTTTATATATATATATATATATATATATATATATATATATATATATATATATATATATATATATATATATATATATATATATATTCATTGTCCGTGCAGGTAGCTACCTGTGTCAAATTTTGGAGTTTTTTACTTTACACATATACAAGGTTATTTTACCTTGCAATATGTTACTTTTTATGCATAAACAGTTACATATATTTACATTTGTAGAATTACATATTTAATCTAAAAATTTTGGCCAATTTTGCTTTTTTAGTCAAATAGTCACTTTTTGGTCAACATAGTTACTTTTTTGTCCAACGAGTTATTTTTCTGACATAAAAGTTACTTTTGAGACGGCAAGGGTAGCGAATTCCATGTTACATGTGGGAGTATTAAGAAAAACCCATATGTATATGTATATATATACAAGACTATGCACTAATATGTTTTATAAAATGTAATAACTAAGTTATGCATGATATACAAGAGCTTGACGTTACTTTACTATATTTTGTCGATTCACTGTGTTATATTTGATTACGTCCTTAATTTATAGATATGGATTACATATAGTTATTGTCATGTCAGTGATGTATGTTTTAGTCAAATAATTGTTGATATGTTGGGCCAATTATGTACGAATTCATTATTTTCCAATTATCGACATACATTTTTAAAAATAGCATAATATAATGTATTTATTGTAATTTATCCTAAAATAATTTAAATGTAAACATTTATTTGTGGATATGAATTAGATGAGAACAAATATGGGTGTCGTACACCAACCCAAGGTGACGTCCTTAGGCCTGTACAAATATGAAAATTTATCTCGAAATGTGGGAGCATGGTTGGTAAGCTCATGACAATTGGAGCTACAGGTTAAACATGATTTCTTGATTAGCATACAGCAGTTATGTTCTAAAATAAATGCATATATATCAGATGTGTAGCATATCTATTACGAGTGATTTATACACCATCACATTCGAAACAATATCAATCCCCTTCCTTTATTTATGATGTTGAACGGTTGGTTTGGATGTAATATAGTATGAATTTGTTGTATGTTTCTTGTTTTTGACAAAAAAAATCTTAGGTTGTTAGGTATACTTTATTATTAGAACTATGTTACATATCTTGTATTATTTAGTTTTTTCAATGTCTTATTGACGACTAGTACTTCTAGTAGAGTTCAGGAATAAAGATGAAATGCACCAGGAATTATGTCGATGTCTTCTATAAGAAGTTTCTATTAAACTTATTTTTATTATGTAAATTAAGTTGTTTTGGTTTATGAAATACACAAACTACATAGAATGCAGTCTCACGAAAGACAATACTTTTAGAAATCTCAAAACATTTCGTATGGAATTGTCTTTCTTTGTTTTATCCAGGTTCCTTGACATGTGCTTAAGGATTAATAGTAATATCATCATTTTATTTTTCTTTTCTGAATATCTCTTTATCCTTATTACGTCTCTTTACCAAAAAAATGCAATGCTTCTTATCTATCCAAAACGGTAGGTTCATCATATTTCATGTTCATCCTCATGCAATCCAACACTTATGATGTATTTTTTATTGAAGTTTGTTGTACTAAGGAATGTAGTTCATGTGTTCCTTTAACTCATCTAATCAATGGACACTTCCATGCAGGGATCCTTCTCTTGATCGAATTAACATCCATTGTGTTGCTCTAGATGCATAATCAAGTCATCATAACCATTTAATTTTATTTCACTTTTCCTTTTGATCATCATCATCTTGACTTTGATCAATGGTTGAAAGTTATTCTTACTAACAAGCCCTCCTAATCAAACATCCAACTCATACATTTGTCATTCTCTAATGTAGAAATAACTTTGGAAAATATCAATACCAATCATCATGTCATCACTTATTTTGGTATCTTTTGGGTGTCAACCTTTAGGGTTCATGATTTATATAGAAAAGTGTGTAGTTCTCCATCAAGATGTAATACAATCCTCAAATTCCATCTTAATAATCATCATGTATCCTTGATGAGGAATTTGGTTCTATGTTAGATCAGGGTTTGTGTCTCCTCGTCTTTATTCATCCATATATCTTATCACCATAATTAGTCATATTCTTTCATCCACAATAGGTAATGTTCTAAGTAACTTTTCTACTTTCTCACTGCATAATGATTATCTACGTTAATGCTTTCATAACGCTTGTTGGGTGGTCTTAGATCATCTCAAGTTCCATGCTTCTCATCTCCAAACATACTCATCATGTTTGTCCATTCTATTCTTATACTAATTTTAGATCCTAAATATATATATTTATTCTAACATGTATCCGACATGAACTTCCATGTACATATCCATACATTCTAAGAACTACATCATGATTGACCTAATTGTTTTACATCAGCACAACTTCAGATACTGAATTATTTCATATTAGTCTCATCCTTCTATTGGATCTCAGCTTCCAACACTAATTCTTTGTCAATATATGGAAACTTATACCACATTTTTTGAACCCCTTTTTCACTGAGATAAATCTTCATTGGGTCATTAATTTTCCTTTAACATCCAAATTTGTATACATTGATACTCACCCTCAAAAAAAAAATTGTATACATTGATACATAAAACATGGATATTTAAACTTATCAATTATTTACATTAGTACTTTGTGTCAATTATTTATCCAAGTTTGAATTAGTTCGTGTTTAACTTCTATGGACTTAATATAGGTTTTGAATCTCTCATTATCCTTTATTCCATAATTTTCAATATGTGCTATTATCTTATTATACTCTAGATTATTCTAAATAGGACACCTAGTTAGAGTACTTATAAGGATAACAATCTATGAGTCCTACATTAACTTTGTCTCAATACTTGGATAGTTGGATTGCAATCCAAACATTAAGTTCAATTAACATGGGTCATGCTTGTGTCATGTTCATCACTCAGATATCATTTGAATCATAAATCCTATTCTCAATTTTTACCCAACTAACCTATATTTTGGTACCACTGTTGTGAGGACCGATCCTACTGATCAAAACCAAAGAAATCATTAGGAAAAATCCTTAAGCTAAAGAATCATAAATAATAGAAACCATCAAAAGTCAAATCAAAAATTTTAAACAAAGCAATATGCATAAAGATACAGATAGAATAAATTCTCATAAAACCTCACATGGTGTTTTTTGGGAAATATGGCATCACATAAATTAGAAGAAACAAAACATTTAACTGCAATATTCCTCTTTAAAGAGCAGATTGTGTCAACAACTATGTCATGTGAAAGAGGGTTGCAAGGTTTATACCTGGTCTTAGGGCAAGTCCAACGACAATACCTTGTTGCAGTGTGCACATTTCTTCAAGTTTCTCCTTGATGGCTATCAACATTGGCATTATGGTTGATCACCATGAACAGTAGTTGACTTCATCCTCCTAGTGAGCGGCAACAGGGTCCTCGCCTATATAGTAGTTCAAACAAACCACTAGGAACTCTTGTTGTTCTAGATGAATATATAAGAAGGAGTTGTACCTTCTAGGAAGTGTGCTAGCACCAACTTTCTCACCCAATTGTCTCTCCCTTTCTATCCCTCCCTTAACGGGAAGGACTTGCTCGACTTCTCACGTTACCACAACTATGACAAGACAACAACATTGTTGTGTCTCTAGAAAGTCTCGGATACCCCTCTATTTATAGGTGGGTAAGGGTTAGTAGTTTACTCTGAGCGGGAGTCGAAGGGATGGAATTTCATAAATTTTTTGGAACTTGAGAACTTTCAAATGGTTGGTTCACCAGTGAATCATTCGGTTCACACATGAGACGATCGATTCAACCCTTGAACTGATCATTTTACTATGCCACCAATCACAAATGTATTGGCAATTAATATTCAATTAATGCTGAACATGACGTCAACATCAATCCTTGATCCAATCAAGTTGATCAACCAAATGGTCAGTTCACAACCTAAATTGGTTGGTTTAGACACTTGAGTCGAGCAGAACTGATTGTTTCAGAGTCCTAATTGCCAATCTTTGTACAAATTGTCCTAACACTTGAATCAATCAATTCAACACTTGAATTTGTTGGTTCATAGTCCATTCCATCAATTTCGTACCATCATTGTTTAAATTGAATACCTAAAACTTTAGTAATCAAGTTAAACATCATTCATGAATACACTCCTATTCCAGGTGTATCCTTTCCGTGTGACCCTATAGGTTCCCAGTTACGTTGGCAATGAATGTTCGTAATTGATTTATGACATCACAAGCAATGGGTGGTATTTAAAAAGACAATATTTCTACCAAGTAAATAAAAAAGTTGGAGAACAACTTTTACCTACAATATGTGATTGTTGTTACAATAATCATATATTTCCTTTTTCACTGATATCTAAATTGAACTCGAGGCATGGAAATATCATCCTCTTAAATATTCAATCCATGTTCCTTGAACTAGAGTAGACTGTCTGAGATATGCATAAGCTCAACATCACATACATCCACATGGTCATGCATTTCTTAGTCTCTCTTATCAAGTAGCCAGGATATCATACTCCTTTAGCAGGGACACATCCCATCTACATCATTCACAATCAACCCTATGTGTCACAATGCACCCAAGCACCACCTATATGGCAACCCTTATTCAAGATCATGATGGATGATGTCAAAGTGCATTGAACAACATGTGATGAGTGTAGTTATTTCATGTCTAAGAACCACAATCACCACCATCACTATGGGAGCTGATTTCGACTACCACACTATGGCCCACGTATCACTCTAAGGCGGGCATGTTCGATACAATGTTCTCTAACAAGTATATGTGTGTTTGGTTTGATTTCACATAACATGATCTAATTTGATTCTATCATCAACCAATAAACGCTCTAGTCTTATGTGTTATTTCTATCTATTAACTTTCCAAAATAACACCCGACTAGGGACATAACATAATGCATATACTCATAACATCCATATGAACTCATTGTTCAGGTCCTCATCTTGAAGATGTATGACATTGAGTAGTATCATCCTTTCTACAGTTATTATGTAATATCATTATCTCATAACTGAATAAAACATAATAAATTGTAAGATGGCCTTTATTATTAATTAAATTGTTTACAAGATATGTCATTACAATCATCATATGATTGACTCTTTGCGATATGATTGGCTCTTTGGGCATACATACCAACAAACTCCCACTTGCACTTAGAGCCAATCCCCCACAAACTTAATCCCAAGTGATCTAACATGACCTTCACGTTTCTGTTTGTGAAAGTGTTTTTTTCAAGGGGTCAGCCACATTGCTTTCAGTTGGTACTCTACAAACCTTCACATCTCCTCATTTTATGATCTCTCATATGATATGGAACCGCCTTTGTATACGCTTGGAACGCTAATGCGATTTGGTTTCCATACATTGTGCAATAGCTCCATTGTTGTTATAGTATAGATCAATTGCATCACTGATGCTTGGAGCCACCCCAAGTTCAGAAATGAACTTCGTGATCCAAATAGCCTCCTTTGTTGCATTGCATCAATATACTCAACCTCTATTGTAGAATCCAAAACTGTCTTTTGCTCAAAACTTTTCTAGTTTACTACTCTGTTATTTAGGAAAAGACAAATCATGATCACGATCTATAATCATCCTCATCAGTTTGGAAGGTTGGATCGATGTAACCATTTACCACCAACTCTTCCTCTCTGTTGTAGACAAGGAACTAATTCTTAGTTCTTCTCAAGTACTTAAGGATGTTCTTCACAAAAGTCTAGTGAGCTTCACCATGATTTGACTGATATCTACTAGTTATGCTCAAGGAATACAAGACATTTGGACAAGTACATATCATTGCATAAATGATAGATCCAATTGCATATGGAATCTTATTCATGCACTCCCTTTCTTCACAAGAAGTGGGACATTGAGCTCTAGAGATACCAACACCATGAGACATGGGTAGGTTTCCTCTCTTTGGGTTCTCCAAGTTGAACCTATTCAACTCCTTGTCAATATATGTTCTCTAACTTAGTTCAAGAAGCCTTCTAGATCTATCTGTATAGATATTGATTCATAAAATATAGGATGATTCGCCTATGTCCTTCATAGAGAATGTGTTTCACAGATAGTTCTTGTAACATCCCAGGATTTGAGGCCTCGGATAACATGATCTTAAAAGGAATGATTGGAATACCCATATCACCAAGGTGCACCTCCTTTTCCGGGAGACCATCTCTAAAGAACTCCATAGTTAAGCGTGCTCAGCTTGGAGTTGTACTAGGATGGGTGACCAGTCGGGAAGTTTCTCCTGGCTTGCGCGTGAGTGGACAAAAAGCACGCAGTTAAGGCTAGTGGTGGTTTGTGGGGCCAGTCGTCATTCCTGAAACTCTACTAGAGCCTTGGGCAGTGGGCCCGGGGTGTTACAAATGGTATTAGAGCCATAACCCCTCCAGTAGGTGGGGCCCACATGGGCATGTGGCATGCCAGTCTTGAGCCATGCGGTCCAGGCAAGTTGGAAAGGGCTATCCGTAGAGACGAGATGGAGCCGCCTTTGCGCTGGTAGCCGTGGATGGGAGCTGGGTGTCCATGGGCCATTGTGGGTCTGCACTGAAATGGGGTCAGATTATGAGGCCATATAGTTGAGCCTTGATGAGGACGTCAAGAGTCTAAGTGGGGGAGATTGTAACATCCCAGGATTTGAGGCCTCGGATAACATGATCTTAAAAGGAATGATTGGACTACCCATATCACCAAGGTGCACCTCCTTTTCCGGGAGCCCATCTCAAAAGAACTCCATAGTTAAGCGTGCTCAGCTTGGAGTAGTACTAGGATGGGTGACCAGTCAGGAAGTTGCTCCTGGCTTGCGAGTGAGTGGACAAAAAGCGCGCAGTTAAGGCTAGTGGTGGTCTGTTGGGCCAGTCGTCATTCCTGAAACTCTACTAGAGCCTTAGGCAGTGGGCCCGGGGTGTTACAGTTCTTTACCATATATAAAGCAACAATATCATTCCCCATGAATAGTATATCATCTACATACAATTCAAGGAACACAATTATTCTCCCACTAACTTTCTTGTACACACAAGGTTCATCTTCATTTTCAATAAAGACAAACTCTTTGACTCCCTCGTCAAAATAGAGATTCCAGCTCTGAGGTGCTTGATTCAATCAATAGATTGACCTTTGTAGCTTACATACTTTATTTGCATTAGTTCGATGTATAATACCCTCAGGTTTTATCATGTACACATCATCAAGAAGATTCCTATTATGGAATGCAGTTTTAACATCCATCTACCAAATATCATAGTCATGATAAGCTGCAATGGCAAGCATGATCCTGATAGACCTAACCATGGCAACTGGTGAAAAAGTTTCATCATAATCAACACCTTGAACCTATTTGAAACCTCTTTGAACCAATCTGCCCTTAGAGGTTTGTACATTACCATCCATGTTGGTATTCTTCTTAGAGACCCACTTGCACCCTATGGGTTTTACCCCTTCATATGGATCTACCAAGGTCCATAACTTGTTGGTGCACATGGATTCTATATCAGATCTCATGACCCCAAGCCATTTCTCAAACTATGGTCCCTTCATAGCTTCCTGATAGGTAGTTGTCTCATCATCTATGACAAACTCATTGCCTTCTTAAGTTACAAGATAACCTCGACAACCCATCTATTTATTGGAGGGTCAGGTCTAAGAATTCTTGTCTGATCAGGAGTTGAAGGGATGGACTTTCATGAATTTTTTGAAACCTGTGAACATTGAAATAGTCAGCTCACTAGTGAACCGGTCGATTCACACATGAGACAATCGTTTCAACCCTTGAACCTATCATTTCACTATGTTTCCCAATCACAAATCTATTGGCAATTGATATTCTGTTAATGCACAACATGGCATTAGCATCCTAGATCCAATAAAATTCATTAACGAAATGATCAGTTCACACCTGAACTGTTCGATTCAGACACCTGAGCCAATCAGTTCACTTGCTGAATTGATCATTTAAGAGTCCTAGTTGCCAATATTGGCTCAACTGACTTGACACTTGTATCAATCAGTTCAGTCTAGTCAATCAATTTCTAATATCATTGTTTAAATTGAATACCTAACACTTTAGTAATCAAGTTAAACACATTCATGAATAAGCTCATATTCCATGTGTATCATTTTTATGTGACCTCATAGATTCCAAGTTACATTGGTAGTGAATGTCCATAACTGATTTATCACATTACAAGCACTGAGTGGTATCTAGCAAGACATCATTGATACCCAAGGAATTGGAATGTTAGAGAACAACTTTAACCTACGATATGTGATTGGTGTTATAGTGATTGTCTAGTTCCTTTGTCACTGATATCCAGATTGAAAATTAGGTATTGAATCATTATCCTCTTCAACATTCAATCTATGTTCCTTGAACTAGAGCAGACTTCTTAGATATATATAAGCTCAATATCACATATTGACCGACATGTGCATGGCCATGCATTTCTCATTCTTGCTTGTCAAGTTACCAGGATATCATACTCCTGTAGGAGGGACAAATTCCATCTAAAACACTCGTAGTCATCTCATGTGTCATAATGCACCCGAGCACCACCTTTATGGCAACCCCTATTCAAGGTCATGGTGGATGATGTCAAAGTACATCGAATGACATGTAATAAGTGTAGTGATTTCAGGTCTAAGAACCACAATCACCTCCATCATTATGAGAGTTGATTATGAATACCATGCAAGGGTTCCATGTATCACTCTCAAGGTGGGTTTGTCTGATACACTGTTCTCTAACAAGTATCTATGTGTTTGGTTTGATATCATATATTATGACTTAATGAGATTTTGTCATCCACCAAGAGGAACTCTAGTCTTATGGGTTATTGTTGTCTATTAGCCTTCCACAATAACATCCGACTAGGGACATAACAATAATGCATATAATCTTAACATCCGCATGATCTCATTGTTCAGGTCTTCAACCTGAAGACAAGCATCACTGAGTAGTATCATCCTTTAGACATTTTTTATGTAATATAATTATCTCATCACTGAATAAAATTGAATAAATTGGAAGATTGCCTTTATTATTAATCAAAACATTTACAAGACATTCCATTATAATCATCATATGATTGTCTCTTTGGGCATACATACCAAAAATGTCATGTTAATTATACTACTACTCATTATTCTAAGAATAAACATTCATAGAAATAAATTAAAGCATGTTTATGAATTTCATTAAAAAGGATTACAAGAAGGTCCACAAACATGAAACTACACCTATTGACCTAGAGGTTATACATTGTCCATATTTTGATAATGACTTAACCATTCCATTCATATGTAACTAATATGTGTATTTAAGATTGATTTAAGGTGTTAGGTACATGAAAAGGATCAAATTACACAAGCCCTAGCTTGTCAAAGTTCAAGTCAAAAGCAATGCAAGTGTGCTAATTAGGAAATCCATGTAAATGACCTTAGAAGAATTTTTTAATCACTTGTATTGATGATATGACTTATAACTAAGATGAGAAAATTATGTGGGACACTTGGTACCACGTTTTAATCACTTTTTAAGCACTGTAGAAAATCAATCACAAGTTGTTGATCCGTCGAGTTACAATCTCAACCGATCCACGTGATCAATGTTTTGGAGAGTGCATCGGTCGAGTTCTGCATTCACATAACTCGACCAATCAGGTTACAGACCAAATGCTATTTTCATTGGTCATTCGAGTTTCCTCGAGACAAACTCGACCGATGGTTTGAAAATTGGGTTTGTCTTTTAGCCGATTGGTCGAGTTACCTTTATTGAATCTCGACTGAATGTACTTTACGGAAAACGTAGAAAAAGTGATTCTAACCATTGGTGACTTGTTTGGAAGAAAATAGATATGTTGCCTTGTGCAAACACGGCTATAATTCAGCCCTAAGTGTTCCCCAACTCAAAGGGGAACCCCTAGCTATACATAAGACCACATGGAGTTCATTCCAAGGTTGCTCATTCACTATATGCTTGGTCCTAGGCTAGGTGAGAGTGTTGCACCCCTTTGAGCCCCTTTCTCTCTCTACTTTAAATCCAAATCTGTGAATATGAGTGAGTTAGGATCTGTTGTAAGAGAGCTATCCCTTGTATCCATGTAAAGCTCTACACCTCCATCTTCCTACCCCCTTTCCTTATTGAAGAAAAGGCTTGAAGATCTTCTCTGAGTGAAGGAGAAGGAGTTGTTGTTCTTCAAGGTTAAAGAAAGCATCGTGATCCAGATCTCTGAGTGAAGGAGATAGGAAAGGTGGATGCTCAAGAAGGATAGGTAATTCCTGGAATGCCAAAGACTTGAAGGTGGAGTTGGTAAGTCCTTTTTGAAGGATAAAGACTCCTTGCTCAAGTGAGTATGTTTCTTCAGTAGGTTGAATATCCTTGCTTGAGGTATTAAGTGCTTGGATGAATGTGTTTTTTGTCTTTTAATATTATGAATGAATATAAGAGTATCAATATTGCAAAGTCCTAGAGACTAACCACCTCTAGGTAGTGGATTGACTCACTTCTAGTTTGAAGTGTGGAACCACTCTAAACCACTTTGTCCAAGTGTATACTATCCTTGTCTCTCATCCTTGCTATGCTTGTTAGTTAGGACTTCCAATTGGCTATATGATTAAGCTTTTGTACTTAATATAATTCGAAGGTCTAATCTACTTTGTGAGATTTGTGAAGCTCTATTCAGCCCCCCCTCTAGAGCCCTTGATCTAAAAAGTGGTATCAGAGCAGGTCTTCTCCAAGATACTTCTATAAGTAGGAGAAGATGGGTGATTTAGCACTTGGATCTCTCAACTTAGAGGGAAACTTCTCCATGCGACCTCCGGTCTTTGACGGCACCGACTTCATCTATTGAAAAAAAAAGAATGTAGTTCTATCTCCAAGGAGTAAGCAACGAGATGTGGAAGGTGGTGCACCTAAAGTATGAAGATCCAAACGGGGGAATCTCTACATGAACGGAAGCCCAAATGAAACAAGCTCAACTCAATGCCCAAGTTGTGAGCATCATCTATGCAGCCCTCACCCCATCCGAGTTCAACCAGATCTACTCATGGGACACCGCATATGAGATTTGGAACAAGTTATGTGTCACCTATGAGGAAACAAAGTAAGTGAAGGACGCAAAGATCTACATGCTTGATGGTCTCCTTGAAAACTTCAAGATCGGCAAGAATGAAAGAGTGGTGGATATGTACACAATGATTAATGTCATCATCAAAGGATTGGATGCTCTTGGTAGTATGATGGATAGAGGCACAATCAACTCAAAGATCTTGAGATCTCTTCCAAAGAGATGGGAGCCCAAGGTGACCTCCATTGAAGAATTGTACACGCTTAGTGACTTAGCAACCGAGGAGCTATTTGGCTACCTCCAAGCTCATGAGCTAAGGCTTGACAAGCAAGAAGAAGAAGAAAAGAGAGAAGAGAAGGAGTCCAAGAAGATCAAGGACACAACCTTCAAAGCACAAATTGAAGAGATTATTCAGCAGCAACAACTTGCACTCCGTTCCCCTACTCCTTCCTCAAGTGAAGATGAAGGCCCAAATGAGCATGAAGCTAACTACTCCAAGGGCAAGCATTTGAAAGGGAAGTCTTCGTCATCTACTCCTAGGTGCTATAAATGTGGCCAAAAAGGACATTACAATAGTGACTACCCCAAGGCAAAGAAGAGCCACCACAAGATCAGCCACAATAAGGACAAGGAGTATAAGAAGGAAAGCAAATACAAGAGAAAGGAGAAGAAAGAAAGAAGAAGCAAGGATGCAACTCATGCAGCTTGGGAGGAGTCTTCCTCAAGTTCTTCTAGCTTCGAAGATGGAGAATGCCATCTTACTCTCGTGACCTCTACATGTGATGATGTAGGTGAGGTAAATGAGGTATGCGAAGTTTATTTGCATGAGTTTTTCAAAGAAACTCTTATTCATATGCTTAATGCTAGCTGGTCAACTTTTACTAAATGCAAAGCTAAAAAGAAAAGGTTAGAAATGTAAGGACCCTGACCTTCATTTAGGGCTTACCCTATTTGTTTTGCTTAACCTTGATGCTTTGGTGCTTGCTAATCACCTTTAGTGGTGATTAGGGTTTGGTTATGCTTTGTTGAGAGTTGGAGGTGCTACTTGCAAATAACCCAAGTTTTGGGTTTTGTGGGAAAGTTTGCCATCTTGTGAGGTGTTCCTCTCTCTCTTTGCTTCCTCTAAGGTTGAGAGGAAGGCTTGGGCTTGTTTCTTGAGTTCTTTGGGCCTTGGTTGAGCTTTTTTGGGCCTTGAGGTGCCTTGTTTGGGCTTGGTTGAGCTTTGTGTCACCCAAGAGAGGTGTGTGTCGACCTAGAGGTGAGTGCCAACATGGATGTGTGTCACCCATGGAGCCTTATTGTGTCGCCCATGGTGCAAGTGTTGTGTCACCCATGGTGTTTGGTCCAGCTTTGACCTCGTTTTTGTCACCACTAGTGGACACTTGGAGCTTGATGCATGCATATGGAAATAACCTTGGACAAGTGTGTAAGGCTTGCTAGAGTAGGTGGCTTGAGCTCTAGAACAAGTGTCCTTAGGAGGACGACACCTTGCCTTGCTCTACCTTGTTTTCTCCTCCCTTTCCTTCTATATAGGTGGTTCTTTCCCTTGCTTTGAGTTCCTTTGATCCTTTAGTTTCCTTCTCCACCTTGAGTGCACGACACCCCCTTCTTCCTTGCTTGTGTCGGCCGACACCCCCCCCTTGAAGGAGCAAGTGGTGGTCGAAATCCCTTGAAGCTTGGAGCTTAAGGCGGGTTGCATAACTTCTAACCCTAGCTACATTACCTCCTTTCTTACTTATATGTTGTAGTTAGTTTTTACATATTGCTTAGTACCCTTGTTTGGCCGATCCTCTTGGTAGTTTTTGGTGAGCAATACTCCTTTCTCTCTTTGGTCTAGAGGAGTGAGTTTAAGCTTCTAGTCTCATGAGCAACACCCCTCTTTCATAGTCGATTGACGTGAGGTTATGTCCTATTTGCTTGAGCAATACTCTCCTCTCACCATGGACTAGAAGGGTGAGCTTGGGTTGGTGTTTGTGCTGCCCGATGGGTGATAGGTGGTGTGCAAGACCCCTCTTTCTTGGTTGATTGAGGTGAGTCATCTCCTTGAACCTCTAGGGTTTTGAGTACCTTGTGTTTGAGGAGGAAGATGACCTTGTTGGACGATACCTCTTGTTTTAGCATGTGGGGCGACACATTTGCTCTTGGGTTGGGTGATGTGTGGTGTGTCGGGTGACACCCCTTGTTCTTATGATGGGTGCCACACCCTTTCCTTTGCTTTGTGTCGGTTGTTAGGCCTTGACCAAATTGTTGCACGTTTTGTGGATGTGTTCTCTCTCTCTTGGTTGTTATTTTCTTATGATGACCTAGAAGACATCCCTGTGTCGGGCATTGCTGAGCTCCTTGTGACGGGTATCACATGTCCCTGGTATCGGCTGATAACACTGAATCGTGACGGGCGTTGCCCGATAGGAGAGTGCCCGACACTCCCCCTTGACGCGCGACACATCCCCTTATAACGCTACGTCACGCGCGCTTGGTTGCCTTAGTGGCAACGCAGCATTGAGGGTTGTAGTGGGTTGTTCTTTGGTGAGGGTAGGTGGCCCAATACAGCTATATAGTGAGGATCCTTGGTACTTCTAGTGAGGGTTGTAGCACATATAGTGAGGGTTTCACAATGCATAGAAGCCGACGGTTATATATATTTTTGTCCTTGCTTCCAAACGATGGTTACTCCTCGCCCATCTAATGGTGATGATAATGGTAAAGCTTGTCCTTCATGTCTGCCATGACTACATGCATTAAGTAATCATCTTGATTATCTATATAATGATGAGATATGTATAAGTACATAAATAGTTGCTTAATAATGTGTCTTGTGCACATAATCACCAGTTGATGTATAATTGATAAGTATAGAATCTTGAATGTCATCTCATGAGGATAAGCATAGTCCTTATGTTGAAACTATGATTATTGAGTACACTAACCATGCAGGTGATGCTTCGGCATAAAAAGGCTATGAGAAATATGTAATGAGTAACATCACTCTGATAATTACTCTGGTTGATGAGATTGCATGTATGATGTGTTTGTCCCATGATGATGATGTGAGCCTTGAGAGGCAGTGGTAATACATGATGAGGGATTGAGTTCCCATGGTATGTGATGATCCTTGAGATGGATCTGGATGGTTGGCAAGAGGCTAAGTGATAACATGTGATGTTGGATCCTTGAGATGGATCAGGATGATGTGATTACAATAATAGCATAATGTTGAGTTTATGTTGTTTACTTTTTGTTATATCCTGTATGTTATATAACTTGGTTGAATCTTGCAATCCATCTAAAAGATACTAAATAATTACAGTGAAATACATCATGTAGTTGCCCTGGCCATAGATCCATCATCGTAAGGAATTTGGTGATGGTGAAACGGGTTCTCCTACGGGATTACCCGGAGCGCATATTGTTGAATATGTGAGGTTGCTCCTAGCCTAAAGTGAGGAGGTAAGAGTGCAACTTCGGTTGTAGACTCAAGGGTGCGGGTTCAGACCCATAGCCCAACTGTGATAGAGCATGGTGAACAGGCCCATGGCTCAGGATATGTGGTATGAGGAGCATGAATGTGTTCATGGCTCAGAGCACAGTGAACAGGCATGTGGCTCAGTTTCACTAGCGCCGAGACTTGTACCAAGGCGGGCTAGGTAGAGGGTAGCGTGCGGGAGCTGACCCTTTGGCTAAGACCACTTCAGCATGAGACTGCGGTCCTGCTTGTGTTGTACTCATGCAGTGACCATGAGGCGGAGAGGTCGTGGAGTCCGGCTCTTCCATTGACCTTGTATGGCACTGGATTGGGTTTCGCAACCGAAGGTTGGATTTGAGCGGTACGGCTCACTTCCTCAGGGCATAATAATATGTAATCAAGCCATTTAGCATTTACTGCTTAAGAAAAACATGAAATATTGGTTGAGGCCTTGTTTGTGTAGTTAACTTTGTTATATCTTGCAGATGCTTATATGTTTCTCATATGTGGTAGATATTTATAAATATTATCTTGATAATCATGTCCCTTAAACAAATAGTTGAATATATGCTGGAATACATCTGGTAAACTTGATAAGTATGAACATTGTTATCTTATAACTGCTCTTGTTATACTCTTTACCAGTTAACTGCTTTACATATAGCTGAGGTTTTCTAGTTTTGACGAGGAGTTATGTTTCTCGCTGGGACAATGTTTGATTGTCTCACCCCATTGGTTTACACCCTTTTTAGGTGGTCGAGCTAGGTGTGGTGGTGGTCGTGGAGTTGCGGTCGAGCAACAAGAAGAGCAGTGGAAGGCAAGCGATGGAAATGCTGCTGTTTTGGATGCTTTGTAGTAGAGTCTAGAGTCATCCCTATACTCTTAGGTCCTTGGCAGTGTTTTGACATCGTTTCACAATGTATGATCGTTGATGTTTTTTATATCCTGCGGTTGGCCGGATGTGAGCCCTTATGTATGTATAAATAGGTGATGAACTCATGTGATGACAAGACAGTTGTTCCTCTAAGCTGTGGACACATATCAAATCTTGTATATGTTTACATAACATGTTTCCTTGCAGGATGAGGACCTATATGCAATAAGTTTCATAGTTTATCTATTTTCCGCAATCAGTTTTAATTACCCCGTATTTTGGTAATCTGTGGTTATGGTGATTTCTGCACATTTTTGCGTAACACCTCGCTATTTGTGTGATAGTGGGATGTGTTGCCACAAGTTTTGGTATCAGAGCCTTAGGTTCGCTGAGTCTACAGGGATTTAGGACTAGGTCGTCTGTTCTTGTGTGTTGTCCAGATTTTCTTACAATCATCTTATGCCCTCAGCGGAAGAAAAGTCAAGATGTCTGGAAACCATGAAGAACACTCAGCTGAGTACAACGATGCTGCTTCAGCTGAAGGACAGGCACATGGAGATCGGGTGCCTGAGGTCCCCCAACCTGACCCAGCCATTCTTGAACACCCTGCCAATCAACAGCTTATGGGGCAGCTGATGGCTACGATGAATCTCATGGTTGAGTGATTGTCAGTGCCTCCTCTGCGAGCACAGGTTCCCCATGGAGAAGCATCGGGTATTGGGAAGACCTTTGCGCGGCTTCGTCGAGTCGGAGCTTCAGAGTATACTGGAACGGCTGATCCAACGGATGCATATATGTGGCTGACAAGTCTTGAGAAGGCTTTCCGGATCCTCGACATCCCCGAAGCAGACAAAGTAAAGCATGTTGTCTACCTTTTGAAGGGTAGTGTTGGTCACTGGTGGACCATCGATGAAGAGAAGCGGCCTGGTGAGGTGATCTGTAGGGAAGTGTTCCAGTGCGAGTTCGTCAGCAGATACTTTCCGAAGACGTGTCTGGATGAGAAGATCAGTCAGTTTGAAGTTTGCGACAAGGGACGATGAACATTACCGAGTACGAAGCCAAGTTCATGGATCTGTTGAGGTTTTGTCCTCACATGGCAGCAACAGATGAGGAACGGATCAGACATTTCGAGAAGGGTATGAGTTCTGAGCTGACAACACATGTGTCTGCGTTGGAGAATCGAGAGAGGTTTGCTACGTTTGTGGAATCTGTCCAGAGGATCAAACGATCAGTTAGGGAGAAGAGAGAGTCTATGGCTAAGAAGAGACCTGCTCAGTTCCTAGGGCAGAGGTTTGGTGGCTTCAAGAAGCTAAGGTTTGCAGCACCGTTAGTAATGAGAGGTTCTGGTGGACCGTCTCAGTGGTCTCCGAGTAGGGGAAGAGGTTATGTTTCTTCACCATCTAAGGCACAAAGTACATCTTCCGTGGCAGTGACAGGGCCATCTAGGCCACGGGTTGATGATAGAACATGCCATCGGTGTGGTCAGTTCGGGCATTTCAGGTTCAATTGCCCGAATAGAGACATTGAAGTGACGCAGCAGCCAATGCAGAATCATCAAGGATCGGATCGACAGCAGCCCAATGGTAGCAGAGGATGAGGACGCGGTCAAGCATCTCAAGCTGGATCATCTGCTCAAGGAAGCAGAGGGCGTAGACAGTAAGCAACGACTCGATTCTATGCTATGAGTCAGCCGGAGGCGATAGTCAACCCGCGAGTTGTGACAGGTCAGATGGATTTATTTCATTCTGATATATCTTCTTCATGCTTTATATCTATTCTGGTTGACCCAGGTGCTACACACTCTTTTATCGTGTATAGTATGCATGAGAATTGTCGTTTACCTGTTAGTCGTAAGAAGGATAGTCTGTTGTTAGAAACCCCTCTTGATGGTTCCTCGTTGCTTCGAGTGGAGTGTCCATCTTGTGTCTTGTCTTTCTCGGGACACCGCATTCAAGTGGATCTCATACCACTTGATATGTATGGTTTTAATGTCATCCTTGGGATGGATACCTTAGAGAGGTATAAGGTTGTTTTGGACTGCGGTTCGAAGCAGGCCGTGTTTGATGATGCTGGAGAGAAGTGGATCTTCTAGGGAGATAGGAAGATTCTTCTGACATGTCTGGTATCATCTATGGTGGCAGATAAGCTATTACGACAAGGATGTGAGGCGTTCTTATCCAATGTGGTGGATACCGTCGTGGCTACAAAGGCGAAAGGTCCTAGCCTTGAAGAGGTGCCAGTTGTCTGGGAGTTTGCCGACGTGTTTCCTGAGGAGTTTCCCGGTGTTCCCCCCACCCCGAGAGATTGACTTTGAGATCAATCTGGTCCCAGGGATGTAGCCTGTTGCACAGACACCATACAGGATGGCTCCAGTTGAGATGGCAGAGTTGAAGAAGCAGTTACAACAGTTGCTGAATAAAGGTTTCATTTGACCAAGCACATCGCCTTGGGGTGCTCCCGTGTTGTTCGTCAAGAAGAAGGACGGTTCGATGCGGTTATGTGTAGACTACCGACAGTTGAACAAGGTCACGATTAAGAACAAATACCCGTTGCCGAGGATAGATGTTCTGTTTGATCAGTTGTGTGGTGCTACAGTGTTTTCAAAGATCGATCTACGGTCTGGTTATCATCAGTTAAGGATTAAGGTGGATGACATACCAAAGTCAGCTTTTAGGACGAGGTATGGTCACTATGAGTTTGTGGTTATGCCGTTCGGGTTAACCAATGCACCTGCTGCTTTCATGGATCTGATGAACAGAGTGTTCCGTCCGTTCTTAGATCAGTTTGTTGTAGTCTTTATAAAGGACATTTTGATCTATAGTCGGGACAGGCTAGAGCATGAGCAACATCTTCGACGAGCGTTGACTCTTCTTCGCCAACATCAGTTGTATGCCAAGTTCAGTAAGTGTGAATTATGGTTGGAAGAAGTGACTTTCTTGGGTCACGTGATATCTTCTGAAGGAGTCAAAGTAGATCCAAAAAAGGTGGAATCTGTTGCAGAGTGGGAGCAGCCGAAGACGCCGACAAAAGTTCGTAGTTTTCTGGATTTAGCATAATACTACCGGAGGTTTATCAAGGACTTCAGCGTGATTGCTTTGCCGATGACAAAGTTGACGAGAAAGGATGTGCCTTTTGTCTGGGATGATCGATGCCAGCAAGCTTTCCAGAGTTTGAAGGAGAAGCTGACCAGTACTCCAGTGTTGGTCCTGCCAGAGCCTGGAAAGGGCTATGTTGTTTTCTGTGATGCTTCTAAGAAAGGTTTAGGTTGTGTGCTGATGCAGAAAGATCATGTGGTTTCTTTTGCTTCGCGACAACTTAAGAAACATGAGGAGAACTATCTGACTCATGACTTGGAGTTGGCGGTAGTGGTTCATGCGTTAAAGATTTGGAGACACTATCTGTATGGGGAGGAGTGTCAAATCTTTACGGATCGTAAGAATCTGAAGTACATTTTTTCACAGCACGAGTTGAACATGCGACAACGTCGATGGATGGAGTTGATCAATGATTACGACTACACTATCGAGTATCATCCTGGTAAGGCGAATGTGGTAGCTGATGCACTTAGCAGAAAGTCTTCTTCTCTTTCTTCAAAGAAGGCATGATTAAGTTCTCTACTATGCCATAGGCGAGATAAGTTTGTTTCTCTGCGGCAGATGAATGTGCAGATGGAAGTTTCCTTGTTAGCTGGACTTGTAGCACAGATGCAAGTCAAGCCTACGTTGAGACAGCAGATCAAAGATGCCCAACGGACAGATGATGCGGTACAGTTGATCAGATTAGAGTTCGGTAGTGAAAAGCATGATGGGTTCCATGAGTCCGAGGATGGGCTAGTTTGCTATCGTAATAGGATGGTGGTTCCAGATGTTGATGATTTGAGGAAGTTGGTGCTCGAGGAAGCACACATGTCGATGTATGCTATGCATCTAGGTGTCACCAAGATGTATCATAGTCTGAAGGACTTGTATTGGTGGCCCGACATGAAGAAAGATGTAGCTAAGTTCGTGGCTAGGTGTACAGTGTGTCAACAAGTGAAGGTTGAACATCAGAAGCTGGCAGGTACGTGGCAACCTTTGCCGATACCGCAGTGGAAATGGGATCATATAACCATGGATATCGTAGTTGGTCTACCCAGGACAACTAGGAATCATGATTCCATTTGGGTGATAGTGGACAGATTCACGAAGTCTGCCCATTTCTTACCAGTAAAGACGATGTATACAGCTGAGAAACTCGCTCAAGTATATGTGGATGAGATAGTACGTTTGCATGGTGTGCCAGTAACGATAGTTTCTGACAGGTCCTTAGTTTACGAGTCGTTTCTGGGAACAGTTGCACAAAGCGTTGGGAACACAATTGAGGTTCAGTACAACCTTTCACCCTCAGACAGATGGACAGTCAGAAAAGACTATTTAGACTTTGGAAGATCTCCTTTGAGCTTGTGTTTTGTAGTTTCTGGGCAGTTGGGATATACATCTTAGTTTGATAGAGTTTTCTTATAACAACAGTTATCAGTGGAGCATTGATATAGCTCCTTATGAGGCCTTGTATGGGAGGAAGTGTAGATCTCCTTTGTGTTGGTATGAGTCTGGTGAGCTTCAGTTGTTGGGTCCTGAGTTAGTGTAGCAGACAACAGAAAAGATCAAGGTGATATAGCAATAGTTGAAAGTGGCACAGGACAGGTAGAAGTCTTATGCAGACAATCATCGACGACCTTTGGAGTTCCAAGTAGGAGACAAAGTGTATCTCAAAGTCTCGACATGGAAAGGTGTGCTGAAGTTTGGCCTAAAGGGTAAGCTTGCACCCAGGTATATGGGGCCTTACCCAGTCATAGCACGTGTTGGCAAGGTATCTTATGAGTTAGAATTGCCTCCAGAGTTGCACAAATTACATCCAGTGTTCTATGTCAGGTAGCTTACGAGTTAGCACGTGTTGGTGTCTTGGTTTTCTAAGAAATAGAACATTGTGTCATTATCAACTACCAAGGCTGAGTACATTGCATCTGGAAGTTGTTGTGCCCAGGTCCTATGGATGAAGCAAATGCTCCAAGACTTTAACATACATTTTAATGCTTCTCCTATATTTTGTGGTAATACTAGTGCAATCATTCTATCTTATAATCCTATATTGCATAGTAGAGATAAACATATAGAGGTTTGTCATCACTTTCTTCATGATCACATTGCCAAAAAGGATATTTATATCACACATGTGGAAACGGAAAATCAGTTGGCGGACATTTTCACCAAACCTCTAGCTAGAGAGAAATTTAACTTCATTAGATCTAAATTGCTCATAATTGCTTTAGATGATATTGACATGTTATCTAGCTAGTTACTTTTATTTTATATGTCTTGCTCATGATTATATCACCTTACTTGCCTAAAATTGCTAAAATCTTCTTGTTGTCATGCTTAGTTTCACTTCTTTTTGGGTATTTCTCAAATTTTAGGTTTTTATAGCCAAATAGTACCCAATGGTGAGTGATATGTGCCTAATTATGTTCAATATAGATAATGGACTTGAAAAATAAATTTAATTAGCATTCAAATGGATATAAATTAAGTTTATTGGTTTTAGGTTGGGTTGACCATCGGTCGAGTTTCCCCCAGAACAAACTCGACCGATCCATGGCCGAGAGCTATTCTAAAATGGACCAATCGGTAGAGTTTCTGACTCGTGGAACTCGATCGATGAGCGGGATGAAGCCAACATAAGTTGGATTTTGCTGACTATTCTCACTCTCAACTAGAGAATAGCTGACCGATTCCCCTTCTTCTAGCCCTAAGCTCTCAACCCCAGACCTTACCTTCCCTATCCTAGCCCTTTTCTGACCTAGATAGGCTGCCCTAGACCTACCCCCTTACTCTTCCTTGGTGTGTGGATGATTTTGGTGGTTTGCTTTGTGCGTTTTCTCTCTTCTTCTCCTTCTTTTTGCCACCATGGTTTCTCATAGAAGAAAGAGACCTGCCCCTAGCAATGCTCCATTATCCTCTTCATTATCTTGCTTGGTTCCTTTTGATGATACCTTCTTTGTATAAATAGAGGATGTAAATAGGTATAAGGTCCTTCTTCCTAGGAGTCATTTTCCGTTTAGAGCCTTGTTTGAGCCTAGCCCTAGGCGTCAAGCTGTGATCGACCAAGTGGCAAAGTTACTATCGTTTCTTCACCTATCAGCCCTGGATGTCGAGCGTGACTGCTTTCATAATTCTATGACAAGAACAAAAGTAGTTCATGAATTCTATGCAAACCTGCATTGGAATTCTGACACCCTTGTACCCCCTTCAAATACTCAAGTGATCCTTACATCCATGATCATTGGGAAGAGATTCCAAATCTCTGAAGATATCTTGAATGTTTTCTTTTCAGGAGATGAGGATAATGACACCTTGTGTAAGGATTATAGGGAGTATTTTGACCTTTTGGATCATGAGGGTTTCTATAAGCAGAATGAGATCACTCTTCATGATATCCATTGCTACCTGAAGAAACTCGATGTTCCTTACAAGAAGAAGAGCACCCTACCCTCCTCCTCCCTAGATCTCAAAAAGTGTATATTATCCCTAGTGGTCAACGACAACATCCATCCAAAGAAAAATCAAATAGATATTGTAGAGAACACTGCGGTCATAATGTTCTACATTCTAGATAATGTCGGAGTCAAATGGTCAAGACATATTCTTCACCATATGACCTATTTTGACTCTGGCAAGAACACCTGCAACACTCATCCACCTTATCTAGCCCTGATCTGTGGTCAGTTTCAATTCACCACTGAGAAATCACTCTTTTCTGACTTCCACTACAAACTTGCTTGGAAGGGAGTGTGTATTAGTGAGACCATAATTCAGAAATATGTGTCTGTCTTTGCCTCCATCACACCCGGTGCTTCACCCTCAACCTCTGCCTCTGCTACCCCTGCCTCCTCCACCTGAGCTCCACCTCCTCATCCACCTCGCCCTTGTCGTTCCTCATTTCGTGTGTCCAATGAAACCCTCATGGGCTACATGATGCACCAATAGGCATACAACCCTTTGGTTCAAGAGAACTTGCACCAGGATTTATGTTCAATCATGTCAAACATGAACTTATCATGTGCACACCCATACCCCACCTACTAGTCTTTCCATGGTAGTGATTATGCTTCCTATGCATACCATCCTTACTACCCTACCCTCGAGCCTTCTACTGCTGCTCCCACAACGTCTACTGTTGGTGGTCCTACTCCCGTCTACCTGCCATTGCCTACTAGCCCCTTGTCCACTTTGCTTGCCATTCTTGTAAATTCTACTCCTTCCTTCCCTCAGGCCAATGAGGTCTATGCTCTTGGTATGACTTGGGATGAGCAATATTCTCATTGGACTGGTCGTGGTTTTGGTCCTTCTGTGGATGAGGAGATGCCTGACCAGGCTGATGCTGAGACTGTTGCTACTGATGACAACGATGGTGATGGTGAGGATGCTTCTGATGATGGTGATGGCTTTGGTGCTGCTTCTGGTGATGAAGGCATTGTTGTTGTACCTTCATATGGAGACGAGGACTATGAGCCTAGAGCTGATGATGATGATGATGTGGACATAGATAGCTTAGATGTCTGGATGATCTTAGTTTTTAGTCTAGTTTACTAATCATATATATCTTTCTAGGCTATTTTGTATTAGAAACATCTGGGCACATTATCTCAGATGTACTATTTTATCTTCAGTTTTCATCACTTCTCGCTTGTAGATACTTTTATGAGAACATGCTTCTGAGTTGTAATCTATGTTATGTGCACTCTTGCTCTTTGATCAGTTGTATCCTATGAGTTGGTGCAATACTTCAACATATTTTGATTATGACTTAGCTTGTGTGTTTCTTTCGTCTTTGGTTGATATATGATATAATATTGCATGTATGATTATTTTCTTGATTGTGTTTGGAGTAGACCTGATTATATGCACTTCTACCCCCTTCACTTTTTGATAATGTCAAAAGTGGGAGAGAACTTCAATGTCTTGAAGCTCAATCATATTTCTATTCCTTTTCATACTACTACTTATTTCTTATGAGATCCTTTTGTTGTTCATTATTTTCTTTATCATGTGACTTGCAAAGGAGCATATAGTACATGTATGCTAAAATTGCTTTGTGTAGATAGACTAGCTATGCAGGTTAAAATAAGCATAGTTTGAGGGGGAGAAATTCACATTGTTCAAATCTTGAATCCCCCTAATTCACAAGGCAAAGGCATAATTTCTATATCCTTTTCAATATGTTTGAGGAATGGTTTGTCATTGTCAAAAGGCGGGAGAATGTTGACCTAGAGGTTATACATTGTCCATATTTTGATAATGATTTAACCATTCCATTCATATCTATCTAATATGTGTATTCAAGATTGATTTCAGGTGATAGGTACATGAAAAGGATCAAATTACACAATCCCTAGCTTGTCAAAGTTCAAGTGAAAAGCAAGGCAAGTGTGCTAATTAGAAAATACATGTAAATGACCTTAGAAGAATTTTCTAATCACTTGTATTGATGATATGACTTGTAACTAAGATGAGAAAATTATGTGGGACACTTAGTACCAAGTTTTAATCACTTTTTAAGCACTTTAGAAAATCGATCACAGGTTGTTGATCCATCGAGTTACAATCTTGACCAATCCACTAGATCAATTTTCTGGAGAGTGCATCGGTCGAGTTGTGCATTCACAGAACTCGACCGATTGGGTTACTGACCAAATTCTATTTTCATTGGTTGGTTGAGTTTCCTCAGGACAAACTCAACCGATGGTATGAAAATTGGGTTTTTCTTTTAGCCGATCGGTTGAGTTACCTTTATTGAATCTCGACTAAATGTATTGTACGGAAAATGTAGAAAAAGTGATTCTAACTGTTGGTGACTTGTTTGGACAAAAATAGATCTGTTGCCTTGTGCAAAAATGGCTATGAATCAACCCTAAGTATTCCTCAACACAAAGGGGTGCCCCAGCTATAAATAGGACCACATGGAGTTCATTCCAAGGTTGCTCATTCACTATATGCTTGGTTCTAGGCTAGTTGAGAGTACTACACCCCTTTGAACCCATTTCGCTCTCTACTTTCAATTCAAATCTATGAATATGAGTGAGTTAGGATCTGTTGTAAGAGAGATATCCCTTATATCCATGTAAAGCTCTCCACCTCCATATTCCTACCCCCTTTCCTTATTAAGAAAAGGCGTGAAGATCTTCTCTGAGTGAAGGAGAAGGAGTTGTTGTTATTCAAGGTTGAAGAATGCATGGTGATCCAAATCTCTGAGTGAAGGAGATAGGCAAGGCAGATGCTCAAGAAGGATAGGTAATTCCTGGAAGGCCAAAGACTTGAAGGTGGAGTGGGTAAGTCCTTGTTGAAGGCTGAAGACTCCTTTCTCAAGTGGGTAAGTTCCTTCGGTAGGTTGAAGATCCTTGTGTGAGGTATTAAGTCCTTGGATAAATGTGGTTTTTGTCTTGTAATCTTATGAATGAATATAAGAGTATCAAGATTGCAATGTCCTAGAGACTAACCACCTCTAGGTAGTGGACTGACTCACTTCTAGTTTGAAGTGTGGAACCACTCTAAAGCACTTTGTCCAAGTGTATGCTATCCTTGTCTCTCATCCTTGCTATGCTTGTTAGTTAGGACTTCAAATTGGTTGTATGCTTAAGCTTTTGCACTTAATATAATTTGAAGGTCCAATCTTTTTTGTGAGATTTGTGAAGCTCTATTCACCCCCCTCTCTAGAGCCCTTGATCCAACAACACCTACATAAGGTGACTGATTTTGTTTAAATTTTGTAATCATAAAAGGAAATCCAAAGATACACTCTATCACATACATTAAAACTACCCACTTAGCACTCTATAAAAGTCAGAGTACAAGGAATCCCTTGACCAAACTATGTTATATGTTGTACTTTTTTACCACCACGTCCTTTCCACTATTCCAACACACCTAAAAGATATGGAGAACTATGGGGTGAAACCCATGTCCCAACCATATGAAATAACAATTAATAACACTTTGTTTCTTATAGGAATATTATGATCATAATACTATGTAGGATTACATAACAAGTCTTAATTAATATTCATAAAATAGGCCATAAGAAAATGCTGATATGAGAGTAACCAAGCAACACTTGTAGGTGCAACAGACCAATAAGAGCATACAAGTGATTTGTCAAGATGATCAGAATGGATAAGTCTACACTTAATTGTTATACACACAAGTTGTTTAATTGGTAATCTCCTATGGAAGTGCTAACCATACTCAACCATATTCAGATACAAGACAGATGCTAAGACACAATGTTGGGTCACTGCCACTCCAACTTAGGTGCCAAAGTCACAACTTTTGATCACAACCATGAAAAAATAGGTAACAAAGGAACAACCTATGATCATAAAAAACCAAACATGGGTTCCAAAGATGGAATCTTCAATCACCAACATGTCAATGTAGGTGCCAAAAACAAACCATTGGTCATAGACAAATCAACATGGGTGCCAAAGGCATAACCTTTGGTGACCAAATTTGCCAATGTAGGTGTGAAAGACACAACCTTAAATCACTTACAAACCAACATGGGTTTCTAATTACACAACCTATGATCAAAACATCCCAACATAGGTGACAAAGACACAAGCGTAGGTCACAAAAAACAAATATGGGTGCAAAAGACACAACCTTCGATCACCAACATGCCAACATAGATGCCAAAGACACAACCTTTAGTCACCAAAAAAACATAGGTGTCAAATACACAACTTTGAGTCACAATGTATACTCAGCATTATACAACTGTAGCACTTATCAATAACCCTCTAGTTACTTCCAGATTAGGGTCACACTTGATTACTTAAGGAAATTACTTGTCTTTTGTCAATCATGTTAAAACAAGTTAAAAAGAAGTAATTTTGAGACTCAACATGTATTCTAACCTCATATGATATAAAATGTATCAGCTTATTCCAATTTACCAAATTTGGATGCAATTAACCATATTCATTCATACCAAGGAGAAATTCATCAATATAGGGTACATCAAGGACCAAATCACTAATTAAATCCATATCAAGGCCAAAGCCACATAGGTATTCCACATCCACATGAAAATAATCAATTAGATTAACATGGAAGCAATAAAAACTTTTTGAAAAAATTAAAATCAAAACTCACTAGCATGTGAAAGTTGCCTCTTATATAAGATTAGGTCAAAATGTCATTTTAAAGCATAAATAATGCACCTTTATATAGTGAATTAAATTCCCATGAAAACTATTGTCATAAAATTTAATAGAATATCTTGTAATCATCTTATGACAACGTAGATATAATAGAGAAGATTGAAGAATTCATGCATCACTATAGTACCAAAAATACATAAAAACAACATCTTTCAATATATTTTACCAACTTTTAGGTATCAAAACTAACTCCAACAATTTTACAGAAGAGTAGAACCTATGAAAAATTTGAAACTTATTTTATAAAAAAACCCAAATAATCACAATTACTATGTATTTCTTTTTCCTACCACATGGTATCAAAATACAATAGAAGTGATACTTTTAGGGTATAAATGCATACAATCAGAAATTTCATATGTTGTACAATTAAGTGGGAGCATGATTAACATAAGGGTAATGATTATAAGATCAGATAAGACATATAAATCACATTTATATCTTACTAAACCAAAATTGTCTGCAAAAATTCATCTTTTAATCACATACAACATTACTAGAGAAAGGTTAGTATTTTGCATGTATGAAGTGGGAAAAGAGTGCATCTATGGTTATATCACTTTCCTTAGATGATGATAAAAATTTGCACAATCAAGAAACCTACAAGATAACCAACTATGTGTTGGTATGTATGCCCAAAGAGCCAATCATATGATGATTATAATGGCATATCTTATAGAATGATTTAACTAATAATAAAGGCAATCTTCCAATTTATCCTATTTGATTCGCTTATGAGATAATGATGTAATATAATAAATGTCTAAAGAATGATATTACATAATGAAATATGTCTTCAGGTTGAGAACTTGAACAATGAGATCATAAGGATGTTAAGAGAATATACATTCTTATTATGTCCCTAGTCGGATGTTATTGTGGAAGGCTAATAAACATCAATAACACATAAGACTAGAGTGTGTGTTGGTTGGTTACAAAATCCCATCTAGTCATGATATGTTATACCAAACCAAAAACATACATAATTATTAGAGAATGGTGTATTGGTACCTTGAGAGTGATATGTGGAACAATTAACTTGTAGCTAGAATCATCTATGATAGTGGTGGTGGTAATTGTGGTTCTTACACCTGAAATCATTACACTCATCACATGTCGTTTGAAGTACTGTGACATCATCAAATCTCATCCTGAATAAGGGTTGCCATAAAGGTGGTGAACAGGTGCACCGTGGCACATGGAGATGACTCTGAGTGATGTAGATGGGGTTTGTCCTTCTCATAGGAGTTTGATATCCTACACACCTGATAAGTAAGACTAAGAATAGCATGGCCATGCACATGTGAAACAATATATGATGTGGAGTTCACATATATCTCAGACAATCTTCTCTATTACAAGGAACATGGATTGAACGTCGAAGAGGATGAGATTCCATGCCTCAGGTTCAATCTAGATATCAGAGACAAAGGAACTATATAATCACTATAACAACAAACATGAATTGTAGGTAGAAGTTGTTCTCCAAATTTCTAAATTACTTGGGTAGCAATGATATCTTACTAGATATTAATCGTTTCTTGTGACGTCATACATTAGTTATGGGCATTCAATACCAACGTAACTTGGAACCTATAGGGTCACAATCATAGGATGCACTAGGAATAGGAGTTTATTCACAAATGATGTTTAACTCGATTACTAAATGTGTTTAGATATTCAATTTAAACAACACTGGTTGAAAATTGACTGACTGGACTCTGAACCGACCAGTTCAATTGTTGAACCAATTGGTTGGAGTTTCACATCAATTAGAAACAACATTTGGTGAACAATGCCTACACTAAGGCATGAACCGATTGGTTCACTTAGTGAATGGGCTAGTGCAGGTCCCAAACAATTGCTTCATGTGATGAACCGCTCGATTCAATTGTCAATTTGATTGGATCACAGATTTATGTTCATGTCATGATATGCATTAATCATGCATGAAATACCAATGTGATTCATAATAGGAAACATACATGAATCGACCAGTTTGGGGCATGAACTGATCGGTTCATGCACAAAATGACCAATTGGTGAGTGAACTGACCGATTCACCATTCACAGGTTCCATAAAATTAATAAAAAGCCATCTCTTCAACTCCTAGATGGATTGGGAAGCCTAACCCTGGCCCTCCTACAAATAGAGGGGTACTGGGGGATTCCCAGTCACAATAGTAAGCTCTGACAATTTTTGTCTTCTCTAGTTGTCTTAACCAAGAGAACTTGAGCAAGTACTACCTATTAAAGGAAGGAACAACAAGGGAAAGACAATTGGGAATGAAAGTTGACGCTAGCACGTTGACTAAAAGGGATGACTCATTCTCTACATTTCATGAGAATGACAGGAGTCCTTGGTGGTCTGTGTGGACTACTCTAGAGGTGTGGAGGTTGTTTCCTACCTCTAGAATGACAGAATGACGACCTCAACCGCCGCTCATGGTGACTTTCCAGGAGGCCGATGATGACAGACGTCCAGGTGCAACTTGAAGAAAGTTATATTCTACAATGAGGGGATTGTCGCTACACTTTCTCTAGGCCCAGGTATAATCCTGTGACCATCTTTCCTATTGCATAGTTTTTGATGTGATTTACCGTCTTTAGGGAATATGGAAAGTAAAAATTTTCTTTCCACTGCCTTACCTAATGCCATATTTCCTTACAGTGGTATCACAGCCACGTCAATTTACTATATTTGGGATTTAATCTATATGAATGGGTTTTGGTTTAATCATTTATTTCTTGCTTATGATGTGAATAATTAATCTGGCTAATGTGGATATTTGATTACATACCACAAACGATCGCAATATATATATGATATGATATATATGCAATTTATATGCATCACCTTAAAATCATTTTGATGGTGATTGGTAGCATGGTTATGGCATATACCCCAAAGCATTTGTACATGGTGGATGGTTATTGTTCCACTTTATATCTTGATTTACATACTGAGCCTCTCCCTTCTTTTCTATATGTATAAGTATTAATTCTTCCCCCCACACTCCCCTTGGATGTAACTTGAGGTTTCACAATTAAAATGTAATATTAGGATATCTTTCAATTCTTGTTATGAAAAACAAGGCATTCTGCACCAAGTGAGCCATTCGGCTCATCAAGGAAACTGATTAGTTGTGGATACGAACCAATCAGCTAGATGACCAAAGAGGCAATGATAGGAGGAACTAACCAATCGACTAGTAGCCCAACCAACTAGGTAGCAGAGTCCTGATATTACAAAGAGTAGAGGCTAGACGACTGGTTCGATCAACCAACCGACTGACCTAGAGGCCAGCTGACTAGTTCCAGTGTTGAACCATTCATTCTTGATTGGTTCAACACAGGTCATCATCAACAATAGGTTGCTACATTTGATGTGGATCTTAGGTGGCAGTGATTCCTTACATCTCCAAAGAATTACATTTAGGTGTCAATTACCATTTCTTTTCTTTATTATTACATGTTTCATTATGTTATAGTATGTATATGATACATATTATAATTATTGGGGATCGGATATGTATATGTATTTAAAAAAATCCTCACCTATAGTATTAAGTCATAGATGCCTTCCATAAGCAACACACATGAAAATCTTGATAAGCGTAGGTTACACCAAAGCATGATGCATTGTCCATCTCCTAAAAGTGTGATGGTAGATATGCAGATCCACCAAAGCAGGGTGTATATTCCTTTGTGTTGGCTTTTGGTTTAGGCTTAACTTTGTGATCTTAATGAGATGAAGTACCTAGAGGCATGAAGATGGATTGTGACAAAGAGTTGCACACACCATATATCCAAGAGTTGTATTTGGATACAATTGGCAAAAGTTTCCTACCTAAATAGTCAAGTTGTGGATGATCAGCCAAAGTTGACTCATGATTTGATGAAATATGGATCTTGGCTCACTAGAAGGTGGTACACTGCAATCTCCAAATAGATATGCAAGTTTGAACAAAATAGTGGGAACAATAATTCATTAAGGCCTAACAAAAAAATGTTAAATTTTATTTTAATCAAATCAAATCAAAAGTGTTTTGGCGAAATTGCAAAATTTTCTTATAGAATCAAATGATGACAAATAACATGTTTTTCTTGGAATCGGTCCTTGAGAAAGACAAGTTAAATGGGAATAATTGCCATGATTGGTTCAAGACATTGAGAATTGTTCTCACACAACAGAGCAATCTCTATGTCCTAGAAACACTAGAGCCAGTTGAACCTACTCATAGTGTGTGTAAGGCTAACAAAGATGCTTATAAAAAGTGTACTGAGGATGTCGTAGATGTCAAATACCTGATATTTTTCTCAATGAACTATGAGCTGCATAAACAACATGAGAATATGGATGTGATTCATATGGTAACACATCTTAAGAACATGTACCAAGATCAGGCAAGACAAAAGAGATATGATGTCTCTAAAGCGTTGTTCAAGTGCAACATGGTAAAAGGAGATCCAATAGGTCCCCATGTGCTCAAGCTTATTAGGTATGTGGATAACCTTGGGAGACTGAGATTTTCCTTGGTACAAGAGTTGACAACAAATGTGATCATGCAGTCACTTCCAGATTCATATAGTCTTTTTTTCATGAATTACAACATGAATAATTTTAACAAGCCATTGTTTGAATTACTTGGCATGTTACGAACATCTGAAGCGCAAATCATGAAAGACAAGCCCAATTCTATGGTGATGATCAACTAAACAAAAGGGAAGTCCAAGGACAAAGGCAAATCTAAGAAGAGTTGTAAAGCTAGCCAGAAGCTCAAGTCTTCTGTACTCAAAGCAAAGGTAGGAGTTAACAAGGGAGGTAATTGTCACCATTGTCACCCTCCTGGACATTGGAAGAGAAATTTCCCACACTATCTGGAGGAACTGAGGAAGAAGGAGGAGATAAATATGTCTACTTCTTTATCTTGGGTACTAGATAATGGATGTGGATCTCACATATGTTCAAATATGCAGGATCTGAAAAGAAGTAAGCCTTAACGAAAGGGCAAGGTTGAACTACATGTTGCAAATGGAGAAAGAGTTGTTGCCACTGTAGTTGGAACCTATCGTTAATCTTTGCCCACCGAGATTTTAATAGAGTTAGAGAAAATATATTTTGTACCTACCATAAATAGAAACATTATTTATGTATCTTGTGTGGACAAGGATAAATATGAACTTCATAAAGGTCAATGTTTGATTTCAAAAGAAGAAATATTTTATGGAAGTGCCCTAATGCCTTATGGTATTTATTTATTAGATTTTAATACAAATGTTTATAACATAAAGACCAAAAGTTTGAAACTCAAAAACTCAAACCAAACATATATTTGGCGTTGTCTTCTTGGGCACAACAATGAGAATAACATTTCTAGATTCCATAAAGATGGATATCTAGACTTTTTTTATTTTGAATCAATAGAGACATGTGAGTCTTATTTGTTGGGAAAAATAACAAGGACTCCATTCACTAGTAACAGTGAGAGGGATAGTAATCTATTAGGACTCATACATAATGATGTGTTTGGCCCTTTTAGAACAAATGTTAGAGGTGGGTATCAATATTTCATTACCTTCACTCATGACTTCAGTAGGTATGGTTATACTTACCTAATGAAACATAAATCAAAAACTCATATAAAGTTTAGGGATTTCATGGATGAAGTACATAACCAACTTGGCAAAAATCATTAAGGCACTTTATTCTAATTGATGTGGATAATACTTAAGCTAATAGTTTAAGGACCTTCTACGAGACCATGGTATTGCATCACAATGACTATTCTTGAATCAACACACTAGGGATGGCAACGTGCCCTGGCAGAACTGGAGGCGAAAATCAATGGAAACATCTGATCCATGAAGGAGGACGGTGAACCCCAAGACGCTACGCTCACATAGAAAATGTTCAAACTGCTAAGGGTAAATAGGATTGGTTAGCTCTCTTCAAAAACCCAATTGCAGATACAGATACAAGACTCCCAGAGACTGCTCTCATGATAGAATATGATACCATTATCATCCTGCAAATAGAAGTAGATGGCAATGTGGCTCTATGGAGGAACACAATTGTGGAATAAATCATAGGTTTCAAACCACATATCCTGACCCTTCAAGACCATCTCTTAAGACTCTAGAAGCCAACTGGAGCAATGGAGGTCCTTGGTAGAGCAAGAGGAATCTTTATCATCAGGTTCTAGGAAGGAGAGGATATGGTATCTGCTCCATACGGAGGACCATGGTATGTGAAAGAGATGCCAATGATACTTAAGAAGTGGGAGATGGGAGAACTTCTAGACTAGGAGTATTTCCCCTCAGTTCTAGTATGGATGAAGGTCATGAACCTGCCATTAGAGTTGTGGAATTAGAAGATTCTTGCTCACATGGCATTTTTTTTGGGCAAAACTCAATGCCTCAATAGGAAGAAAAAAGCCAAGAGTAGAGTTGATTACTCTAGAATCAATGTGCTCATGCAGTCGACCTGAAAATTCCCTAAAATGGTGAAACTTAGAATAGACAAGGGTGCGGACTACTCATTCTTGATTGAATACAAATGAATACCAGAAACATGTCCTCACTATGGAAGTATTGGACATTAGAAGAACCTCTACAAATTGCCAATGCTACATTAGAACCATGAAGGTCAGACTCAACATAGCCCTCCTGATGGCGTTCCTTCAACCCAGTTAGTAAATCACCCACTCACTTAACCAATGACATAGCCTTCTATTATTCAAAAGAATGTCGAAGATAGAGAAGTAACCCCACAAACCCAGACTCCACCTAAGGAGTAAGAAGACAGACAAAGATGGTTTCGAGAAGCCAAAGAGGATTGTCATCCCAAGGAGAAGGGTCACAAGGAGTCAAAGTGTGCCAAAAAATTGGGGACTTGATAAAGAAACTAAAAATAGGTTCCAGACTTTGGAGGTCCTAGAACCTAATACATCTTTAGTGGTTGGCGGCATGCCAAACCACAATGTAATGTTTGACAACCCAAACCATAATTTCTTGGAACATCATAGGATTTTATATCTAGGAGAAGTAGGATGTGATCCAAGTAGAACTCAAGAGAGATAAGTCTTACATTTATATCCTAATAGAAGTGAAAATCAAGAGGAAAAAAGAATGAGACATACTTGCCAAAAGGCAAAGTGGATTGACAATTCACAGTCATGCAAAAAATTAGAATATTGGTTCTTTGTGAGAGTAATGAGTACTCTATCACCTCATTAATTCAGAACCAATAGTTGATTCACTTTGGACTAGATCTAGGAGATAGGAAGCTGGAAATAACAACAAATTATGCAGATAATGACGATTCAAAAATAGAGTCCCTATGGAAAGATCTGAAGGATATAAGAAACAACACACAAGAACCTTGTATTATTATAGGTGACTTTAGTCAGAAAAGCTGAGGAAAGTAGGGGCAGAGCATCACCATCCTCAAAATCAATGAAAGAATTTAATGAGGCTATTCTAAAGACTAACTTGGTGGAAATGGATGACAAAGGACCTTACTTCACCTAGAACAATCAACAAATGGGTATCAACAACACGAGAGAAAAATGATACAGATTCCAACACTAAGTTCTTCTATGCATCCCTAAAAATGAGAAGATTGAGGAACTAGATTATTGTTTTGGATCATGAAGAGAATCAATTCAAGAATATGGAAGATATTTATAATGCCTTTGTGAAGCACTAAAACAAGACCTTTAATGCACCACACATGACAAATGAGTTCAACTGGAAAAAGATTCCCAAAATCATGACTCAACAATTGGAAAGCATGTGTTCTCTAGTCACTGATGAGGAAATATTCAACATTGTTAAAAATGCAAATGATGAACAATATCTTGAGCTTGATGTTTTGAATGCAAACTTTTACAAATCCTCTTGGGAGACAGTGGGTAAGGATGTTTTTACATCCATAAATGACTTCTTTCTAAAGGCAGGTGTTGAAGGATCTAAACAAGACATACATAACACTTATACCAAAGATCAAGCAACCACACACTATAGGTGAATGGCGCCCAATTTCGTTATGCAAGTTTGCCTATGAAATAATATATAAAGTCCTTGCCAACAAGCATAGAGAAATTTTGTCTAAAATTATGCACTAACTAGTGTGCATTTGTCAAAGGAAGATGAATACCAGATAAAATTATCTCGGCAAATGAACGCATCCATGACATCTAGAAGACAAATGCACAAGAAAATTTATGTTTGAAGGATATTTGAGCAAAGGGTATGATTCAATTGATAGGGGTTACTGAATAACATTATGAAATACATGGGGTTCCCTCCTTGTTGGCTAAAATGGATAAGTGAATGCATGAACATAGCTTCTTTCCAAATCCTAATAAAGGGAGCTCTGATTGAACTTATTCAAGCATCCAATGGTATTAGATAAGTGGACCCGCTAGCCCCCTATCTCTTTGTTACTAGTATGCAGGGTATGACAGCTATACTCAATGAGGCAATACAGAAGGGTGAGTTGAATCCTCTATGAGCTAGAAGTGTTGATATGCATCATCTAATATTTGTTGATGACCTCCTCATATTATCCAAAGCTACCAAAAAAGACATTAGATAAATGAAGAACTTTCTAAATCAGTTTAAACAACTCTCAAGACTTGAACTAAATCCAACAAAAAGCCAATTATTTTTTAGCAAACACCATCACCTAATCTTAGCGACTAGATGGGGGTTGATCTCGTTGAATTCCCAATTAGGTACCTTGGGGTGCCATTATTTGTAGGTAGATTGACAAAAAGAATATGCAAAACTGCTTGTTGACAAAATTAACACAAAAATGGAGTCATGGAAAACAAAGTTATTGTTGATGGAAGGATTACTTGAGTTGGTGATATCAACAGTGACAGTCTATCCCTTATTCTGGATAGGAATCAGTCCCCTTCCTAGAGAAACTATGGAGGAAATTGAGAAATGCTATCGAGACTTCTTGTGGGGTGATAAGGTAGAAATGAAACATATACGTATTATTTCCCAGGATGTGATATGATAGCCCAAGAAGGAAGGTCATCATGAATTAGAAGGGTTTAGGACTGGTGCAAAGCAGGTCTCCCAAGGCTACTATAGGACATAGCAAATAAAAAGAATTCCAAGTAGATACGATAAGTTCACAGCAGGTACATCAAGCATGAGTCCCTATGTTCATGTCAAGCTAAACAAACACATACTTGGATGTGGAAAATCATCATAAGATTCAAAGATACATTCTCACCACTTGTCAGATTTTAGATTGGAAGAGGAGACTCGATTTTGCTTTGGAAGGACCCTTTGGTCATCGGGAAATTTCTTAATCAATGCTTAACTAAATCCAAGTCTCTAGTCATGAGATCAAGACTGGGTGTAACCAATAGATTATGTGATATCATTTCTGATGGTAAGTGGGTAATCCCAGATCTAAGGGTCTCTAAAGAACTGAAAACCATTTGTATGGGCTTTCTCATGTCGTGGGTATGGGCAGTGATCTATGTCACATCGTAGATCTGCAACAAAACTCTTTATAACAAGCATGGCACATGTGCAGAAGCAAACAATAAGAAATAGCTTGGGCTCAGTGGCTATGGAGCATCAAAGAACCCAAAAGGATCTTGGTCAACTATTGGAAGTATATACATAACAAAATGATCACTGAGGAAGTAATTTATCTTATCCTCTAGATGCAGCATGTGCAAAGAAGTAAATGAGTCAGATAGACACATCTTCTGGGAGTGCAATTTATTTTGGAACTTTAGGAAAGTGCATCAGCTATGCTGAAGCTGATTCCAAATTTCAGAGGACCTGATTAGAATGAAGGACAAAAATAGAAGGATCCGAGCTATTGTTATAGTGTATCACACCTGGGTTAGTAGGAACTGGGTCATTTTTTATGATGCGAGCTTTTCCGCTAGGAGTGTGTGGAATATTATTATTAATGATTTTAAAACCTGCATAGATAGTTTTTTTATTTGATCTATGTTCCCACACTTGTACATAACCTAGTTATAGTAATAAAGAGAGAAGCATGTTTACTGATAAAAAAAGGTATTGTATCACAATGTACTCCTCCAGGAACACCACAACATAATGGTCTATCAGAAAGAAGGAATCACACATTACTAGATATGGTGTGATCAATGATAAGTTTTGTTGATCTTCCAACTTCCTTTTGGGGTTATGGTCTTGAAACCACATTGTTTACACTAAATTGTGTACCATCCAAAATCGATTCTAAAGACACCATATGGGATATGTGCAGGGAAGCATCCCAAAATGACTTTTATGAGGATTTGGGGTTGTGAATCTTATGTCAAGAAAAAATTTCCTGAAAATCTTGGCCCTAGATCTGATAAACGTTATTTTTTTGGATATCCCAAGGAAACCAAGGGATACATGCATAACCCAACTAACAACAAAATGTTTGTTGCTAGGGATGTTGCATTCCTAGAAAAGGAATTCATTTCCAAAGGAATTAGTGGGAGCAAGATAGAAATCGAAGAAGTTTGAGACTAAGAACAAAACTTTTAACTTGAAGAGCTACAAGAGTAACAGAGAGAGTCACAAACCATTATGGAATCTAAATTCTTCATGTAACATAAGAACCTCATAGATCTAATAGGAGGCGCCTTGATCTTGAAAGATTTGGTTATCTTATAACTCAAGAAGACAATGAGTTGGTGATTGATGATGAGCCAACAACCTACCAAGAAGATATTAAGGGACCAGAATCCGAGAAGTGGCTTGAATCCATGAGATTTGAGATCAAATCCATGTGCACCAATAAGGTATGGACCTTAGTGGCTCCACCTGAAGGGGTGAAACCCATTGGGTGCAAGTGGGTTTTCAAGAAGAAGACCAACATGGATCGTAATGTACAAACTTAAAAAGATCGATTGTGAAAAGGGTTTCAGACAAGTTCAAGGTGTTGACTATGATGAAACCTTTTCTCTAGTTGTTATGGTTAAGTCCATCAGGATCATGCTTGCCATTGCAGTTTATTATGATTATGAGATTTGACAGTTGGATGTTAAAACCACATTCCCTAACAAGAATCTACTTGAGGATGTGTACATGACACAACCTGAATGTTCTCTAAATCCCAAGGTTGCAAATAAAGTTTGTAAGACACAAAGGTCAATCTATGGATTGAATCAAGCATCTCAGCATTGGAATCTTCAATTTGACTAAATAGTCAAAGAGTGTGGCTTCAGTCAAAATGAAGATGAGCCATGTGTTTACAATAAGGTTAGTGAGAGCATGATTATATTATTCATATTGTATGTGGATGACATATAATTGGTGGTGAATGACATACCTACTTTACATATGGTAAAACTCTTATCTTCAAAATACATTCTCTATGAATCACATAGTCAAAGAATCCTACATTTTAGGAATCAAGATCTATAGAGATAGGTCCAGAAAGCTTCTTAGACTAAGTTATAGGACATACATTGACAAGTGATGAAGAGGTCATCATGGAGAACTCAAAGAGAGACAACTTGACCATGTGTCATGGTGTTACTATCTCTAGAGCTCAGTGTCCCAATTCTTCTAAAGAAAGGGAACACCTAACCAAGATTCCATATGCATTTGTAATTTGATCCATGATGTACGCAATGTTATGGACTCGCCCAGATGTCTTGTATGCCTTGAACATGACGAGTAGATATCATTTCAATCCCAGTGAAGCTCATTGGACAACCATGAAGAAAATTCTTATGTACTTGAGAAGATGTAAGGATCAGTTCCCTGTATACGGTATTGAGGAAGAGTTGGTGGTCAAAGGTTACACCGATGCAAGCTTTCAAACCAACAAAGATGATTGTATATTGCAATCAAGATTTATGTTCTACCTCAACAACAGAGTTGTGAGCAAGAAGAGTTCTAAGCAAGAGACAGTTGTAGATTCTACAATAGAGGTTGAGTATATTGTTGCATCCAATGTAGCAAAGGAGGTTGCTTAGATCAAGAAGTTCATCTCTAAACTTGGGGTGGTTCCAAGCATCAACGATGCAATTCAGCTATATGATGACAACAATGGAGCTATTGCACAAGCTAAGGAACCCAGATCACATCAGTGTTCCAAGAACATATTAAGGTGGTTCCATCTCACATGAGATATCATACACTGAGGAGATGTGAATATTTGTCGATTACCAACTGAAAGCAATGTAGCTGACCCATTGACAAAAGCACTTTTGCAGCAGAAGCATGAGGGTCATGTTAGATAACTTGGGATTAAATTCATGGGTGATTGGCTCTAAGTGAAACTGAGAGTTTGTTGGTATGTATTCCTAGAGAGACAATTATATGATGATTGTAATGGCATATCTTGTATACAATTTCATTAAACAATAAATGTAATCTTCCAATACATTCTATTTTATTCAGTTATCTGATAATGATGTAACATGATAAATGTCTAAAGAATAATATTACTCAATGATATATGTATATGGGTTGAGGACATGAACAATGAGATCATATGGATTTTAAGAGAATATATATTCTTGTTATGTCCCTAGTCAAATGTTATTATGGAAGGCTAATAGACAACAATAACATATAAGACTAGAGTGTGTGTTGGTTGATGACAGAATCTCACTAAGTCATGATATGTGATATCAAACCAAACACATAGATATTCTTTTTAGAGAATAGTGTATCAGACAGGCCTACATTGAGAGTGATATATGGAACCATTAAATGGCAGTCATTATAATCTCTCATAGTGATGGTGGTGATTGTGGTTATTAGACCTGAAACCACTAAACTCATCACATGTTGTTTGAAGTACTTTAACATCCTCCAATGTTATCTTGAATAAGGGTGGCCATAAAGTTGGTGCTCATGTGCACTGTGACACATGGGGATAACTGTGAGTGATTTAGATGGGATTTGTCCCTTCAATTGAAGTTTGATATCATGTTCACTTGATAAGTGAGACTGACAAAATCATGCCATGTGCATGTGAATCAATATATGATGTTGAGGTCACATATATCACAGACAGTCTACTCTAGCTCAAGGAACATGAATTGAATGTTGAAGAGGATGGTGATTCCATGCCTCGAGATCAATCTGGATATTAGAGACAAAGTAACTATATAGTCAATGTAAAACCAATCAGTGAGTTTAGGTTGAAGTTGTTCTCCAACTTTCTAAATTACTTTGGTAGCAAATATGTCTTTCTAGATACCAATCATTTCTTGGGATGTCATAAATTAGTTATGGACATTAACTTCTAACATAACATCGAACCCATAGGTTCACACACATAGGATGCACTTGGAATAGGAGTTTTTCATGAATGATGTTTAACTTAATTGCCAAATGTATTTAGGTATTCAATTTAAGCAGCATTGGTTGAAAATTGACTGACTGGACTCCGAGCCGACCAGTTCAAGTGTTAAACTGATCGGTTGGAGTGTTAGGTCAATTAGAAACAACACTAGTTGAACAATGCCTGAATCAAGTAATGAACTGACTGGTTCACTTAGTGAATTGACAGGTTCATGGTCCCAAACAACTGGTTCATGTGATGAATTGTCCAGTTCAATGGTCAATTCTTTTGGATCAAGGATATATTGATGTCATGATCTAAGTTAATTTTGCATTAAATATCAATGTTATTCAGAATAGGAAACATGCACGAACTAATCGGTTCAGGGAACGAACTGGTTAGTTGGTGAGTGAATTGACCGGTTTTTCATTCACAGGTTCTGGAAAATTCATGACAAGCTTTCTCTTCGAATCCCACATTGATTTCAAACCCTGACCTTGGCCCTCCTATAAATAGAGGGGTATTGGGGGCTTCCCAGACACAACAATAATCTCTGACAATTATTGTCTTCTTTGGTGGAGGTAACCAAGAGAACTCGAGCAAGTCAAAGGGAGCAACAACAAGGGAGAGACAATTGGGAGAGCAAGTTGATGCTAGCACCTTAACTAGAAGGGACAACTCCTTCCTTTCTGATCCACAAGAAAGACAAGAGTTCTTGGTAGTCCACGTGGACTACTCTATAAGTGAGGAGGTCGTTTCCTTCCTCTAGGAGGATGACATCAACTACCGTTAGTGGTGACATACTAGGAGGTCGATGAGGACAGACGTCCAGGTGAAACATGAAGAAAGCTACACATAACATCAAGGGGATTGTCATTGGACTTGCTCCGGGACCAGGTATAACCTCGCAACCATATTTACTATTGAATAGTTGTTGACCCAATACATTGTCTTTATGGAATATGGCAAGTAAAATTTTGTTTCCGCTGCCTTATGTGATGCCATATTTTCTTACACTATGTGTGTACAAACCGTCCTATGAAGCTCCAAGATGATACAGCCAATCATGTTCTAACGAAAGCTACGGAAAAAGAGAGAGAAAGAAAATGCTTAGGTGATATGCATCATGTCCCACTATGGAATTACATGGCTTGTAGACAAAGTAAAAATATGAGAGTGAAACAGTAGAAAAGAAAATATTAAATAAATATCTTATTTAGTTTGATCTAGAAACAAAGCTACAATTCTTTGAAGAAACTATTGAAGCTTTATCATCTACATGCAAGTACATGCAATCTCTTTATCAATCATGCAAGGGTGATATAAAAGGTCAAGGGCTCCTACTCAATATATCCACAAGAGCATTCTATAAAAATCATCATAATCTAATAAAAGCTTCCAATCAGGCTCCATCTATCTAGATACAACCTCACCTAGTCAAAACGAGAGAAAAGGAGGGCTCTTATCTCTATATGAAGCAAGAACCATCATAGAAGGGCATGGATATCAGACAAGGAATAATATGTGATATATAAAAACAAGAAAAGAGTGAAATTAATTAATAAATTACATGGTTTTAGGCTAGATAAAATACAAGAACTTAGATATATCAGAGATGCTTAGATCTCCAACATTCATGGCCATGCAAAAACATGAAAGCATCTATATTCTTCCATGACAAGCTATCTAAGCTCCTATCTAGTCAATAGAGGCTCTGAGACTTCCTGTACACTTATACTAGGTGTGTCAAAGTCTAGATAAGGGCATGGGCTTGAGGGTCATGGGGTTATATAAGCTAGATGTAGGAAAGAAAAAAGCAGCCCCATTTCAAGTGGGCTATATCAGGGCATAGAAGGAAAGGCTATTGAGGTTTATCACCTAAGTGACATAGAGGTACACCCCCTATATAGGATAAGTATATCAAGTTTTCTTCACTATACATGCCATAAAGTCTATCAAATCTCATAGGTTAGCCATTGAGTCTCTACCATCAATGTATCACCAGTAAACATAGTTCTAGACTAGGAAGCAGGGAAAGGAACCGTATCCAATCTTCGTTCAAATAAAACCAAACCAACCCAAATGAAATACATGTTTGAACAAAAATCTGAGCTTACATGATTTGTACATAATCTCAAATTAGTACCTTAAATTAGATGAGATTGTATACTAGTTCACAAAGTACATGAAATTCAAAATCCAAGTGAACTTAGTGCCATTGAAGTCAAATTGGATTTATGTCTTAATCAATTAATTTAAAAAATAATAAAATTTGAAAATTAAGTATAAAAAAAGTTATAAACATTGCACATACTAAAAAATACACCCTCATGTTAAGGTGAATTTACAATTAATCTACCACTTCCAAGCTAACTTGATATCAGGGTAAATAAATTATAAATTTCATCAAAGTAGAGATTTCACTTAGTTGATTAATTTCAAATACAATTAAGGTAATATTGCAATATTATAGTAAATTTAGAGTTAGTCTAGTTCCATTGTTTTAAATATAAAATAAGCCTTTTTGATATATGATATTGGACAAACAAAACTCCACCTTTTCCAATATACATGTAATGACCCTGACCTGGGTTATGAGGTAACCCTTTTTTTTTGGCTACGTAAGTTGATTAGAAAATTAATATAACCCTCTAAGGAGTTTTGTTATCATGTGACACACTTATGTTTCAAATTTGGTCTTGATTGAATGTTGTTTGAGCAATGTTTGTTTATTTTGGACCAAAGTGCAATTTGCCCAAGATGAGGGGTTACATTGCAATGTGTCACATGTTGAATGTGTTCCAAGTGTTTTAGTATCATAAGAGAGATAATGATGCTAAGTGGTGGCTTGTGGAAAGCCGAAATCCCAAGATATAACTTGTTTGAACAATGCTAGTACTGTGTGCACCAATTTTTGGAACAATTTGTAATTTACCCAATGTATGGGGTTGAAATGCAAAACTTACCACCTCTAGAGTGTCCCTACTCCCTCTATGTATCTTTATAGGAAATATAAAGATGGAGATGTTATGTTTGAATCACCTATTGAGTGGTGATACTCTTGGTGATGGAAAGACCAAGGAAAGAGTTGAAGGAGAAGCCTTATATATGATGTATCGGGTTGTAGGCTTGACTTAGGAGTCCTATCGGCGAAGGCGCCATGATAGAGGCATCCTATAGATTTGTTGAGCCTTCTAAAAGGCCATGATGGGAAGATAACCTCAAGGATTTGGTCCATGATGGGTTGCAAAGCCCATGCATAACGTGTATCAGGTTGCCTTGTTGATGAGATAAAGATGAGGAAACTTATCTAAGAAGATAAAGGATGGCTGAGATATTATATCTAGATTATCCTCAAGACTCTTGCATGGCAACATATAGATGTTTGCATGCATGTAAATGTGTCAACCATGCATGGCCACGTGTCATCTAGTAGCATGAGGTGAAGACACCTCTTATACACTTTATCTCATGAAACCAAGTATATATACTTCACCTTTCACCAACTTATGAAAGTTTATGATCCTCACAAACCATATCCCTTGGAGATATCATGAAAAGCCCCTTAGGTATCATGCAAAGTATATCAAGGAGCAAGGAGATCTCAAGCACCAAGCTTTAGGTAAGGCTTTGGTCATCTTCAACCTTGGTTGAAGTAGGATATCGGGTTATGAATATTCCATTCTTTCCTTCTTCACCAAGTGCTTAACTATGGTGATTTCTTATCTATGGAGGAGTTTTAAACGAGCCTTGGACCTTGGAGAAGTTCATATTCAACCTTAGGACGTGAAGCTTTGGATCTTGGAGCTTTGAAGTGTTCATAAGGCGGGTTATATAACTTGAACCCAATCATGTTATTATTTACCACATAACTTGTTACACTAGATGATTACTTTCAATTCTGAGTTTTTATTGAGTACTTGATGATTCCATGACTTCTAAGAATTTCCTATAGTTGTTATTCATAAAATAGAATAGATAGCACGAAGGTCTAGAGCATAAAAAAGATGGTATCACTTTATAAAGTGATATTGGGTTCAAGCACACAAACAAGTACCTCATACCCGATATGGTAATATACATATATCACTTTCATGATATGTTTGTGAGATTATATCTCCTTGAATGATATGGAGATGAAGTTCATACCTTGGAACACGATATGGTGTTAACCATAATGCCCTTTGCATGATATAGACCCCATGAACGATAAAAGTCTAAGATTACACCTCCTGAACGATATAGAGATAGTGAATACTCTAAACAATATAGAGTTGGAAACCCAAGGAGATGGGTAAACCAATACAAGTGGTGAGTGATACAACATGGACGATATGAATGATATCCCTTGATTTATAGGAATAAAACCTACTCCTATCTTATGAATGAAATGAGGTTCAATTCATACTTCATGCACGATATGGCATAATTTACCCAATCTGGTGGAAAACCCTAGAAGATGGATTGAAACCTGATATACCCTACCCTTTGTGTAATGGATTGTGGTATGAAAATTCCATAAGACACCTATATTTTCAAGTAACTATATGATAAGGATTGATCCTCGAAGGAATGAAGGGGTTATGAGTCTAAGGATCTATCTAGCATGGTAACCCGATATGTTACCTGACATGGATACCCGATATGATAATCCTGAATGGAAACCGATTTGGTATCTTGTAAAAATACCACTCAAATGAAACATGATGAGGCATATGCTCTATGCCTGATATGGTACACACCATGTGTGTGATATGGTACCAAGCACATAGATTATACCCGATATGGGGTCAAGCACCTAGTTCATACTTGATATGATAATCTTGAATGGAAACCAATATGGTATCTTGTAAAAATACCACTCAAATGATACATGATGAGGCATATGCTCTATGCCCGATATAATACACACAATGTGCACGATATGGTACCAAGCACATAGCTTATACCCGATATGGGGTCAAGCACCTAGCTCATACACAATATGAAGTTATCTTAAAAAGATAAGAGCTAAGTGATAGTCAATTTGATATGGGTGTACGATATGATGATTAGGGAATACACCCTAAAACATGGCATGGTGATGTGGTTGTACCATATGACCTATATGGATGCACTACATGAAATAAGAATGTATCTTAAAGCATAATATGTTAACATACACACATCTTGACATCCAATATCGAAGGGACACTTCAATCATATGTGATTTATTGAGTGTCATATGTTGCATGTTGTGTTAATTGCAATATAAAAGATGATGTGAATTGTTAATGATGAACTAATATTCCTCAAAGAGGAGGATTGAACCAAAAGTATGATGTAATCAATATCCTAGTAAGGATGAGAGAGAAACTCATACTTTGTAATCAATTAATGATAAATGATGAGAACATATAAGTATGATTGCATACTTATAATATCAATATATGCTCCTAGATGTGTGGAGCAATGAATTAGGGTTTGAATTAATAATATGAACTTGAAACCCTATTCGGCTAAAAAGGGGAACCCTAACCCTTATAATGGCCTTGTGAGCCATGTGTATAGTTGTTTCCTAGTGAGAGGTAATAAGATGTTCAATGGCCTTGTGAGCCATGTAAAATAGTTGTTGCCTAGTGAGAGGTGACAAGACATTCAATGGCCTTATGAGCCATGTAAAATAGTCGTTGCCTAGTGAGAGGTGACAAGATGTTTAAATGGGCCTTGTGAGCCATGTGTTTAGTTGTTTCCTAGTGAGAGGTGACAAGATACTTAATCAAACCAGGTGAACTATGTGAAATACTTGTACAACAAGTAAAATGAATACCTTGGTCTGAGGACATAGAGGTAATGGTTACCTATTACAGAGGTAACAATGTTGTGTGGTGATCTAAGGGTTTGAATACCCAAATCCAGTAATCATGATGATTATGATGTGAAGGGATGAGAATTACCAGTAATGTGATAAGGGACTGAGATCCCAAGTGTTATGCATCTAAATGTATTCCTAAGCTTTGAAAAGTACTCTATAAATGTATTACAACTTTGTTTGTATCATTTGATTATGATTGATGCTTATAACTTGTTTTCTGCTAAAAGAATATTGTAATGCACTTAATATATCACTAGAATCCATAAAATGTTGCCTTGAGAATAGATCCATCAGTGCCAGAATTTACTGAATGGTGAAATGGGTTGCCAGCGGCATAATTCAGAATGCATATTTTTTAATATGTGGGGGGCTAAGCTTGGACGGCCATGTGTGAGTCGATTCCCTTACAAACTTGAAATAAATGGGGATTTGGCTATGTGAAACCATATACTGGCTTGAGTGCAACTTCGGTCGTAGACTCTATGTTGAGCATGGTGAACTGGCCCGTGGCTCAGAGTATGGCTATACGCCATGACTCAGTAATTTCATAACTAGAGACAGTTGTTAGTAGATGTTCCCCTAAGAGCATACATGCTGACACAGTAACTCTGAGAGAAGATGCCTAGTGCCCTGGAAAGCTCTTTTTGTAGCGACACAAGATGTCCTGCCAACGGATGACATGAGATGTCCTGTTGAATCATGTGTGGTCTCGTACTGACTGAGATAACTGAGGTCATAGCAACCGGCTCTCCTATTGACCTTGTATGGTACCGACTTGTGAGAAGTTTGTGGTCCATTGGAGATGAACAGGGTATACTTCATCTCCTCAGGGCATAAGTGTGATTGTCAAATATGTTCAGCCGTGTAGCATATTTGGTTAAGGATCAAATACGAAAAAAAAACATCGTTTGATGCGTAATTCAGTTATACATCTTAGATTGATAGATTTTGTTTATGTTCCTTTACATTCCTTGTAGAGTAGATAGATGGTTTATTATTCTACCATGGGTAGATGCATCTTTTTCTTAAAGAAAGAGATTACTAAATCCTGTTCATATGATGAATAATCATGCATGCTAATATAAAAGAACCCCTGCTCAGTTTTATAATATTTATCTGCAATAATAATATGGTCTACATAGAGTTATATCTCTCGCTGGGACAATTGTCTCACCCCGTGGTATCCACAATTTTTAGGTGGATGGGCAAGAAGCGGTGGAGACCTTTCTACAAAGGAGAAACAATAGTTGGGGCAGCAGTAATAACTCAGGTTGAGTGTACTGTCTGTCGTATCTTTTGTATAGAAGTCCTATATGTCGTCTTTGTACTCTCAGGTCCTTGGAGTCAATTTGTAATGGTTTCATGAACGATCTGAGGATTTTGGTTTGAATTCCTTGAGGTTTTATGTTGCTTTAGTATATGTGTTGATAGAGAAACTATTATATGTTGTCCTCGAGATGAGAAGAAACAATGTTTGTATAATGTGAATCATGATACGTATAAGTTTTTGGATCTTCTAGTAAGAGTTTCCTTGAAGAGGATCTCCTTGAAAAATGGTTTTAAATTTTAGTAATTTTTTCTAATCCGTTGTTTATTATTATTCCGCCTCATTAGTAATGATTTGGTTATCAGTTTGAAGATGGTCATTACAAGTTTGGTATCAGATTTTAAGGTTCGCTAAGTCTATAGAGACATACGACTAAGGTGTTGAGTCTGTTCTAGTGTCCTCCAATATATCTTATAGTGACTTATGCTTATGCAGAAGATAGAGTAAAGCTTAAAGATGTCTGGAGAAAACAAGGAGTACATTGTTGAAAGCAATGTTGCTGCACCAGGAGAAGGTGCAAGGGATCAGGCAAGAGGAGAACGACTGCCTGAGAACCCCCAAGATGATCCAATTATGATAAGGGATCCTTCTTTTAATACCGTTGTTGGGAAGGTTAGGACAGTAGTGATGTGTATAGTGGACTGGGTATTAGTATCACAACCCAAATTACCAGCCCCCAATGATGAAATTTTGTACTCTAGTAGGATTCCTGATCAACATCAATATGTTGGAGTAATGGAAAATGTTGAAAGAATCATGTTACAACCCAAAATCAGAGTTTGCTACAGGTGTAGACAACCAGGACATCTTATAAAAGATTGTCCAGAAAAGGATAATGAGGTAGGGATTAAGAAAAGATCTGTTCAAACTCAAGAACAGATGCCTAGTAGTTCTTAAAAGGGGAAATTTTGGTACCACTAATGCAACCAATGTCTAATGCACCAGGGCAGTGGATACCAAGAAAGGGCAAAGAGCTTGATGTTCCACCAGTTAGAACTCATGATTTAGCCTCTACATCGGTTATAAGGCCGACAAATCCAGGGAATGCTTATAAGATGTTTTATGAGTGTATACAAATTGGGCATATTAGATCCTTTTGTCTAAAAGGAAAGAGGAAATGACCCAACCGCTGAGGCAGACTTAGCAAGGCTCTCAAAGGAAATGGTTTAGCAGTGGAACCCGAGGATGTAGACAGATGTCCCGAATAGGTCCATCTGCACCGAACAAAAGAGCATGCCGTTGGAATCAGGCAACGACAAGATTCTATGAAAAGAATCATCCTGAGGCAGTAAACAATCCACGAATTGAGACAGGTCAGATGAAATAGTGTCATTTCGATATGTCATTTCATGATCCTAATTGTTAAAAATAAGAAAGTAGTTGATATTGATCTTCCTTTGACTAGTCCTATGAGGACACAAGGAAGATGAGGACTTACATTTTGCTCAGTAATCTTTTAAATGTTTTACAATTTCTTTTATCTGTGTGAAAGAGGATAAGGTATATAAGTGATGCCTGGAGAAAATCCAGGGATGCTAAGTCCTATGTTCTTGATGATATGAAAAGTAAGGAATATAATAGTAAACAAAGTGCATACTACCTAATCTTAGTACTTGTATACCCTCCAGGTATTCAACTATTGAAGATAAGGTAATTATGGAACTCTTATATTGTTATCTTTTTTATTAGTCTGATCAAGTAGTCATTTTGAGACAATCTAGTGAGCATAATGAAATTGGAAATATGGCATGAATAATTTTATCACTTCCCAAGTGCCACAAATCAGAATCTGAAATGATCTCAGAACAATCTGTGTGTATGAGGAAGTAAAGAATATAATCCTCATGATAAGAGAATGAGAATAAGGGAGATGATCCATGTTTGATAAAGTGTGTGTGAATAGTACAAATCTTTTCCCATAATGTGGAAATGGGAAATACGATAAAACCATGAAATGTTCATGAACATGATAGGAAATAACAAAGAAAGGGATGATGATATGTAATCATCCAAATAATTCCTATGCAGATGGGAAGGAACCTGAGATGCAACAAGTGTAATTGAATCATGAAAAGTGAAAGTTCATGTAAAAATCTTAGGAGATGACGATGTCTCCTCTTTGATGAACAACCCTAGGTAATGATGGGGGTGATGAAAGGAATATGTTTCTTTGTGTTCTTTCCTTTCAGGAACATGGCAATCAAGTGAGTTTGATGACACTTGATGAGCATGAGTTAGAAGTGATCTATTGAGGGATACTTAGAAAAGTATCAGTTTGTCTTGGACCTTGGTTCCTAGATAAAAGTATGTGTAATATATTATGTCGAAGATAAAAGAAAGATCCTTTTGTATATTTGACTCTGGTATCTAATGATGTGACAGGTGGTATGAGAGAGTGAGAATATGACTCTTGATAAGATGAATAATGTTTGTCTACCTAGAAGGGCCAACCTTGAGATAACTCTAGTAGGGAAATCATATGTTAGGGGTCTATGCTCTACATGAACATAACATTGATAAGGATGTATTAATTGAAAGACAATTGTAGAATAGTTTTGAGAGGAAGCTTATCAAAGTAAAAATGATTTCTTCGAGTATCCCTATCTAGATCTGTTGAGGCAATTTATTCATAACATCTAGAGATATCTCTAAGATAAGTTCTTCTTTAGTAAGTAACCTTTCCTTATGACAAGAAAATGTAAAACTAGTAAGATAGTTGGTACGAGTCATAAGAAAGTTTTATGTTGTGTCAATAGATTATAGTGTGAGTGGCACTAAAGATGTATGATAAGACTTGTAGTCCCAAGTGGGTGACAAAATGTAACCTGATCTCTCCTTGGAAGTGAAATGCTAAACTGAATGAGGGGTATGGAAGACTCCCTAGAATCAAGAATCTTATCACATAAAAAGATGTGAGTCAATAAGGTTTGACACTTGAATTATTGAATGTATGAATAAGTACTTCTCTGACTTAGAAAGTGTTACTTGACACAGAGTTGACTACACAGTCAGTGTTGGATAGGACATCTGAGTATGTGTCATGTGTGACAAATCTATGATGATCTTTAATGGAAGTACTTTTTGATGGTCAAAGTTCTTTGGCATCTCCATGAAATCAATATGTTATGTGTATACTTGATGATATGATGTATGAATGGAAATTGTCTTCCTTCATCTGGGATTTTGGGGACGACATCCTTGTTAGGGGTTTATAACTTGTAATGACCCTGACCTAGGTTATGAGGTAACCCTATTTGTTTTTGATAAGTAAGTGCTTAGAAAATTAATATAACCCTCTAAGGAGTTTTGTTATCATGTGACACACTTATGTTTCAAATTTGGACCTGATTGGATGTTGTTTGAGCAATGTTCCTTTGTTTTGGACCAAAGTGCAATTTTCCCAAGATGAGGGGTTACATTACAATGTGTCACATGTGAATGTGTTATAAGTGTTTTAGTATTATAATAGAGAGAATGATGCTAAGTGGTGTCTTGTGGAAAGCCTAAATCACAAGATATAACTTGTTTCAACAATGCTAGTACTATGTGCACCAAATTTGGTACAATTTGTAATTTACCCAATGTATGGGGTTGAAATGCAAAAATTACCACCTATAGAGTGTCCCTACTCCCTATATGTATCTTTAGAGGAAAGATAAAGATGGGTACATTATGTTTGTATCACCTATTGAGTGATGATACTCTTGGTGATGGAAAGACCAAGGAAAGAGTTGAAGGAGAAGCCTTATATGTGATGTATCAGGTTGTAGGCTTGACATAGGAGTCCTATCTTACAAGGAGCCATGATAGAGGCCTCGAATAAATTTTTTGATCCTTAGCAAAGGCCATGACGGGAAGAGCACCTCAAGGAGGTGGTCCATAATGGGTTGCAAAGCCCTTGCATAAAGTGTATCGGGTTGCCTTGTTGATGAGATAAAGAAGAGGAAACTTATCTAAGAAAATAAAGGATGGTCGAGATATTATCTCTAGCATATCCTCAAGACTCTTTCATGGCAAGATATAGATGTGTGCATGCATGGCCACATGTCAACCATGCATGGCCATGTGTCATATAGTAGCATGAGGTGAAGACACCTCTTATACACTTTATCTCATGAAACCAAGTATATATACTTCACCTTTCACCAACTTATCAAAGATTATGATCCTCACAAACCATATCCCTTGGAGATATCATGAAAAGCCTCTTAGGTATCGTTAAATGTAGCTCAAGGAGAAAGGAGAGCTTGATCACCAAGCTTTAGGTAAGACTTTTGTCATCTTCAACCTTGGTTGAAGTAGGATATCGGGTTATGAATATTCCTTTCTTTCCTTCTTCACCAAGTGCTTAACTATGGTGATTTATTGTCTATGGAGGAGTTTTGAATGAGCCTTGGACCTTGTAGAAGTTCATCTTCAACCTTAGGACGTGAAGCTTTGGATCTTGGAGATTTGAAGTGTTCATAAGGTGGGTTATATAACTTGAACCCAATCATGTTATTATTTACCACATAACTTGTTACACTAGATGATTACTTTCAATTCTGAGTTTTTATTGAGTACTTGACGATTACATGAGTTCTAAAAATTTCCTAGACCTATTATTCATAAACTAGAACAGATATAATGAAGGTATAGAGCTTGAAAAAGATGGTATCACTTTATAAAGTGATATCGTGTTCAAGCACACAAACAAGTAGCTCATACCCAATATGGTAATATACATGTATCACTTGCATTATATGCTTGTGAGATTATACCTCCTTGAAGGATATGGAGATGAAGTTCATACCTTGGAACACGATATGGTGTTAACCATAATGCCCTTTGCACAATATAGACCCCACGCATGATATAGGAACAAGGATATACTTGTAAGTCGATATGAAACCCTAGTTTGGGTGACACAATATGAGTGAGAATAGCAAGCGCTCCTTGCACGATATGATTATGTAATATACCTCTGGTACATGATACCTTGAAGCTCACATCTGGTTCATGATATGAATGATTGAGTATACACTTATGCATGATAGAAGATATGAATTAAAATACAAGGTGTAACCCAATATGGTATAAATATCTCAACCCAATATGAAACCCAAGATGGGGGTTAACCCAATATGGGGATAGATGATAGCTCATACATGATATGAGAGATACCCACTTACCCCTTATACATGATACAAGTCTAAGATTACACCTCCTGCATGATATAGAGATAGTGAATACTCCATACAATGTAGAGTTCAAAACCCAAGGTGATGGGTAAACCAACACAAGGAGTGAGTGATACCACATGGACGATATGAATGATATCCCTTGATTGATAGGAATATCACCTACTCCTATCTTGTGAATGATATGAGGTTCAATTCATACTTCATGCACGATATGGAATAATTTACCCAATCTGGTGGAAAACCCTAGAAGATGGATTGAAACCCGATATACCCTACCCTTTATGTAATGGATTGTGGTTTGAAAATTCAATAAGACACATATCTTGTCAAGTAACTATATGATAAGGATTTATCCTGGAAGGAATGAAGGGGTTATGAGTTTAAGGGTATACCTAACATGGTAACCCGATATGTTACCTGACATGGATACCCCATATGATAATAATAAATGGAAACCAATATCGTATCTTGTAAAAATACCACTCAAATGATACATGATGAGGCATATGCTCTATGCACGATATGCTACACACCATGTGCACTATATGGTACCAAGCACATAGATTATACCTGATATGGTGTCAAGCACCTAGCTCATACCCGATATGATAATCCTGAATGGAAACCGATATGGTATCTTGTAAAAATACCACACAAATGATACATGATGAGGGATATCCTCTATGTCTGATATGGTACACACCATGTGCACAATATGGTACCAAGCACATAGCTTATACCCTATATGGGCTCAAGCACCTTTCTCATACCCAATATGAAGTTATCTTGAAATGATAAGAACTAAGTAATAGTCAATTTGATATGGGTGCACAATATAATGATTAGGGGATACACCCTAAAACATGACATGGTTATGTGGTTGTACCATATGACTGATATGGATGCACTACACGAAATAAAAATGTATCTTAAAGCATAATATGTTAACATACACACATCTTGATACCCTATATGGAAGGGACACTTCAATCATATGTTATTGATTGAGTGACATATGTTGCATGTTGTGTTAATTACAATATAAAAGATGATATGAATTGTTAATGATGAACTAATATTCCTCAAAGAGGAGGATTGAACCAAAATTATGATGTAATCAATATCCTAGTAAGGATGAGAGAGAAACTCATACTTTGTAATCAGTTAATGATAAATGATGAAATAGATAAGTATGATTGCATACTTATAATATCAATATATTCTCCTAGATGTATGGAGTAATGAATTAGGGTTTGAATTAATAATATAAACTTGAAACCCTATTTGGCTACAAAGGGGAACCCTAACACTGATAATGCCCTTGTGAGCGATGTGTATAGTTGTTGCCTAGAGAGAGGTAACAAGATGTTCAATGGCCTTGTGAGCCATGTAAAATAGTTGTTGCCTAGTAAGAGGTGACAAGATATTTAATGGCCTTGTGAGAAATGTAAAATAGTTGTTGCCTAGCGAGAGGTGACAAGATGTTTAAATGGGCCTTGTGAGACATGTTTTTAGTTGTTGCCTAGTGAGAGGTGACAAGATACTTAATCAAACCATGTAAACTATTTCAAATACTTGTACAACAGATAAAATGAATAACTTGGTCTGAGGACCTAGAGGTAATGGTTACATGTTACAGAGGTAACAATGTTGTGTGGTGATCTAAGGGTTTGAATACCCAGATCCAATAATCATGATGATGATGATGTGAAGGGATGAGAATTCCCAGTAATGTGATAAGGGATTGAGATCCCAAGTGTTATGCATCTAAATGTATTCCTAACATTTGAAAAGTACTCGATAAATGTATTACAACTTTCAGTGTAGCATTTGATTATGATTGATTCTTATAAGTTATTTGATGCTAAAAGAGTACTTTAATGCACTTAATATACCACTAGAAACCATAAAATGTTGCCCAGACCATAGATCCATTAGTGTCAGAATTTGCTGAATGGTGAAACGGGTTCCCGCATCATAACCCAGAATGCATATTTTTGAATATGTGGGGGGCATAAGCTTAGATGGCAATGTGTGAAACGATCCCCTTATGAACTCAAAATAAATGGGGATTTGGCTGTGTAAAACCATATCCTGGATCGAGTGTGACTTTGGTCATAGACTCTATGTTGAGCATAGTGAACTGGCATGTGGCGCAGACTATGGCTATATGCCATGACTCAATAATTTCATAATTGGGGATTGTTGATAGTAGATGTTCCCCTAAGAGAGTACATGTTGACACAGTAACTCTGAGTAAAGATGCCTAGTGCCCTGGCAAGCTCTTTTTGTAGTGACACAAGATGTCCTGCCAGCAGATGACACGAGATGTCATGTTGAATCATGTGTGGTCTCGTACTGACCGAGACAACTAAGGTCATAGCAACTGACTCTCCTATTAACCTTGTATGGTACTGGCTTGTGAGAAGTTTGTGGTCAGTTGGAGATGAACAGGGTATACTTCATCTCCTCATGGCATAAGTGTGATTGTAAAATATGTTCAGCCGTGTAGCATATTTGCTTAAGGATCGAATATGGAAAAAACATTGTTTGATGTGTAATTCAGCTATACATCTTAGCTTGATAGATGTTGTTTATGTTCCTTTACATTCCTTGTAAAGTATATAGATGGTTTATTATTCTACCATGGGTAGATGCATCTTTTTCTTAAACAAAGAGATTACTTTATCCTATCATACAAAGAATAATCCTACTTGTTAATATAAAAGAATTCCTGCTCAATTTTATAATATTTATCTGCAATAATAATATGGTCGGCAGAGAGTTATATCTCATGCTAGGACAATTGTCTCACCCGTGGGATCCACAATTTTTAGGTGGATGAGCACGAAACGGTGGAGACATTTCTACAAAGGAGAAGCAACAGCTGGGGCAGAGGTAACAGCTCAGGTTGAGCATACTATATGTCGTGTCTTGTGGATAGAAGTTCTATGTGTCGTCTCTGTACTCTCAGGTCATTGGAGTCGGTTTGTAATGGTTTCATGAACGATCTAAGGATTTTGTCTTGAATGCCTCGAGGTTTTAAGTTGCTTCAGTATATGTGTTGATAGAGCAATTGTTATATGTTGTCCTTGAGATGAGAAGAAATAGTGTTTGTATAATGTGAATCATGATATGTATAAGTTTTTGGATCATCTAGTAAGAGTTTCTTGGAAGAGGATCTCCTTGCAAAATGGCTTTAAATTTTAGTGATTCTTGCTAATCTGTTGTTTATGATTATTCTACATAATTAGTAACGATTTGGTTGTCGATTTGATGACGGTCGTTTCAATACATATTAGTGTGCTTGTGTTGGATGGGTTAATTCCTCAATTAAGAAAGAAGTGGATCCCATATTGGGTTACATACCTTATAGAAAGGTATCAACGCCTAAGAAATGGACCAGTTTGACTTTTCCAAGTAATACTATGATGTTCCTATACATCTGTCTTTATTAGGAAGTTGTTTAACCACATATAAATTGTTCGTGTACCTAATCCTGAGTTGTGTGATACCAATTAGGATTTCTATGTGTGTCTAATTCGTTCATTACTACTCCCTAAACCAATTTTATAGTTGAGATTCAATTTTTAGTAACCACAAACCATGCATACTCCTCTTTGGTGGTAGAGAAATTTCCATGTATGAGATTTATCTCTTCTAGTTCCCACCTTAAACCGTTTTCTTTGTTATCACAAAAATGATCATACACTACATCTAACTTGAGAACTGAGTGTGCATGGATAATAAATGTTAGATCCTAACATACACTTTAGATTTATTATGTTTCCTTCTTCCAAGTTATAAAATGAACTAACAACGTTAGGGTTAGGTATGATAAACCCACAACATGGAGTTTCTTCAATAATGTTTTGCCTAAAGCTCTCCACATAGGGTCAGACAGAAGTTTACATCACGTAATATGAAACCATGTGAATAAGATACATTATAGAGAATCATTTCTGGTAATTATATAATGAGGATTTCTAGTTACATATCTCTTTTCCAATATCTTTTTATCAATGTTTTGAAGCTCGTTCTTTGATAGGGAAGGTTTACTGAAGTTGGTCCTATAAAAGGGTAGGTATACTATTTGATAGGTAGTTTTCCCCTTGTCTAAAAAGATAATATAGTTACACTTCAATCCAAATGAGCAGATAATTATTGTATGATAATAGTTCAATTGTGATGTAGAACTCAAGGGGTTTAGAAATCCTCACGGGAGACCTCTCTAGGTAGTTATATTTCAAACACTGCACCACTAAAAATTCTTATTTTCATTTGTGGTTGTTGATTCTATATCAATTTTTTTTGTGAACCCATGTGTTAATTTTTTTGACAACAAACAAAGAACGTGTACAAAGAATGATAGAAAGAAAGGAAAGAAGATTGTACAAATAGAGCTTCTATCTATATAGTGGTTCAGAGTGAGAAACAACCTAACTCCAACTAAAAGGGAGATTCCTCCTTTTACCAAGGAATATCTTGCTATTCCTTTATAACCAATTGTTATGAAGAAGAGTGCATATTAATATCTTGTTATTCCCCTTAATGTTCAAAAGCTCAATAATGGATATTGGTCTGCATGAAACCTTCTCATGACAAATATCCATGAGTTGATTTGAAAAATTATAGACAAACAAAATTTGAGTAGTGGATTGAACCTACCTGCAGCAAAGATAGCATCTTGATGTAAGGAAGAAACCAAACATATGAAGAATATCTGCAGTAAAGAACATGTTATGGAACCCTTTCCAGAGAAAAAAAAAGAAACTTTGTTGGACAAGCTGTCATCCCATATGAACTTCCCCCAAGGGACCTCAGGAGCTCAAACCATAACTAGGTTCCAAAGTTCCTTGCAAATAGTGTTCTTCTTCCCATTTATTAGAATGATATCTTCCATCTTAGAGTTCAGACTAGGGATCAAGTTTAAAATGTTTGCAATAACATCAACACTCTCCTCCCTAGAACAACCTAAGATCCATTTCTTATACATGTGTTAGCCTTGCAAAATTTCCAAAACCAATTCTAGAAATCATACATTTATCCACATTGTTAAGAAGAGTCATGTACTTAGCACACCAGGGATTCAACCAGAGTAAAACGAATTCACCATTCCCCACTATTAATTCAGATAAGCTAAGAAGATATTCTCTTTTATTGAGTAGCTTGATCCAAAGCCAGGAGCTGCAACTCTTTTGGTTAATGGACCATATAGAAGCTTCTTTGATATACCTCTCACAAATCCATTTAAACCAAAGTGATTTTTTCTTTCTAGATACATCCTAGAGATTCTTTATAAGACTTGCCTCAACCCAGTCAAAGATGAGCCTAATACCAAGCCCTCCTTTAATACGTGTCTTGTAGATAACATCCCAAGCAATAGAATGTAGGTTCTTCTTCTTCTTTTCATTATAATCACAACACAACTCCCTGATGGTTTCTCTATATTGTTGACTATTTTTGGGATGGAAAAGGATAAAGTCTAGAAGATATGGTACGATGAAAGGGAAGATATGGCTAACTCAACCCTTTTATCCAATTACAAAAGTCTACTCTTTCAAGAGTCCATCTTTCGCATGATTTTGTCAATTATGGGAGAGTGGATATCCTTGGTTAATATTCTAGTAAATAAGGGAAGAACTAGGTACTTCTCTAGGAGCTGAACCTGAGGTATATTACGATAGCTTAGGAACAAGTCATCAACACCTTTGCTTAGGAAAATATTACTTTTCATGTTTTCAACTTCAGTCCTGACATCACACAAAATTGACTTAGAATCTCATCAATACAATATAGATTCCTTTTTTAAACTTTGGCAAAAATTATTAAATCATCTCAAATACAATATGGGACATAGGTGAAGAAGGCTTCTTGATTGGGAAGATCAGAACGGACTTACTTTCTTTCAACATATGAATCCAACATCGAAGAGAGGCCTTGCATTTTAATAACAAAGATATATGGATATAGGAGGTCACCCCTATCTCACCCCATTGGACACAAAGAGATCTCTTGAGGAGTACCATTGACTATCACCTAAACTGAGGATGAAGGGAAACAAACTTCAATTCATTTCAACCAACATGCAGGGAAGTCGACCATTTATATCAAAAAAAGAACAATGTCCATTATAATAGAATAAAAATCCTTCAAAAGGTCATCTTTGAAGCAACAATCAAAATACTCTTTGTTATTTAAATTAATTAGAACTTCATTAGCTAGTAAAATGGCATCCCATATCTTTCTTCCCTTCACAATAACTGTCTGATTCAGAAAAATGTAATCATGCATAAAAAATAATGATTCTGTATCAAACTTGTTTAACCTATAGTTTAATATAATTTGGAAGTTTTCAATAACTTTTATCTTTTTTAGGAATTCTTTGATATTGTCCTAGCATTCCAACAAAAATAATGATATCAGGCAAAGTACACGTATGTGCATACATCAAACTCCCAACCAATCATGTGTTGGTGATATATTTGATTTATTAGCATCCTAATTTTTTTGAAGACATCACATTTGAATAAACATGACCACTTTCTATATTGTAAGTACTCTTTTCGATCACTTTTCAATTCAAATCATCTCCTAAATATTACATATATATATATATATATAAATATATATATATAAATATATATATATAAATATATATATAAATATATATATGTATATATATATGTGTGTGTGTGTGCGTGTGTGTCATTTGAGATGTCCCATCAATCGATGTTATCTACCAAAGAATATTTATATTCCTATTACATAGGATGCCTTAACCATATCTTTCACATTAAAATTCTTAGAGAGAAATTTCTTGTCAACATTTTACAAATCAACATCACGTGTAGGAAAAAGGACGCCGTCTATGTACAAGACTAAAGTAATAAACTTACTCCCACTACTCATCATGAAGGTACATTGATCAACACTTATTTCTTCAAAACCACATGAAGTCATGGTCTTACTAAATGTGAGATACCATTTTTGAGAAGCTTGTTTTAGTCCAATATTGACTTATTTAATTTCCATACCGATTTTTCCTTTCCTATTTCCATGAATAATTGAAATTGAGCCATATATGCTACTTCTCTAGATCACCACTTATAAAGACACTCTTTATGTCCATTTGTTGAAGATGTAAGTCATATTGAACTAGAAAAGCCATAAAAAAATCTTAGAGAATTTTATTTGAGTTAGGAAAAAACATATATTTGTAGTCAATACCAACCTTTTAGTTGTCTTGTCTAACATCTTTTGATGATTCCCTCAACGTCTCATTTTGTCATGATGATGGATATTCAACCAACTTATTTGACCCTTTAGGAAAATTAACTAATCCCCAAATATTTTATCATCCACTGATTTCAAAAAAAATCATTTCACTAAACTATTCATAAGAAGTGACACTTTTAATGTCTTCTAGAAGTCAGAGAGGAACCTCATCACTGCTTGAGTCCCTTTCCTATTCAAGTGAATAGACCATATTGTCATCAATAAGAGTTGGTCTCTTATTTATTGTGTACCTGTGTAATGATATTTCTTGTTATTCATCTACCACTTTCTCATTTGAGACTTGTATATTATCAAAGGGCTCGATGTATACTCTATTTTTTGGGATTGGAACAATAATGTTTTTTGTAATGACTTTATGTGAAATTATACAACAAGATGGATAACAAATTGTGGAGAAACATTTCATGTAGGATTTTCCAGGTGAATCTTCTTAGTATTCACTAATTACATTTCATCATCCCCATGATTTCTATTATTTTCTATAAAATGAGTACTAGACCTAATTATTCTTGTACTACAATTTGGACAATATAATATTTCCTATTTTAACCATTTATGATAGACAACAATCTAACCACTGTTGATTCTTACATCTAGGTCTTTCATGTGAGTTATATACTCTTACTTCACTAGACATCCAAGAAATGAAGATGCCATAGTATGGGTTTCCTTCCCATGAAAAATTTATAGGAACTTTTAGGAAATACCTTACTAGGAACCCTAATGAACAAATATGTTAAATCTTTAATGCATATGGTTTTAATTATATTGGTGTTAGTTGTATGCTCTGATATCCATCATATAATGACTATAATAGATATACAATGTATATTAGTTGATTATTAATAAGACGAAATTCCACATATCACGTTTGTTTTAGTATTGAGATATCAGTAAATGTAATAATGTCCTAATAATGTTTTAACTCAATGACATATGATTTGGGTTGTGGAATTGAAAATGAGATGATATGTATACTCAAGAGTATTCGTTCTTTTTTATGTTCCTAGTCAGTTATTATTGTGGACATTATAAGACAACAATAATATTTAACACTTGTGTGTATTCTCAGTGATGACTATGTCTGTTTAGTCATGATATTGGATATCAATCCAGTTACGTGGGAACTTATTAGAGAATAAATTATACTAGATAAACACACCTTGAGAATGACACAAGGAAGTCATGTCATGGAAGTCAGATTCATTTCTCAATATGACAATGAAGAGTATGATCCTTAGACCTGAAGTCACTACAACAATCACATGCTATTTGGCTTACTTTAACTCTACCCAATATGACTCTAAATAAGAGTTTCCATATGTATAGTGATTTAGTGTATTATGACACTTATGAATTTTTTGTGAGTGATGTAGATGGAATTTGTCCCTCCACTGGAGTGATATCTTGGTCGCTTGATAAGTGATACTAGGAAGGAAATGGCTATACTCATGTGAGTTAATATATGATATTAAGATCAAATAATCTCAATAGTCTACACTAGTTAAAGAAACATATGTAAAATTTTAAGATGATGACAACTCCATGCGTCAGCTTCAATTTAGATATTTTTGACAAATAAATTGTATTGTCATGGTAACATTTGTCGCTTATGTAAAGTTGGTCTCAACTCATTCCAATTACTTGGGTTACAATGACGTGTTACTAGATACCATAATTTACTTGTGAGCTTATGAACATCACTACCAATGTAGTGTGGAACCCACACGATCACACACATAAGGATACATGAGGGATTTGAAGTACACAATCAAACATATGATTAGAATAGTTATGTATCATGGACATGAAGATTAGATGTCTAGTCGGTCATGGTCGAATGGACTGTATGGATCAATAGATTGATTGATTGAGAAACAATTGATTGGTAACCACATTGGGATAGTGACCAATTTGACTGCAATGAATTCAGGACATAACAAGGAATACAAGACATGTTTGATTCAAAACAAAATTGGAAAATTGAATCCAATCAGGACTGGAGATAAACTAGTGGGATGTACCAACCAATACACTTGGTGACCCAAACAGTCCAAGTCCATAGACTGGATGTCAAACTTATCGACTATAAATTTAATTGAGTATTGCTATTTGGATTTTATTATGAGTTATGATAAAAAATAAGATTGAATTTCTTAGAAATCCTAGACTAAGAGTCTCTTATATAAAAGGTGGATGTTAAACGAGAGGTACATATATTATGAGAAATATTGTTTAAGAGTTATTTCTCATGGACAGAGAAAAACTCATCTTAAGGATGAAAATGCACAATAGGCGGAGAAGGAGAGTGCAAACTCTTGCACTTTAATAACTTTGACTTCTACTTCCACTTGGAGATCAGGTCGTTCTTCATGAGTTCTCATATATGTATGGATGATGTAGAGGTTCAGGCCCTTGGGTAGAGGCTTGAGGATATTATACATCTCTAATGAGGAAATAAGGTGTTAGTATAATGAAAAGGCTGAAAATAACAACTTCAAATCCTCTCTGAAAGTGCAAGTTCAACACCAATTTATGCCAGGTCTAGTTGTTGGACAATTAGTGCGTGCAAACGTATATTTGACATCTCTTCTATGTCTTTAATATAATGATGTTTAATGTTTATAAAGGATCCATTGGCTATGAGCCTTTTATGAATATTTTGCATTTATTTTTCTCACCCTTATCATAAAAAACATACTTTTGGTACATTACTCTAATTTAGCGTGCTCCTAACTAGTTGTATGAGTTTAAGATTTTACAGTCCATATACACCATTTTTAAATGTGTACTAGGCATGATATAATGAATGCATGTCCCCTTTTTTTCATGGATTCATGGAAAAGCTCCTTGACATTGACTAGTTTCATCAAATTTCCATAATATTCACCACCCTATGAGATGTGAAAATCTATAATTTTGTATTAGTTGCCTTTTACACCTCATTAATGAACATGTCTAGGACATTTCATTCTTGAGTTATTTTGCTCAATATATATATGTATTTGTTACATGATAAAATATTTGTAAAGGTAATTAAATATATTTTTCCACCTATGAATTGAAAACTAACCAAACCATATATGTCAGTATGTATTTACTCAAGTAGTTGGTAGCCTATTGTGGTATATTTCTTCATCATATGTATTTTTTATTTTCTTTAATGTAATTTAAAATTACATTAATATCAATAAAATTTGATTGAGGTAGATTCTATTATAGATTAACATCAATATCATATTTTTATAAATATGTCATAATCAATAGTGCTACAACAAGGTAACACTTTCATCAACACACTACGTCATTTTTCAAAGAACAACTAGAAAAAGGAATTAACGTAATTGATGTCAAGAATGAAACGATAAAGGTCGTAAACTAAATTATGAAAACCATAATAGTACGTTGTTTGTACAAATATAACTTATCAATCAAATTTCAAACTAAAATTTTACATTGTTCAACTTTTATAAAGAAACTAAATTTCTTAGAAAAATGAATATATATAGTCTCTTTGGAAGACCCAATTTACATCATTTGTCCAAGTTCAATACGTAAGTCTCTATTCCTTAGATATGTGACTTCATTCTTTTCCCCTACACAAGAACTTTCTCGTTCCTTTTATAAGATGGATAGAAAGCAATCATTATGATATGAGATACATGGGTAGTCTCACTCGAGTCTAACCACCAAGTATTACTAGGAACTTCAATGGGATACGACTTGAAACATATGGAAACATAACAAATACCTCTCTTTTTCAACCAAACCTTTCTTTTGGGTCAATTCTATTTGGAATGACCATTGCTTTCATAAGAAATATTTTCCCTCTTTATGAATTTTCTTCTCATTGACTTTTATTGAACCCTTTTCCATCTTCTTTTCATTTCTTACCATGATTCTTTTATTAGTCCCCAATAAGAATTAAGAGGTTAACAAAATGTTCCTTCATTCTCTTTGATCTCCCTTCCTCCTTAAGTAACATAGACAGAATTTCCTAGGAGTATTGATTTTTTGGAATGGTGTTCTAATTTAGTGGAGCTAATCCATCTCAGGAGAAAAAGAATTCGTAATAAACTACACAAATAATGACTCACTCACATCCATACCTATTGATTTCAATTTTTTCCACTAGATTTACCTTACAGTTCATTCTTTTAAAAGATCATGAATATCTTTTGAAAATCACAATTCTAGTAGTGAAATCACTCATTACACTTCTTGTAATAGATTTTCATATTATATTCAACTATAAGCACTCTTTAATTTTCCCATAAATATCCTAGCATGCATGGTTTTGTTGGGCCATTTGCGGCATGACTTTTTTAGCCATTGTCTTTCAATTCCAATCAAACCAAAAATTATTAGCCCTCTAATGAACCTCATATAATGTGCCTTCGGCTTGTTTGTTGGCCTTTGTGGTGTTTGTAGGCTTCACTTCTAAAACCAAAGCAAGTTGTAAATCCATGATTCCCAAATGAAGTTGGTTTTTTCTGACCAATGCACATAATTTAATCCGTTGAATAAAAAAGTACATTTACCAAATATATTTGAGGAGTCTATAAAACATTACACAAGTACATATATTAATGGTTTGAGTAAGTATTTGATAATTTCTAAGGAAGTAGTTAAGTATAGAATGTATTTGCATTCATCTTTTGGTAATACAAAAATACATTTATCTACAATAATGATACTAAAATAATTAAATTAAAACAAATTATCCATTATATTAGGTTTCATCTAAAATATGGTGTAACTTTTTATATGCACTCACATTTTATTAAAAATGACAAATTTCTCAATAAGTATCATAATGTTCAGCAACGATCCACCTTCTGATATCCTGATAACGATTTAACAAAAAAAAATCAATTGTGCAATAAAATTTTACCATCATCATTAATATTTTGAACAATATCAAATGCACAATTTAGATTTATATATATGTTTTACCAATTGTACTTCGGTGACAACAAGGACTCATATAAATATTCAATAAAACATATTCTAAAACAATGCAACTATCATTTCAGAAAACTATTTCTTAAATTACAAAAAAATGTGCATTGTTACCATTTGTATGACATCTAAATGTAAATAGTAACATTCTAGATAATAATATCCTATATGACAACAATAATACATTACAAGATGTAACAAATAACACCTAAATGTGAATCAAACAATTGCGAAAATATTCATTGATGCCAATTATTGGAGAATATGATTACCAGATATGGATCATTCTAATCTAATTTGACAAATCTAAACATTTTGTTTCCCTACTATACACATAATTAAATAGTTGTCTCCATGTCTCATATTTCTAACGATGCATTCTTGTTTTTTTAGTAAAACATGTCTCTATTGATATCTGAACTTCTATAGTTGTAGCTAATCCTTTCCCTTATTTTAACTCCAACTTCTTTATATATCTCTATCGGCTAAGCGTTGCTGGAAATTTCTCCTTCATCTCTTCTTCCTTGCATTTATTGATCTTTAGGTTGTGAGAGAGAAAATTCTTTTGACGATCCCTTTTCCATCGATACACTTTTCCGTTCATGGATACTTCCATAACCATCATGCTAGAGAGTAACCACTATCAGTGGGGTTTGTTGGGTAGAGAGAAATCATATGTTAGGGAGTTAATAGTTGTCCCTTTACCTAAGGCTTAGAGATGAACTAGCTAATATTGGTGTTAGTTGATGTCTCTTCGCTTAAGAAATATAGAGTAACTACACTTGGTGGAGTTAGTGGGTATCGATACACTTCATGTGTCTTTTCACTTAAGTGTCTCTTCACTTAAGTGTCTCTACACCTAATGAGTAGATATTAACTTAATTACCTTTAGTGGGGTAAGTGGGTGTCTCTTTACCTAAGGAGCATAAACCAATACGCTTCCTGAGACTAGTGTATGTCTCTTCACATAGGTGTCTCTTCACTTAAGGAGTATAGATTAGGTATCATTAATGTAAAAGATGAATGTCTCCACATAATTAAATAGCAAATTAGTTCAAGGGTCTGATACTTCTTCAACTCTAACTTCCCACCTTCTAATAACCCTCAAATTGCAATCAATTTATATAGAGAGAAAAAAATATTACACGGGCAACACAGCAAAAATGTACATACATAGTTTCAAAACAAAATGACATTGTTTATTTCATCAGGACCTTATTAGCATCATCTGTAAAAATGATCAAATATAAATATAATAAATACATACACACTATATATATGTATGTATTTAAAAATGTGTATGTATATATAGTATATATATACATATATATACATACATATATATATGTATATGTATGTATGTATATATATACATATATATGCATACATATATATATATATATATATATTTATATATATATATATATTAGAAGGGCCATGTTTATAAAAGATAGACTTCATAAAAATTATCATGAAATAACTATGATATATTAGAAGTATAAAATAGGGAAGATAAATTGATAGAAAAAGTTTGAAAAAAATTGCTTTGATAACAATCATTACAAAATGAACTAGCTCTAATAACAATCATTACAAAATGAAATAATAGAATAATATGAATCTCAATGGCTCTGTTTGATTCACGACAATAAGTCATGCCCATAT
>OY856410.1:827816943-827824443 GCA_963693085.1 Alisma plantago-aquatica
AAAGTGTAACGGATAACATTAAATGTAACAATTGATGTTCTAATACGAGACTTGCTAGCCGTTGGATCCAGATCCAACAGTAGTTGCTTTTCATTTCAGATTAGGAAAAAGGGAACAACATAATGCAAAATCAATTCGTTAGATAGCTTTCCCTGATCCACTAGGACTCTTTGAGAGTGGATAATCGATCTTGGGAGATCAAATCAGACTGGATAGACCCTTTGGTCCCCCTGTTTTATACGGGTTTAAGACTTGCCCAATGGAGTTGGACTCCATGGACTCTGCCCAGTAGTCGATCTATAAAAAGGGGCTTTGTCCCCTCTTTGCAGCCTATAACTGTACACAGGATGGTTCATGTGAGTTTGAGGGACCATCCCAAAACCTCACTTAACCCAATGAACTGAACCTGGAGAGGGATCACTGACCGGCCGCAGATCTTCATCATGGTAGCTGAAGCAGGAGGAAGGTTTGTGGTGTGTGAGTATAGCCAGTGGAGGCGACATCTGAGAGTACGGTAGGGCCTAAGAGTGCCTTCGCGGTGGTTCTAGGGAGGAAAGGAGGGCGTCGCGGGAGGGATTGGAGGCCGCCGCCCAACCTTCTTTGAGTACTCTATTTTACAAAGTAATCATGGGGTGGAACCCCCTGTCTGTGAAGACGACAAAGCGCTGAGCGGGTCAGCCAGGTTGGACGGAAGCTGGATCTGGGTGAAGATCCGTGAAGCAATGAAGCTTTTGGCATGTAGGTGGGACGCTGAAGTGGCATGAAGCTAGTGGTCCAGCCAGGATCGGCGTGGACCCAGAGGATCTGTGTGGAGAAGAAAAGAGTGGGATGCCATGCTGACGTGCGCCTAGCCATTGGTCCAAAAGGTATATACTTCGAAAATTTATAATAATTAATAGAAAAATCTAATGAGAAAAGTTTATATATGAAAGTTTCTTAGAAAAATAGGAGGAACACATTAAAATTGGTTTGAGAACCTGAATCTATTCTTATTTGCAAAAGTGTGTTAATATAATGAAAAGTGCTTATGTATTAGATTAAGAATCCCTAATTGAGCATATTGGGTAAGTTCATGTTACTTAATTAATGAAATTAAGTAATTGTAACCTGTTGAATAGTGAATAACAAACTTGAACCTGATCTAGAAGGTTTTTTTGCATGATTTAGGGGTTTACACCAAATAAGAATGATTAAGTACTTAGAAACCCTAATTTATGATAAAAGAGGAAAAAATCACTTTTAATTTGATATATATGATAATTTGTTGTTGGAAGATGATCCTAAGCCTGTTGAACGAAATAGGTTAGAATCATTAGGGTTAAGAGCTATTTTGCGTAACTAGGGTTTGTAATAATAAAAGTGCAAGAAAGACCCTAATTGCAATGGAAACCCTAAAAAGGACTAGAAACGCTAGGAAGCGAGCTAGGTTTAATAGATCTTGATGGCATGATCAATGATAAGAAATTGTATGCATATTTCAAGATTACTTTGTGTGCTTGCTTGATTATTGGATTTCTTGCTTGATTGAATTAATTTTGTCTCAAATCAGCCTGACAGGTATGTGGTTATTTATGATTAACCACTTTAGTTTTACGGGGTTTTCTCGGATGATTGATCGAATTGAATGCAACCTAACTGTTAGATGTTCATATATGCAAAATTCATAAAGTCACTATGATTATCATAGTTAATTTATAAGTGTGTATTCTCGCACCTACATGCCACCCTGATGTATGATGTAATGAGGTCAAGCCCAAGAGGGAAGACGAATGGGCACCATGAGAGGTGACCCCAGGCACCAAGATTAGGATAGATAAGGTGGCCTTATGATATTGCATGACTATTGGGCACCATGAGAGGTGACCCCAGGCACCAAGCTCAGGATGGAGAAGGTGGCCTTAAGTTAATTGCAAAAGAGAAACCCTAAGGAGGGTATCCCAGGGTTAGGGCAAAAGCGGTGGAGATTGACATACTAAAAACATAAATTGAATTGTTAATTGACTTGATTGTGATATTTAGGTTGTTAGCCATATATGCAAAATTTTAGTTGTCCCCACATACCGACATATTCATTATGCTGACCGAAATTTTGTCTGTCGGTGTTTTAGGTACAATATTTAAAAAATTAGCACATTGTGGAAATACGAATTAAAGTGCAAGGAGGATTAGTTAGAATAGATTCCAGCTGTGGATAGAAGTTATATATCCAAGTTTTTAAAAGGTATGCAAAGTTTTACTCCAGCCTTTCAGTATAGTTTGGTAGACTTTTATAATTATTATTGATTATTTGTCAAACCATTGATCCGGTTAATTGGGATAATGGCTCTGACCTCTTAGTCTCCCTTAATTGGGGGTTACTGGGAGGCGGGGTCATTACATTTTTTATCAGAGCATGGGTTCCACATTTAATCTTTAGTAATTATTAAATTTTACAAATTTCGTAGAACTGAGGGAGTTATTAGAGGATTTTCCAAAAGGCAGAGGTGTCTAGAAAAGGATCACGGTCTGGGGGGCTGGCAATATTTTCCTCCACCCCGCTAGTTGGTCACGAGGACTCCCGGATGTAGTGTGACTGTCTGGCCAATGTCTTAGGGTCTGACTCGAAATAAGATACCTTTAGGACTATCTCATCTTTTTTGTCCCTTATCAACCCTAATTCAATTAAGGATTCTAGGATTTATGGTTTTCTCTCTCTTCCCCACCCCCTTGTGGTCAGGGCGTGTATGATAAGATTAAGGAATCCTCCACTAAATTAATAAAAAGCATGTAAACAAGATGTCATGGACATAAGTTAATAGTTTATGCGTAAACTAAAGATTAGTTGCATGCTTATGTTGCATGACATGTGTTGTCGTGCCCTCAGGAGAGACCTGAGGTTAGACCTTCTTGTCAGGAGATGAGTTGAGAGTTAGTTTCGGAGGTAGAAGCCTCTAGGAGGAGGTTGAGATCTGTAACATCCTATGAGGATGATGATAACCCTAACCCTAAGATGTTGTGAGAGAGAGATGACATGATGATATAGATAACATGGTCGACCATATAAGTGGGTTGACATGCTTGTTGGTTTGGAATAACCGTGAGAAGCATGAGCTATGTGAGGTTGGTTGACCTAGTGCCTTTTGGCGACCCAACCTGGTAGGGTCGTGCCTGTTGGGGTGAAGGATAGATCCTTCATTATAGAGGATGGTGGTGACCATATAGAAACCCCTATAGGCATCTATGAGAAAAGGAGAGCACGTCAGTAGTGTTGGCAGTCGGCTGAGACCTAGTCCAGAAGGACATACCGGATAGCTTGTGAGATAAGCATGTAGAGCTTTGGATAACCTTGATCGAACATAGGGTTGGATCATATGTTTCACCAATTGAGGGTATGCATGAAAGCTTAATCCACCTTCTTAGAGAAGAACCACCAGTGGTATGGTCGGTGATAGGCTTATCTCTAGAGAGAGAGTGAGACCCAAGAAAGAAGGTTGGAAGTTTAGACTCCAGGATATGAGGGACCATGAGAAGTTGGGTATGTCTGACCTAGTATGGACGACCTGAGTGAGTGGTTGTGGTGGCCTTGTGCATGATCCTTGAAGGGTTGTAGTACCTTGGATGCCTTTAGAGGAACCTAACCCTAGAATGGGAGAGCGGCTTATCGAACTGACATATAGATGTTATAGGTTCCTACCTTGTAGGTATAGGAAGAGAGTTCCTTAGACTACATGTGTTTTTCATGTGGGATAAGAGTAAGAAGTGTATGTTATACCTCGTACATGTTTGGTTTGTGGTTGAGAAGTCGAGCATGCAATTAGACGATTGAGGCTTAAAAAGTGAACCTAGAGTTCCTAGACCTAAGAGGGGAAGTAGTAGTACCTGGTGCACCTGATGCTCATGATGAGGATTGAGTTCCTATAGATTCAAGAATGGCACCCCTCATGGTTAGCGGAAAAGGAAACCCCTTGGTTGAAAGTATGTTCTTGATGAACCCCTCACCTATAGGTTGGTGATAGATGCATGTGTGATCTTGAGGGATGTGAAAAAGTATGACAAACCAAGGAGACCCAGCATGGTTCAGTAGGTGGTCTTCTTGTTAGCTACGTGCCTTAATAGCTTGTTGAGGCTAAGCATGCTCATGTTGATGTAAACCCTGGACGTAGGGACGTTTGTCACCTTTGTTTCTATCAAGAGATAGTTTTCTCCCATCCTGGGGAGGGACCCTTATATAGGGTGAGTACAGCTTTTGTTTAGGTTTGAGGTAACCTAAAGAGGTTTCTCATAGGAGCATGCTAAGTGGAGAACCTATAGTATGACAACTAACCTTTAGACCCATAGATGACCATCTCTAAGGGCATGTGGATGTGTTGCCATGGAGGTAACCTGTATGGGGCATGACCGAAGTAGGTAGTTTGCCACGATCTCTATGGAAGGATGTATGTCTGACCCTGTATGCTTAGAGAGATGATGGACACTTGGGTATGGTTTCAAGTTTGAGATATACCATGATAGAATCCTAAGTCAATACTAAGGTCAGGTGGGGGATAAGGCCAATGGGACTAGGATTTTCCTAATTCCCTAGTTGCATAAGACCATAGGGTCAGGAGGTAACAACTATCATGTTCGAGGACCATGGGTTAGGATGTTAATCACCTTCATGAGATCATGGAGCCCAAGGAGTATTTGAGGTTGGCACTCCCTGGTTGCATAAGAGAAGAGGGATGACCCCAAAGTACTGACACCCTACGGACCTAGGGGAGATGACTAAGGATTATGTATATAAGAGTTGTATGTAGACCCAAGAGTGTTTGGGAACAGTTTTCCATGGAAGTAAACTTCGTATCGAGATGTTCATGATTTGGAGACATGTGTTATATGTTTCAACTTAGGTTGGAATTGTATTGGCAATGTGGGATGCACTATCTCTACTCTTGGAGAGGGAAGAACTATGTGTTTGGACGGCCGCCAAATGCTTATTTCCTATCATTATGGGGGTGAGAGATAGTGTAGTACGCATGCCATACACTAAGGGTAAAGATGATGTGAGTCGAAACGTTGCTATGATGTGTGAGGTTAGAGATAGTAGCATACCTTTGTGGAGTGCAAAATGTGTGGATGGTTTACAAACACCAAGAGAACTAAGGTAGTCATCTTACAAGGATGTTCTTATCATGAGATGTATGAAATTTATGAGTTATTTAAGATTGATTTTGATGACCAAAGATGATGAGCTCAAAGTTTTCTTGACTCAATTAGACCTAAATCTGAGATGAGGATGATAAGTGGAATATATGAAGGTTTATGTCTTCATCGTTACCTAGCACATAAAGATGTAAGGTGGTAATGGATGCACTTTGTCGAGACACATATGTCTAGTTTAGCCAGTAGGAGGGCTAGAAGAGGTGGTGGGGTGAACCCTAAGTTTGTGAGACATGTATGGTTAACACCCAGATACAACCAGACCCGTTGGTCAAGTGGTGGTTGTTGGGTTAGCTAGCCTAGGGCTTGATGCGATAAGAAGTTGGTTGAAGAACCCCATATGCACTTCTCTGGAAAAGAAGGTGATGAAACTCACGACTAGAGTGTTTTAGGGTTTCTGAGGAACCAACCTTGAGGAATCATGAAATATAGGAGATCATGATTTTAAGTTCACCATACACCGTGGTACTATTAAGATAGTAAGTTGCAGTAGTACTTTGGATGCCTAAGATGAGGAAGTGTACAGAGTTGCATGTGGCTTGTCGCCATGCATGCCAGGAGGAGAAGGACGAACACCAGTAACCCAGTGAGTTGATATAGAGGATAAAGAGCCCCCGAGAAGGAATGGAAGTTAATCACCATGAACATTGTGGTGAGTCTTCCCTGGACCGAGGAAGGTCAAGATGCAATATGGGTTATGGTAGATCGCCTTACCTAGATGACATAATCTAAGAGAAAGAGAGAGTATTGTCAGGGGATAGATCTGGGTGAACTACATATAAGAAAGAGAGATTGTTCAACTACACCATGATGTGAGTTCAAAGGTTCTTGAGTATGACCTAAAGATTCACTTCCATGTAGTGGAAGTAGGTGCATGAAGAACTCGATACTAGTACAACTTATCACCCATAACTGATGGTTAGTATGATCCAGACTAGAGGGTCAGATGAGAGTGTGTGTGCTCATTCATGGTGATACATGGAGACAGTTCTTGTCCTATGAAAGTTGTGATGATAGCCACCATAGCCATTATCGGGATGTAAGAAGCTCTGTAAGGGAGGTTGTGTTGGTTCCTGCTTCATGAAGATGATGTCGGTGGAAAGACCTTGGGAAGGTCAGAAAACCACAGAGTGTGCAGATGAAGTTGCTTTGATCATGAGATGGCTGAGAGAGCCCCGAAGCAACATGAGTTGTGAGCTGATGTGAAGCAGACTAACATGCAGTTCATTGTGGGAGAATATGTGATATGAACATTCGACCCCTCTGAGTTATAGCTGGGAAAACCAAGTCCTCGATACATAGGTCCATTTGAGATGGATTGGTGGAGATGCTTATGTTTAGACTTACCCTCAGGATAATGTGATGTATGATGTGTTCCACGAGTATGGTCTAGATCACTATGTGAGGTACCCAAGCCATGTGATGAGCCATGAACCTATTAAGCTTCTAGAGAGGCTGAAATGTCCTAAGTCACTTACAAGGGTACAAGATACCAAGGTGAAAGAGAACTCAGATGTACAAATATAAGATGATGAAGGTTCTTGGGAAGCACCATGGAAGGGGTGAAGCCACATGGGATCCATGATGGGCATGAGATAGTCTTATCATGTTTGTTTGTATGCTTGGTGGAATTTTGAGGGCAAAATTCCTATAAGAGGGGAAGGATGTTACAACCCTAATTTTTGGGTTCTTTTGGTGAGAAATGCAATTTCTCCTATTAAATATATATGAACAAATAATGGTATGATTTGTTTGAAATGAACGAATTTTGTTTACAACAGCCTTGTTGGTTGGTTTGTGGGCTTTATTGGCTATTGGGCCCAATAACAAGGAAAAGAAAATGGAAATTCAAAAGATAAATGAATAATTAAGAAAACGAGAAAAGAAAGAGGTAGAAGCCTCTAGAAGGCAAGGGAATATCCTCTAAGAGGGGATTTCATGCCTTTAGGGTTCCTTGAGGTCCAAGGAGTCCAAGTTGCAAAGATAATGCAACAAGAAAGAGAAAAGATCAATTGAATATTGCTTTATTAAGAAGGAAATATGACATAAAGAATGATATTACAAGAAATATGTGGATATATGGATAATGGACGCATCTTGGATAATATTTCGGTTCCACATGGTTTCTAGTGGTAAAAGGAACCCAAATGAAGAATATAGAAGATTAAGAGAGAGAAAATATGCTTAAAATATGCTTTATTAAGAGATAACTTGCATATAAAGAAAAGCATCTCCTACTTTTGATTTTGAGTCTCAAATTTGGTACATACGTGGATTAAGTCATCATAGACTTTGTTCTAAAATTTGAGATTAAAAGGATAA
>OY856410.1:827829443-828113351 GCA_963693085.1 Alisma plantago-aquatica
CAATTTTTTCATCCTCATTACAATTCCTTTATTTGTATTACATAATGTTCCTTCTTATTACAATTTATTTTGTACTAAACTTCATTCTCTTAGATAAAAAAATTGATAGCTGCAGATTGTAATATCAGTTGTCAACCTTAATTATAACTTTCTCATTTTCATTGTGGATTCTCAGTTCTCATTACAAAACATTCCTTATTATAATTTTTATGTACTTCGGTTCATTCTATTAGATAATAACACTTCATACACGCAGATTGTATTACAGAATGTTATCATTGGTTACAAATTTCATTCGCATTACAAATTCTCTATTTTTATTATAATGTGTTCTTTATTATTACAATTTTTGATGTATTGAGGTTCATTCTCTTAGAAAGTAAACTTTGATACATCTAGATTGTATTACAAAATGTCATCCTTGGTTACAATTGTTTCTTTTTCATTACAAATTATCTGTTCAGATTATAAAACTTTCTTTCTTATTACAAATTATCTACATTAGTTATAACTATGTAGTTGTTGATGTCATCATTGGTAATGAGTATTTCATTTTCATTACAAATTCTCTCTTTTTATTACTAAGTGTGCCTTATTATTACAACTTTTGATGTAATGAAATTCATTCACATGGATAGTAGAATTTGATGCATCCAGATTGTACTACAAAATGTCACCCTCTATTACATTTGTTTCCTTTCCTTTACAAATTGTTTGATCTTATTACAAACTTTTCGTTCTTATTACAGAATGTCATCTTTCTTTACATGTCATTATAACTTGCTACCCGTCACCAGAACTGTGATATCAAAATTTTTTGTATGGAAATATATTTTGTAGAATTTAAATACTTTGTAAGGATAACTGGTATATTGTAATGAGAACAGAGCACTTGTAATGGAAATGAGAAATTTGTAACCAAGGATGATGTTGTGTAATATAATCTGGAAGTATGATTTTATTTCTCATGTGTTTAATATCTCTACAAAAGTACACCACTACAATGACTTTAGACTTGTTACGTTGAGTACGTGTATGTTGCAAGGTTGGTATGAGATCAACTAGAAAATTCATTTTTGTTCATATCGCTTTTTATATAGGGATCACATTTAATGGATATATGATTCAGTGAGAAATATTATAATAATACCCCAATCCCATCCTACAATCCCCCATTGTGTTCTCATTTTATAACTTTTCTAGCAGGTGCGGTGAGAAATGTACATCTGATCCATAAACTAAATCAGGAACCATACTTCATGCATGTGTAATTATTATAGCATAATTACGAACAGTGCCACCGCCACTCCATGCACGTACATCCGATGTACATAATTACTATTTGTGCCACCGCTAATCCATATCAACACAATGCAGCGTCAAATCAAGAGTCTGGGTAACTTAGCTTATCTACCCGTGCGGGCAACGAGTGAATATCATATATATATATATATATATATATATATATATATATATATATAGGCATTCATTCGTTGCCTGCGCGGGTAGCCTGGATTTTCACTTCCCGACAGCCAAAAAAGTAACTCGCCTGGCCAAAAAAGTAACTCTGCTGTCAAAAAAGTAACTATGGTGAACAAAAAGTAACTACACGAATAAAAGAGTATCTCTGTACAAAATATACAACAGATATATAAGGACGGGTTTTTTAATTTTGGAAGGGCAAATGATATTATTTTTGGTTAAAATTTTTTGGAGAGCTAGACAAAATATTCCTCTACAATTGTGAATTTTTTTTTTTTAAGTAGTCGGAAGGGTGGGCGGATAGCTACCCGCGCGGGCAATAAAGATGGGCTATATATATATATATATATATATATATATATATAGAGAGAGAGAGAGAGAGAGAGAGAGACTCGTCTCCTTTCTGATTGAGTTCTATTAATTAATCTATATATTTGTAATTGTAGCTTTAACGTGAATAACTCCATGTTCGATAAGATTTTTCCAAGAGTCTGTGCTCGATCGGACTTTTTCTGTCTACATGTGATTAGATTCCAGACGTGCAGTTTACCCTCATGATGACAATAGCCCCATAGACGCCCGCACTGGAGGGAGACGAGAATGAAATCAGAAGAAAAGTTGGAGAATAGATGACAGACGATGAAACCCTCCACATTGGGTATAGATCTGGGTGTTGACATGGACGTTGTTTCTATTCTTTTTCATTTACGGCTGGGCGGCCACTGATTTGTAGTTTTGAGAAACATCTCAGACATCAAGGTCATCTGATGTTCATGAATCCATAACCCCATGGTGGAGACAGACAATAAGTAGTAGCAGCAACCGAAAGAGGCCCCACTGGTGAAGTGGTGAACACTAGGTGATGGCTTCCCGTGGCAGTGAATGTTATGGTTTTGAATGCTGCTATAAATGCTAGCGTCTTGCTCAATATATCAAGGGACTGAAATTATACCTTAAAATGACAACCAACATTGCTATCAACCACAAGAACCCTATAAATATTATGATCCAATTCACACAGTACATGGGAAATTGCTAAGCAAGATCAGCACTACAGCTACTGTTTTCATCCGGTGAACTAATTTATTCGTGATAGGCCTGCACCCTGAGTTTTAATTATAGTTCGCAGCCCCTGAAACCTGAACAACTGCTTAATGGTTATAAAGGCAGAAAATTGCATCTTCATTGTATTGACCAGCCTTTCTAAGTGTGTGAGGTGTTGTTCCAAGGTGCATGAAGAGGGGGCGGTGGGTACTGGATTACGGATATGAATTAGAGCTTTGCTTTGTCGTTTAATTGTGCCGTTATGGTTGACTGACCAATGCCTTTACTTCAGTTCTTCTGCATATTACAGACCATTGCACTGCCAGATACGGGTAGTGCTATGAATGTATAACTGATTATAACTTGGAAAGGTTAGTGTTTGTTCTTTTTGTATTGAGCTCTGTGGTTGAATCTATTAGTATCATTTCCATCATATTCAGCAACTTCTTTAGTTCTTTGTTCGAGCTTTTCTTTTTTTATTGTTTCTTTGTGCTATGGAGTTGCCTAACATTGGCCGCACTGTGTTATCTTTTATTTATGTTTTATGTTTTTGCAAATATTCTAAATGAAATTATTTGTGCAACGACATTAATGATTCTTTTACTAATATCCATGTTGTTGATAGGAGGGTATACACATGTGACATGCCACTATGAATTCCAATACTTTTATCCATGTTTTTATCTAGATATATAGACTGACATTAAGGAGTTATAAACACATAACACATTATACTTATGGCCTCACTTTCCAATCCTAAATCCGGCACTGAGAGAAACCTTTATTCACATTTATAGTGTTAAAGGGTCCACTTTGGATGGCTCCTTGTGTCTAGTCCTACCTAATGCCCAACTAGTTCCACAACTATTTTTTTCTTTTGTGAATGCAAAATCATATTAGCCCACATGTGATGAATTTAAGAGGACATCGTAGGAACACACATGTGATCACCACAAACACAGGAAAATTTGACCACGAGGCTTTCTTGGCCACATTCCGTTACTTATCACCATTCAATAATCTATGTTCTCTTCAAGGTTAATAGAATAATGTGTGAGCATATTATATAGATATTTTACAAATATGCATCACTTAGAAATTTATTAGATGGAATTCGGAAAAGGTAGTTTGCTAGGTAACTCAATCAACATTCTTTTAGTATGTATCTTTACCACGTGTTGCCCTAGCATTTCTGTAAATATTTGTATGATATTTGAATGATGGTTCTAACAATCGGTTTATGCAAAATAGATAATGTATTGCCCACATTCTGATGTGGAAATGGACATTTAATTCCATGAAATCCATTTGAGATGTATTCTTTCTAACCTTTTTTTTTAGATTATGTGCTTCTTTGTAGTAACGACCTAAGTAGCATAGTAATCAATTATCACCACAAAGGTAGAGAGCAACTAACCATAATTATCAAGGAGTAGAGTCTAGCCTCCCATTACTACCAAGACAGAGAAACTTTTTTCACAACTAAATAGAATAAGAGTTGGACGGACTCACACACGTTTATCTCAAACTTCTCATATCTAAACAACCATCATGTGGTGCCAAATGAATTAAGGAGTATAAAACCTATGACAGACCCCACAAAATATATGAGAAAAAAACCATAATAGCAGAGTTTGAGAAAAAAATTATGGATATAGCACCTCTGTCAAAATAATTCACAATATAGCTCACTTTAGAGTGCAAACATGACCAAAATTGGCCTTTTTCGGATAAAATTAGCGAAATCGCCATTTAAATTGGAGATTTCAATGTGATATGAAAAAAAATAAAGAAAAATAAAAACAAAGCAAAAATGCCATGTAAATTGGCGTTTTCACCTAACCATAAGCCAAGTGAAAATGCCAATTCACTTGGCGTTTTTGTTTTGTTTTTATTTATTATTATTTTTTTCATTCCTAGTGGAAAGCTCCAATTTGGACGGCATTTACAGTGCATTTGACCCCAAAAAATGCCAATTTAAGTAGCGTTTTCACTCTAAAGTGGGTTATATTGGGAATTATTTTGACGGAGGTGCTATACCCGGAATTTTTTTTCTCAAACTGTGCTATTATGGTTTTTTTTCCTACATTTTATTAATTTTGTCACTACCTTGTTCCTTAAAATTCCGCTAGTGACAGCCGTGTTGCCACACAACATTCTGCTCGGCAGTTAACAATGTGACATACTTATTATTATTCGACCTGTTGTCGATTTATTACTTGAGATTTAGTAGATGAAACACAAACAGACAGCAAGAACTGTGGATAACGATCGAGGACAAGCTGCGCTCACGCGCTCACACCTCAGGCACACATGGAAAGTACCCTAACGACCAGGTAACGACACAGTGTAACGATCCAAACTGGATACTCAGATGACGACTTTGCACAGATTATGCTCCATCAGCACGACGGCACAGGCACATTGCATGCCGCAAGGATCCGCAATGCCTCCTTGGCGCTTACGTAGCTGCGGAAAACGGGGTCACCAATATACTTGCAGAAGCATGGTTGTTGGGCTCTAAGCGTGGAGCAGCACTCGGCTGAGGGTGGACTGGTGGATCCCACAGCGCCAGCGCATGGACTCAGCTGCTCTAGCGAGCAGGTGATTGCTTCCGTGGATACGATAAACAGGATTGCAGAGAGGAGTACCAAGACGATGAACAGTGAAGCCCTCATGATGTGGATAGGAAACGATCTCTCTTTGCCGCGGACTTGGAGAGAGAAGAGTTCCGATTTAAATAGAAGAGCAAGCACAACAAAGCACCTCGCGCATTGTTAAGTAGTGGAAACCAAAGACCAATCTTGATAGATTCTCGGCAAATTCATCGGTTTCTTAGCTGTCAACAAACAGCCAAAACACATTGGCGAACGCACCATTAGCTGTCTATGATTTGAGTATTTTTCTCCTTTTCTGTAAACAAGAGGTCATACGTTTAAACATAAGTGACCAAAGGAATATGGGCCACTGCAGAAGGCCGCACGATCCTTCATTTGTGTTTCAGTTTTGCGTCCCAATCTGTTTGTAATTGTGAAAAAGAAATTCAAATAGCAAAATTTTGAATAAATATTTACCCCCAACTAGCACAATCTCAAACTTATTACCAAACCAGCACATTTTTACGCAAAACTGCCACATAACTTGGTGTTTTATGTGTTTTCAAGAAAAAAAACATCACACATTCTGGCGTTAACGACTTTGCAAGGGTAAAGCGTCACAAAATATGGCATCTATATTGCTTGTGGTTTAAAATGATGTGCATCGGTAGTCTTAACTCCTCCATTGTTCATATTCTTCACCTCGGTTTCTCTTTTCTATACTCCTATTCTTCTCCACCCGCGGTCCTCACTTCTTCTCCACCCAAGGTCCTCTCTTCTTCACCACCTCATTTTCTATTCTCTTCTCTTGTTCTCCACCTAATTTCTCTTCTATTTTCATCCCCGCGATCTCTGACCCCTTCCTCTCGCCGTTGTACCAATATCTTGGATGATGCTCCCACCGCCGTCCAACTGTCGATGTATGCTCTGTCTGCTGAGCTCCAAGCTTATCTAGACAGTAAGATCTACCTTGTTTTTCTTATTGCATGAAATTAGTTTGATATGTATTGATTATGATGTATGAGTTTATATAATAAATTTTTGTTGGTGTGACCAAAAGCACACTTATGCTTTAAAATATGTATGAACAAAAGAAACAATATTAGGATTATTTTGGTTTGTTATAAACACTATTCCATAAATATCATGCAACATAATGTCATTGGACTTTAATATTGTGAAACCTTTATAAGAAAATGTAATAAATCATTTTTTCAAATTGGAGGTTTTCTTGACATTAGACTTGTTCAAGTTTACGAGTCATAGTTTTTAATATGAAAATTTGTAATCATTTACATCAATTTCAAAATACTTCTCGTCTAACCTTCATTATTTTCCTCACTCAGGAAGATCCCTACTACCTCAAGGAACTTTGCCATTCATCATGGTGAGATATGTAGCCCTAATGAAATAGTTACATCAACTACTTTTTTCAAGGTCATGACATACATAAATCAAGTTCTTAAAATCAAACCAACAATGCATGGGTTGTGTTTGATTTATAGCCTCTCGAGCGAATTAGGTCCTACTTTTGAACTATTTCCCATTCAAGTCACTGATGAGGAGAGTTGGAAACAACTACTCAATACATCATATGGTATCCATATAGGTCTTTATGTTGATAAATTATATCTTCCTTTTGAGGGTGTGGGTAAATTACAACCTTCAACATCTTTCTTTGGTGGACAATATCTTCGAAAACACTTTGAGCCAAGTTTCTTCCACAAGTCAAGTTTCCATTTCTGAACTCTCTAGATATGAGTAAATACATTTGGTGAAAATCGTAACAATGATGTCGATAATGATGGTGATTATGATCCCAATTATATTGATGATGTTGATGGTGGTGATGATAATGGTGATGATGAAGATCTTGATATTGATCATGACATAGAACTACTGAAGCTACGTATAGATGATAGCAACCATGATATTTATATAAACTATGAAACATGGAAGGGTTATTGGGTGGACCATAACCATACTGATAATTATGCATACTATATAGAGGATGATTGGAGTGATGTCTTTGCAAAACCTTTTGACATGGGTGATTCTGAAGTCATTACCGGAGGCAGTTTTACTAAAGGTGACATTTTTTAAACAAAGTCAGACCTCCTTGTGAAATTGTAGCCTTGATCAATCAGCAACAATGTCCAATTTTGAACAGACAGATCCAAGAAGTGTTTTCATACGTTCATATGCTTTCATAATGAAAAATGCTCATGGAGGATTCATGCATGTGCATACAAGAACATTGGTAGATTGTGGAAAATAACAAGGTACAATGAGAAAAACACATGTCACAGTGCAATTTTTTTTACAGGAGCATATCCACTGTAATTATTCGTATATTGCAAGGATGATAATGAATATGTTGAGAGAAAAGTGTGACATGGGAACATGAGAGATAATGGAAAAGGTGAATGCTAAGTTGCATCTTAAGATCACTTATAAGAAGGTATAACATGCACGTAAGAAAGTTTTTTCAACAATCTTTGGAGATTGGCAGGAGTCATATCAGACATTAATTATGCTGCTCTTGGAACAAGTGATTCTTGGGACCGTATATAATTTCAACCATCAAAAAAATTAGCAGACATCATTATAAGCATGTATTATGGAGTTTTGGTCCATCTCGTGCAGTCTAGGCTAATTCTTGACTAGTCATAAGTGTTTATGGCACATTTTTGTATGGGAAATATGGTGTAATTATGCTCATACCCACTAGAATAGATGAAAGCATTGGATTGTTTCCATTAGCTTTTGTTGTTGTTGAGAGATATACCATTTCTTCTTAGATTTGGCTCTTCAATTGCTTGAAAACACAAATTTCTATCGTTAGACAAAAGAGTGATTTTTGTGCTATGATAGGATGTGTGGTGTTGACACGACTTTTTAAATGGTGTGTCCACATGCCACAACACTTTTTTCTGATGCATTATAGGGAAAACTTTCATTGATGGTTTAAGTCCACGTAGTTGTACAATTTGATGAGGTATGTATATAAAGTGACTGAAATGATAGAATTTGATAAGAACATGATTTCTATAAGATCCATTGATCCCTCTACTTACAATTGGTTGATGAAAATAAACCTAAGAATGTGGGCTCGTTCTTGTAATGGTGGGTATGGATATGGCTCAAAAACCAATATTTACTCAGAGACATTAAATAGTGTTTTAAAGCATTCTCACAACCTTACTATACAAGTCCTTGTGTTTAGCACATACTATCACTTGGTTCAATGTTCTTCAAAAGGTAAATTTATGCAGCAAAATCAACTGGAAAATTCTCAAAAAGAATATCTATCAAATTGTGTCATCTAGATGCCAATGTAAGAGAAGTATAGGTTACATGTATAGTAAATGAGTTTAGATCTACCATTGATGATATCTCCTACAATAATAATTTGATGCATATATTATAGAATTACATTCCTTTTCAGTGTACATGTGTTGGATCACAAATCTATCGTGTTCCACTCTCACATGTAATTGTAACTAGTCAGTTCATACACTATCACTATGTTCAATCTGTCAGCACTTGGTACATATTACACAAATATAAGCAAAGATATGCCTCTCAGTTTACTGGGGTCCCTGAAAAAATATCTTAGTCAAAATTTAATCCAAAAATGGATTTGATTCATCCCACCAATTTAAACAAGACATCTGAGACGACCTAAGATGAAGTGAAGGACAACTAATATGGACATTGATCCTAATCATGTTCATATAAATGTGGAAAATGTGGATGTGTTGGACTAAATTAAAGAACATGTAAACATAAATAAATTATAGTCTTAGTTTTATTATCATTTGTTAATGTAATCCTAGTTTTATTTAACATATTCCTAATGCAAACCTAGATTTATATAGAAACTTTTGAATGTAATGCTAGTTTTATTTTGCGTATGAGGACGGTGAGATGAATAAGATTTCATCCTAACTTTTGAAATAGGAACTATAGTTAAACAAAATTTATATTGCATTTTATTGTAATTTATTTTTATAACTCAAGTAGTGATAACTTTTTTTTCAATAGATATGGTGTGGGGCTATAAAACATTACGAATCACATGTCATTGCATCAAAGTTGCTTGGTGGGAGTTGATAGATGTTGATGTAATAGGGTATGTTCATAGAGTAGGGTTCGATTAGTCATTTCCCTTTCTGCGGTATACTTTGATGCGTCATAGATCACAACTTTGACTAGAAGGTAGTACTCAAATACAAATAGCATCCAGTTACCTTTAGAATAGATGAAACTCACACTTCAAATTGTCACATTGTTATTGGGATTATGTGGTTTTGGTGATCTTGTTTTAGCTCACCATCCTATAGGGGCCAATGATGGTATGTATAGTTCTTGGGTCTTCCCTTTGGTGACCAAATCTTAGGTTCACCCCATAACGACTTGATCATGGGTCTATCCAACTTAGTTGGTTTTGTAAAACATTCATAGACATTGACTTAGAGAATGTTGATGATCAAGTAAAATATCAACACACAATTTCATGTTTCTTATACCTTTTGGATTGCTTTCTTTTTCCTGATGGTGACAATATTGAGGTTGTAATGACCCCCACTTTTAAATGTCCCTCAATTAAGAAAGGGCCTTTAGGTCAAAAGACAACACCTAAAATTCTTGGATCCAGCTTAAACAAATAATAAATGATAGTAAATAATTTCCAATAATTTCATAAATATTGTTTACAAGATGTAAAATGAGACTCCTCTAAGGAATTACATGAGTTTTACATCAAAACAACTAATACACATGAGATTAAGCATCTAACTAAAACTTCTTAGAGTAAATGTTTTCACTTGATTTGATATAATTCATTAAGTTTTATATCTTCATATATGGTAGCTAGTTACCTAAATTAGGGACAATCAAAATGTGAATCAATATATTGATATACCTCATAAATAGTGCAAAACAAATGTTTGCATATAACATAACAACATATATATTCTGAATCATCCAATAGTTCTGCATATTAACTTGTATTTTTATTAACCCATGTTTTCCAAACCACCTTGGGTGTAATCACCTTTCTTTATCCTTCATTGAACTTAGGTTCACTACCCATTAGTCGATCTAATCTTTTGTTTATAATATCATTACTTTCATTACATGACACTCATATTGACATTGTAACGAATTGAAGTAAATAAACATCCAATAGTTTATTTTACCAAACTTTGAGAAATCCTCGGCAAACCATCTACAGTTGATAATGTGGGTATTCAGAAGATAACAATGTACCTTTTTTCATGCAGAACCAATGCAATCATACTCCAAGTACATCAATCATATATTGTCCAATCAATCAATCATAGATCCAAGCAACATTAAACCTTCATTTATGTATATACTAAAGTGACACCATCATATTTTTTAGATTAAACTATACTTAGGTCCTAATCTAGGGTTTAGGGTTGTCTTAGGTTTGGACATGGAATAAGATACCAACCCTAATTCCATCACATCATGATTCATTACAGTTACAAACCCTAACTAAACAATAGGTGAAACCCTAATCATCAAATGTAACACATTATTTCATTATTACACCTATATCAGATTATGTGCATTAAGATCATCACATGTTCTAACATTGATTTTATAACTCTAATTCATCATATGCATGACTATACACCTAAAAATCTTAAGTGTTCATCATAATTATCATCATCATCTTGGGTTCCCATTATATTAAAAAACATTTGGTATTATCAGAAACTACATAGATTTGCTGATTTAAGTGTCTTATTCATCATATCTAGAATTTCATGTATGAATTGTCCTATATAAGAGTATTATCTATACTTTTGAAACTAGGAATAAAGTTAGGAAAGAAACTATCTTATTCATGATTTAAGCATTTTTTATCAGTTTGATATATATTTCACTATCATGGGAGATACCAATTATTAGTTACATTAATTGTAAGATAAAAAATCTAGACCAATCAGAGAAAGCCACATCAGTGATTTGACCTTATCATATTTCTATGTGTGTCCAAGTTTAGACAATGGGCTTTGTCCATGAAGGCAACTAGCTCCACGCGTGCAAGGCTCTGAGTCATGGTGAAAGGACTCCTATCCCTCACTATTTATGGACTTGAGAGTCCTTGAGCACAAAACACAAATTTGAAAAGGGGTTTGAGTTGTCCATCTCCTATAGATCAATTGGTCTCTGCTGACTCAGATTATGATCCTATGGGGGAATGGATTTTACCCACTCATGAGGTGTTGTACGCACATGCATCACCAGTGGTGGTTTTTTATCCCTTGACAATGATTGACTGGGATCAGAGGGTTGCTCTTGTGCAAGCCCTCACTAGGGCTCGCTACTACAAAGAAACACAATAATGAGTTCTTTGGAGGAAATAGGCATTGAAGCAAGATCGAGATTTTAAGGATGGGATTGTCACTTGTGTTGAGGGGTCTAGGTCGAACCCAATGGCAAGGTTTATAAAGGCAAGGGGGGAGATCGAGAGCTTCTAAGGATGAGTAGAAAACCAACTAATAGTGGGGGCAAGAAATTGGGCATCAACCAACCATTTTCCCTCATATAAGAGGTTTTCCAGTCTAGTTTCATGAGATAAACTTAGTGGTGTGATTATTTTAGGGTAAGGTGAAGTTTATAGTGGGAATCGAGTAGCTAGGACTTCAGTTGGTTCAAGCCCTTTTTTCATATCCTACCTATTGTAGATGAAAATTGTTGAGACATTGATATTTTATCAAAAAAACATAATCTGTATGACACATCAAAGGGGAACAACTACATGGAGCCAAAATAGGGAAACATGTAACTGGTTTGCAAAAGATAAAAACATGTATCTTTTGCAATTAAGTCTATCTTCCTTCAGGATTTTTTATATACCAATAGAAGAACCCTTCTACTATGAAATTTGAATGGTAAGTCACTAATGCATTCCTCACATTATATTAAATGTGGGATTTATTCAAATAATTCTCATAGATGAAGATTACCCTTTATGTATTTCCTTAAATTGATTATCCACCTCACATGGAAAATCATTTTTATCTCAAATTCTAGAATTATCTTAGTTCCCTTCTTATCTTCATGTGTTCTAAGAAATTTGATCAAATATATACTTATTTGTTGATTGAAACTTGTATTACAAATCATGGTTAGATAATTACTCCATTTATTATCTAAATTACATATTATCTCATAATATTTTGGAAATTTATCTATTATTCCATATTTTGATTATCTAGCAATTCAAAAAGTCATTGTCATTTGTTTATAAACAAATTCTCTTATTTCTTAAACTTGTGCCACAAGGACATATTTGCAAAGAAAATAATCTCATGCTCCTTACTTGGTCCATGGGTTGAACACATGCTTCAATGTGGATCCAAGTGGTTCATCGAACCTTTAGTTTCATAACTGAGGTTTCGATAACAAAATTCCAATTCCTTTATCCTATCTTCCAATTTAACCTTATTGCTTGATATTCTTTCATAAAATTGCATCCTATTTTCTTAAATTAAGATAAATTTGCAAAATTTGAGGATATTACAGAGTTCCACCATTGTTACCTATCTCTTTTAGTTGATTTTGACAAAAGTTTCTCACATTCACGGGGCAACACAGTTTTAGCATGTTTACACTGTCAATCGCACAAATGTCACCATGGTTTCAAGTAGAAATGAATATCTTGGTGGGTCCACTTGTTGCAATTGTGGTCTTGGAAAAGGCTGGATGCAGATAGACTAAGAAAATTGGGCATGAATGAAGTTTTTAGGTGGCTATAGAATGCTCCATTAGGCTACAGGTTTCTAGGGATAACTACATATGTATATATTTTCTTTTACAAAAAAAGTATCCTCATTGTAATTCTTATTATTGGTACCCAATTTGGAATAGATAGAATCATGATATTGAGTTTATATGTGTATCAAGAAGGCCTACAACCTTCTACCTCAATGATTTTGACACACATAAGTATGGCCTCGTGAGACTAGTTATATATTTATTTTATCTTATTTCATATAATTAAATGAATTCTTTATTAATGATTGTTTTATTAAAGAATGTATAAACGTGTAGTCCATTTTCTACACCTGATAGTGTTAAATTGTTGACCAAACTACTACGATCATATGGTGAAGGTACTGAAATGTGATATCACGTGTCTCGGTGATAGCTTATATCTTAATGGAGTGGCATATTCCCAATAGATTACTACATTAGTTTGGTTCTCACCATTAACCATGACCCGAAAAATTTCCTATATATCATAGGATTGATGGTAGAGGACATAGAACTTTTGACTGGTTGGTCCAATATAGCAAACAATTCAACACATGAAATGATACACATAATCATATAACATAGCTTCCTAGTCATCAAGTGTTGAGTAGGGATCTAGTTTGACTCCAACATTTGACTCCTATGTTTTTTTAGTTAATTTTCAAAATTTATTTTTTATTTGTGTATATATAGTAGATTTTTGTATGTAACAAATTATGCTTCAAAAATTAAATTTACATGATAAAGCTAGTTGGATAATGGTGAAATGTAACCACCACACCATTTGGTTGTTTGCAAAATCCTAAACAACAACCGCACCATTTGTTGACATTTTTTACTTTTCCCAAGAAACAAATGCCACAAAATGTGGAATTTTACTTTGCCTAGTGTCTACTGTGGTGAATCCTCCATACTATTTAGTGGTTATCCTCCATGTTAAAGTGAAAATGCCAATTTATTAGACATTTTATGGAAATTAGTAGATTGTGTGGAAGTTTAAAATGCATCCAATTGAAAATGCCAACTTATGTGATAGTTTTGCCTAAAATGTGCTATTTTGATAAATATGTTTAAGTGTGTTCTGGTTGGGTAAATACTTATTCAAAATTGTTCTATTTGGGTATTTTTCTTGTAATTGTTTACATCACAACTTTAGAGAATAGTCTAGGCCAATTTTCCAAATCTCTAATGGATCACTAGCCATCAATTCAAACAATCATGATTCTCCTTGGCAGTTGATATGCGGCATACATACAATGAACTTAATGTGCAGATGGATTGATATAGGATCACATGCAAAAATATTCCAAAGGTTTTTAAACAAATCATTCACTGGTTTTGCAGAAGACATGTTACATATATGTTGATGTATGGGATAGGAAAAGGTACTTGCCTATGGAGCACTGTCTTTAACAATTACTTTCAACATATCTCTCCTATAAAATAGATCTTTGACATCTATCCTCAATCATACCAATTATCAGAATTATGGGTTCACAGATATTTCTTAGTTTGAAGAAATTATTCATACTACATTTTCTCCACTCCCATTTGCAGTTACAGTAAGAACATACAAACGAGCATCAATATGAATCTATTAGCATAATGTAACATAGAATTCTAAATGATAAGTTTGCAATGAAAATTCTTCAAATCAATATTTATCAAGAAGAATCATTCACCCCAATCACATTCATTTAGGACCCCTATTTAAACTAAATCATCCATGTCTTAACTCAATTTTTTTTTGACTCCATTTTTAAAGGGATATAATGTCTAACTCGACTAATCTCCCATTTCTCCACATCCATTCTTACATAGTTTCAAATTATTGCTTAACTCTATTCAACATAGTATCAAAACTCATTGAACTTGACATAAATTGACACAATGCATATTGTCAGAGGTTCATATCGATCAAAAAAAATATAATATAAAGTTTTTCTTTTATTATATTTTTATTATTTTTTATCCATTATTTCATATTCCTTTTCTATTATAACTATATCTCCACATCAATCACAATCCATTACTTTCCCTGACACAAAATTAACTGCTTATATTTTGATCCAAAATCTATATTTTTTTCATCTATTTAAAATCATCATGTAATGTTTGACAACTCATTTTTCTTAATCCTCAAACCACATACACATCTAATTATGTTGAATGTTAAGTTCAAGAACAATACTAATTTATATTCATCACATTAACAAAATTTATCAAACAAATGGACTTCATCTAAAATGGAACAATTATTATAGTTGCAAGGTTCATTTATTATAGAAATATAACGCCACTCTTGACCTATGAATGGAAACATTAATTTATCAAATACAAATGTAATATCTTACCATTTAATCTTCTTAATCATCCCGACCACAGACATGTCTCATTACATTCTATTATCTAAACCCAAAGTTAATACATATTAATCCTCATCACAATATAAAAATTCATTAACATCCTGGTGGTATAAACTAGTACAATTCATAAAAATGGGAGAGAGAGAGAGTGTGGAAACCATGGGAGTGATTGGGGGTAGAGAATAATATTATTTTGTTTTTTCTTCATCTTGTTCAAATCATAATTGGGGGACATTTATGATCGCTATTTTTCATGCATTGTCCGGATCCTTTAAATTCATCCAAATTTCACTTGAGTAATATGTACCATATATATACAAGATGTAATGCATAATCCCAGTATCACCTTCATAACATGCACCATATGCAAAAAATACATTAAAGTTGACTTAATACAACATGTTTTTTTAAGGAGGAAATAAATACACAATTATGAGTTTTAATGATATGGTGGATGTACTTACATAAAAACACAATTTAGTTCTTGGTACATGTATAAAAAATTCTAAGGATGTAACCAACAAGCTCCATACTAAAAACCAATAGAGGTTAATTCTCTTTCAAGCAACTAGTAGAGGTTCATTTTCTTTCAAATAAACATAATCATTGTTCTAGAATGAGAGTTTTGTAGCAATCTGAAACAACCCTAAACACAATTGGTTTTGAGATACTTCATGTAACTCATTATCATCTTTTATAAAATAAATATGGTCTTATGACATTTGTTAGAAAGCGATTGACCCCTTCTAATAGCTTCTTCTTTATTGAATTTGTTACCAGAATTATTATTGATTGATGATGATCTCCCCACATTTAAGACATCAATGATAATAAAGACATGTATCGGAGTAAATATTGGTAAATGATGGTTTCTCTACATTGAAGCCATCTATAATTATTAAGACATGTAGAATAAGAAAAACAATGGAAAGTAAAAATAGGTTCATCATTGGGTATTAGAGTAACCTTATTCTTCATTGAAGGATTCAGAATGAAGCAAAGTCCTCCCTAAACACCATCCAAAAGTATAGGAGGACTAGGTGGTTATTCATTGTATATGAATAGCGATAGTCTATTTATCTTTTCCTTTAAGGTAGTAAGCACATCATTGACCTTCATCATCATAAACCATCTCATTATTGTGAAGGGAAAGAATTGAATGACTTGCCATCCTTTTATTTATTAAATCTAAAATGGTTCATCAAATCACTTTCTTGTCAAGTCAACTTGATTGTTCTTGCCTGGGGAATACAAATATATTTACCTAAAATATACTACCCTTTATTACACCAAATTAAACATGAAATTCATCAAAAATGTAATATGACAAAATATATGAGTTTTAACAACAAATATTATTGTAATACTTCAAAAAGTTCTCATTCCCCAAAAGAGAGCATTGATGATGAAGAGGATTGATAACATACTTGTTCTCATATGGAAAAGTATATAATGACTAAAGGGATTCTGATAATTAAGGACTTCCTACTCATTAAAATTTTTTGTATGGTGTTCGTGTAGGACCTAGTATTAATTCCCAATATATAATCCTTCTTTCATACTCTTCATTTGAAAAAGAAGGTTATTCTAAAACCCATCCACCTATCTAGTTCATATTTATTATTTTATTTGATTTATGTGTATGAATGAGTTTATGTGGTTACAAATTGCAAAGATTGGTTATCATTAACATTGACTTAGATGATGCAGTCAAGGAGGTCAAAGATAGAAACAACATGAAAATGTAGCCTCCCAACAAACATGAGAGCATTAAAAGGTCCCAGATAAAAGTTGAGTACAGGATGAAGGAATTACAACCAAAAAAAAACTTCTATCTTAACACAATTAATGGTCAAGCTTGGTTGACTAAAAGATCATTGAACCCCAAAAGATGCATAAGCAACTACAACTGACCTTTTCAAAATTTAATTGAAAATTACTAACAACACCCAACCCAAACCTCCATCCATAGAACAACCAACATCCACAACCAATACATGTTTTGACTGTTAGCCACAACGCGACCCCCGCCAATGTGCAATCTTCCTGCTAGTTTCTTTTTTTTTTTGCCTTCATAATGACATACAACACATTAACCTGTAAACACCATTACCACAAGCGACTCTACAAAGCAAAAGAGACAAATGATGGGCGGTTGTAGGCTTGTAGACATGGATGTCTATAACTTCTATGAGGTTTTATTTTCCTCCCTCATTGAGTATGCTCCTCAAGGACCGAAATCACTGGTGATATGGATTAATTCCAAGATGATTTTGAGTGGTAGATTTTGAATAAAATAGTAATACTTGGGTGTTATGCATTAATTCCGGGGTGATTTCTTACTTAATCTCAACTGCATTTATTTGCTTGGACTTACATCACTTTTGAGAAAGGTATCTGGTTATGCCTATGACTGTTTTCCTTAACCAACTTCCATGGTTTCTCAGATTTTTCCCGATTGGATTGAAATTAAATGCTTGCATGTTCATTTACTTCCTGTAACCTATAAAGTCACTATGGATATCATCTTATATAAATGTAACCTTCTCAAACAATGTATCATCTTTGGTGAGTTAAAGATCATGGGATAAATAAAGTTATCACATAGATAAATGGTGGTCATGCCCAAAAAGTAAGATCACCTCAGGCCAAGCCCAGAAAGCAAGGACTGTGTTTGAAACCAAGCTCGGGTGAGGGAAGATAATGAAATGTCAACTGTAGGAACCAAACCCTAAAATGAGGGTTCCCCAAAAATAGGTTCCCCTAAAGAGAGGGCACACCATTGAGAAAAATTGGATAAGGGTGATGAGGTTAAAATAAGAAAATGCTTGTTCAATTTTGTGATCATAATTGTTGCTATAGCTGATAACACCCATTTTATGGCTACTAGAGCTTATATTTTACTATCAAAACTGCCTCCAAACCTGACTTCCTCTCCGTTTTATCTTATTTGTTGAATAGAAATAATGCCCACTATGCTCCTGATAACATTTCCTATCTTTTGTAGAGTTTCTCTTATTTTTCCACCAAAAAAATGATAATGGACCCATCCCGGCCCATCCGCAATGAGTTAACCGCCTCGACCCATATAACAACAAAGTGACACACCCTTCTAACCAGTCACGATCACTGCCCAATATGGCAACAACCCAATGCGGGTGTGTCACGCGGGAGCTCTGATGGACAGCAGCTACTACCCAACTGGGTGCCTTGCCCCTCATAGTCCATCAGCCGTCTCAGTTGATTGCACGACACAGACACCCCCTGGTGCAGTAACCCGTCAAGGTTCTTACCCGACACAATCAAGCACAATTTACTTGTAACCCGGCACGCAACGCCCCGCCAGCCGTTTCGGGCGACAGATGTGTCGGCTCCTTTCGAATCCACGTGAACGGAGCAGATAGAGGACATGTGGCCCAATGAGAGCCGTATCTCCCACCAGCCCGCTGCCTATAAATAGCAGCTACAGGCCTACGATGGGATGGGTCAGAACCCTACGAGAGCTAACTCTTAGAGCACAGGAGCTGGTGTGTCGATTTCCAAGGCCTTCCGAGCGATACTAGGTGAGCACACCCCCAACCCGAGAGGGACGAGAGGAGTTCACTTATAACCCGACCCGGAAGTAGCACTAGTGCGATACGACTGTCAAGGCCACTTCAAACATGTCGGGTCTCTAGCTAGACTTCAACCCGAGATGGCTCAGCCATCTATACCCGACACGAGGAACCGAGAACCTAATATAAAGCTAACCCAACACATGTCCTAATATGATATGATACTGAACCCGATATGGTCTACCCATCCCGGTTGCATCCCGACAGGGCCGACAACCCGACACGACCATATCAGGTAGGGAGTCATATCCCGATACGCCCTTTGCCCATCACGGTTCATGACCCGACACAGTCAAAAACCTGACACGTTCGTATCTCGGTTGGTCTCCTACCCGGTACCACATTAGCATTATCTTAGGGGTCCACTACTATGTATATTGACCTCCTACATAAGGAGGTCGATACCTATCTTACCTATTTCAACAATTTACTTTCATTTACTATTTCATTGTAACTAAACATTTTTACATCTTTATGCTTATGGAAACTATGGAATTTATCTCATGTTGTTCTGTGTAGCGTTCCTTTTTGTTGGATGATTTCTTTTTAGAGTCTGAGCTCTAGTATCTTCTGTATGAATCATGCTTTTGACTAGCTATCGAATCATGTTTGTCGTTTGGACTCCTTTGAGAGCGGGATGTCGCAAACTCTAGAGTTTGGTATGATTTGGGTGTATGAGAATACCAAGAATTAGGGTTGCCCTGGCATATATTTCTACTCTAGCCTATGCCTAGTACCCTTGAGATAGGGAATTGGTTCATAGTTAGAGGCACCCTCTTTGAGAGAAGAAGGTGTAGGATGTGCGTCGATGACGCTTGTTACATTCAAGTTTGCTTCCTTCCTACTTTACCCCGATGATAGTTTTATCTCCTTGGTTTCCAATATACAAAACCCTCCATAAAAATTGCTAAACCCCTAAAATCTTAATTCTTCTGGTAACTCCACTTGGAGATAGGTTTTTTATTTGATTCTTTATAATTCTTTCTCGTTGCATCAAAAAAATACCCTTCAACTTTTTGATGTGCTTAGATGAGTAAAACTTGAGTTATGAAGCACCATTCTTCCTATCCCTGTGTTCGAACCCAAACTTCTTCAACCCTATGCTAGTTGCAGGAGTCTTAAACATTTGGGTATTATAAATTTCTAAAGTCTGATAGCCTATACATGTCTCCATTCTTGGACCCACGTTTAAGGCTTGTCAACTTTTTGGCGTCGTTGCTGGGGATAGGCAACGAACACTGTTCTACAAACTCGAGCTTTACTTGCACTTTGCCAAAAACCTTATACGTATGCATATAAAACTACAAATATTTACTGCACATAGTTTATACAACACACTAATACTTTTACACTTTTCTTTTCTTTCTAGGTACATATTCACCTTTTTGAGACATCCTTGTGTCTGACAAGCCATGGCTGAGCAGGCCCCCGAAGCTCAATCCCTACACTCTTTTGTCCAAGTCAGGGCAAATGAAGAGAGGAAATCCTTGAACGCTGCAGCTGGAAGCAATTTCTTGAAACTCAGTGCTCAAAGGGCTAAAGTGATCATAGACAATATGGCCACAAACCAGCAAGATAGTGAGTACGACAGAGAGTCAATGAGCCACACCACTCCTAGAGAATTGAAGGCGATGGAAGCCCTAGCGGCTAAGTTGGACAAGATAGTAACTGATGTCCAAACTCTGAAGGAGTAGGTATAAAAAGGAAAAGTCAGGCAAGAGGCAGTGAGAAGTTGTGTCACCTGTAGGGAGCCAGACCACCTATCTGACTTTTGCCCACACACTGTCGTTCAAGGAAAACCTAATGTAGAAAACACAAAATACGTGATCTACGTCCAGTATCAGCACCCTGATCACCTTAGTTTTTCTTATGGGAACACCAGCGCAACTAAGGATCATCAGCTTGTGGGTGGAACCTCTTTGGGAGGACTGCCGAATCAGCAATGCCAAGCAGGGTTCCAGCAACAAAGTACTTACCAACAGAACCAGCTACAGTGACCGTCAATGATGACAGAGTTGATGTCTTTTGCTAAGAAGCAGAATGATCTCAATGAAAAGCTACATAAAAGCTGCGTGGACAGCAAGACCTTGCTCAAGTTGATGCAACAATAGATGAGACGTTTCTCTGCTCAGATAGGAGAGCTCCAACAGCACAACAAGCAGATTAACCAGTAGCTGGCCAGCCTATCCCAGAGTATCAATCACCAAGTAGGGCGTTTCCCCTCCAGTGCCGAAGTAAATCCATGTGGGAATGAGACCGCAGACTAGGTGGTCTGGACCGTTTGTTGTAATGAAGATATATCCGTCAGGAATGATGGAGCTATATGATAAAGATGATCTAGTGAAGGTTTTTCCAGTCAATGGACACCAAGTAAAGAGGTTCTATGAAGATGAAGTGTGGGCTTTGATCTCCAAACCATGACATAAACACGATTAAAACTTAGCGGAAGCGAATCGGTAATCAGCGGAAGACAAAAATCACGGGAAATTAAAACTTTTCGAGATAAGAACTTGGATCCATAAAACTTCTTTCATAAAGAGAGATAAACTATTTACATCTCAGGATAATTACTTCTCGAGTAATTATATACATCAAGATACAAAATCTCAAGATCACTATACAAAAGACTCCAAGACCTGAGAGTACAGAGGACACATAGGACTGACTCTAACTACACCACATGGCAGGACAATCTCCACCTGAGATTACTGCTGCCCCTGGTGCTGCTGCTGAGACTGATCACCTGTAGGCTGGTTCCTTCGTCTCTGACGTCCACCTAAAAAGTTGAAGTCTACGGGGTGAGACAATTATACATAATTGTCCCAGCGAGAGTTATAACTCTTCACCAGAAGCTTTAATATAACATCAAAGAATATCTTAAGCAGTAAAGCCTTCAAAGTATTCTATAACCGTTGCAGGTATAACAAGATCTCTACAATTTAGGAGATATGGAGAATATAAACACTATTGCAATGTAACATCAATCAAATAACTTGGAGTTATCTCTAACAAGTTGTACTACAGGGTTGATTATGTTTTACAAACAACATTATGCCCTGTGGAGATGAGGCTTACCACTCATACCCCAACTGATCACTGAGAAGTCACATCAGTATCATACATAGGTCATTAAGAGAGCCGGATTCTCATGACCTTCTCCTTCCTCAGTCAGTAAGAGGATCACTTGTAGGACATCTCGTGTCTGTACTACTATAGCTCACCAGGGTAAACTGGTCCTTCGCTATTCTAGAGTCACAGTGGCGTTCTGTACTCTCTTCGTCATCAGGAGGTTTCATATTTACCTACCACTGATACGGATATCTGTGCTTTCTTCGTCATCAGGAGGTTTCATGTTTACCTACCACTGATACGGTATGGAATTATAGTGAAGGATGGATGGATTACACATCTACATCACTTTCCTACACTAGGATGTAAGGTTCTACACATCCATGTACCCCACATACTCAAAAGTATGTGCTCCAGGAGTTCCCTGAGGAAAACCTATTTCACGATCACTTAATCTCTGACAATGATGGATCTATGATCAGGGCTCTACATTATACTTGATTAGTTAGGTACATTCAGTATTCTTTAATAGCATACATTGTTCTCCAAACAATAACAGTAGCATAACAGCTATAAAAGAAGAATACTAAATGTAACATGCCTAACTCATATCAATCATCATTTCTCATTATCCTCATCACAAGTCATCTCTAAGGCATGACCTTGATGGTATTCATGGCTCTCACCGCCCATTATCAGCATAGGATGCCACTGACAAGGCATCAAATTACTTTACTTATTCATAAGACCAACAACATGCCTTTAATGAATATAACATCAACATCCATACCTGGATATGATTACCTTCATATCAGAACCTGCATGGTTAATACAACTGATAAAGGTAATACAAAAATAAGGAATATACTTCCTACTCTTGTCATGAGAGTTAAATCTCTAGTTCACATCAAATAGAGTTTAGTACTCAAAAGCATGCCATTACCCTTGAATTAGGGTTTACTATTCACATTACATGTCATCACCCTTGAATTAGGGTTTACTATTCACATCAAGGTGAATTGAACTCATAACATCATCCTGTATGAGAAACATCTTCATTGATGCTCTTAGATTAGTTAAAAGTTTATCATTTATCATAATTAGGGTTTCTATGATCTCACACAGGTGGATCATACCCTATTTATGCTGATTCCTGTGCATTGGAGATGCTTTAATTGAGTTTTCACCTAAAAAGGGTACTTTCTCTCTCTAGAGGTACTTTCTCTCTCTAGAAGTATTTTCTCTCTCATCATAAAGTTAGGTGATGTCAACATCACTCTAGATCAGGTCGGATTAAGTCATCATAGGCTAACATAGCCCCAAAACATCACTATCATGTGATTAGGTTTTGATTTGATCAAGGTATTACTTAATTTACCCTTCAGGGGTATTTTGGTAATTCACCCCATTGATCATCATCCTGGTCAAAACCTTAGTCAATTAACCCCTTAATATCCTAGGTTGTCATTAGGGTTTGATTAGGGCAACATTGAATCATTTATTTCATCAATTGATTGAAAGAAGTCAACTTTGAATCACATTGATTGACCTTCAACCATCATTCTTCAATTGAGTTGAGATCGTTTGAAAGTGTTGACCGTTTAGCTAATTTTGACTTTTCAAGACCGCGAGGGTGTGTTGACCATTTAGCCAATTTTGACTTTAGGACCGTGAGCCCTCAACCCCTTCCAAGACCGCGAGCCCCCTCAACCTACTTCAAGACCGCGAGCCATCAAGTGATTTCAAGACCGCGAAGCTATGTAGACCGTTTGCCCACTTTGACCTCAGGACCGCGAGGGACCGCGAGCCTCCTCTCGGTCTTGAGACCGTGAGCCCCCTCACGGTCTTGAGACCGCGATCCCTCTCACGGTCTTGAGACCGCGAGGCTCTCATGGTCTTAGTCGCTTGGTCCTTCAACAACAAAATCAAAGGTTACCACCTAATGTCAACCAAAGTTGAAGCCTTCAAAAGGTCAAAGCTATGATGACCACTTATGGATTGGGTCAATTTAGATTATGCTTGACCACTTGGTCATTCAATTGACCCTCAAAGGTTGACCAATTAGGGTTGAAGTCGATTCAATTAGGGTCTATCAATGTTCACCCATCAACACTCAACAATGTGCATTAACACAAGGTTGAACCCTTCAATTGAGCTCCAATTGGGCCCAAACTTGGCCCAAACGGTCTTGAGGTCATGTGGGTGGACCCCACATGGTCTTGAGACCGTTTTTCCAAGATTTCATCAAAGTCTAAGGTTATTTGATAGAGGTTGAACCATGATTGATCCACAAAACAGAATTTTGATTATATTGACAACTTATTTGCAAATAGGTCACCATAAATTCAGTACTGATTTCACCTAGAGTTAGCCCTAGTATTCACCCTTCAACTCTTAGCCCGTTTGGAATTAGACCATCAAATTTGGTGAGTTGTTAACTAACATTATTGTGAACAGTAATCTCATACGGTCAACGCCTGGTCAACGACCTTACACAGTCTTGAGACCGTTTGACCAAAAAGGCAATTACAGACCGTTTGAGAATCAGGAATAAATTCATTTAAAGTTGTTACTTAAAAAGGTCATATCTCCCGATTCCTTTGGCGTTAGCCTCCCAACTTTTGAGGGTAATTAGCCTATATAATTTGGAACAGATTTCTTATACGGTCCACGCTCGGTCAATGGGGCCAAACGGTCTTGGAGACCGTTTTCCCTGTCGCGGTCTAGAGACTGTTTGCTCACCTCGCGGTCTTGAGACCGTGAGAGCAAACTGGTGAGACCGTTTAAGGAAGTGAAAAGCGGTGGGTTTTTCTTGGAAATCACGCCTTCATCTCCTAGCTCAAGAACAGTACGAATATCCCATCGATTTGCTTGCAAAATAGCAGGGAAAAGTAGGGAAACATGAAGAGCTATCATCTAACCGCATATAAGAGATGTATATAGTAAAGCATGGGTTTAGAGTTATAAAACCCGCCTAAAGCTTGCTTCTTGAGCTCCAAGATTTCATGCCCCAAGCTCTAATGGCGTCCTTGAGTTCCCACAGGTTGTCCAAGGTGAAAACATCAAGGAAAGATGAAAAGAGATGGCTAGAAAGATAGGGTTTCGAGAGTTAGCCATGAAGCTGACCTTGAATTCGAGTTCTAACCATAGAATTAGGCAAAAGAAGGGTCCCAAACCGACCTTGTTTCCCTTGGTCATCCTCCTTAGCTCCAAGGCAGTCCTTAGTCGGCCAAGCAAAGAGGAAACAGTGATATGCACGAAGGAAGGAAAAGTTCCTTTGCTTGAGAGGTGAAGTATACATATACTTGGGTGATGTTTCATTAAAGGCCCATAAGTTTCCCCATAATTCCAATTAAGTCCTTCCTTCATTACTTGCTCGTACCTCCCTCTTTATTATAAGGACAAACCTTATCTTAAGGTCTAGAAAAAAGAAGGCAAGGAAGAACAATCTAATACTAAGGTACATACATAAAGAAATATTACACATATACCCTGATTATTCAATCACAAGGCATATTTCATAACTTGATAATTCAATTGAGGTGACTCCCTCATAATTTCTTCTCTTAATGATGGCAAGAGTCTAAAAAGATACATTAGATGACATATTTTACAATTTGCATTCCTTAATTTGGGTAAATTGCATTTTACCCCAAATTAGGGTTTTCAAGCACCGGGATTGCTTCCACAGCTGCACCTTGGTGCCCTAGCTTGGGAAATCCCTCAAACTTTACCAAAAATATTCTCATGATGTCTCAACATCAGAGGAACATCTCAACATGTGCAAATTGCAAGCTAACCCTTTTAACTGGGTAAATTGCACATAGGTCCCTGTATATCAAAACAATGCTACAACTTTAAATAAAAAGGAGCAAATACTAAAATATATGTTTCTGAGAAACTTAATTACATGCTCAGAGTTAATCACAAAGATTTAATTACATATTTAAGCAAAACACCTAGGGTTAACTCATAACCCAGGTCTGGGATGTTACACATTATCCACCCCTTACAAGGATTTCGTCCCCGAAATCGATAAAACATACTACGAGAAAAGGGCAGGATACTTCTCATCTCATCCTCTAACTCCCAAGTGGCTTCTTCAACACCACGATGGTTCCAGGGGACTTTCACAAGACTTATATCTTTCTTCTTTAACTTTTTAATTCGTTTATCAAGGATTGACACTGGTCCCTCCTCATAGGATATGTCATCATTCAATTCTACCTCCATAGGTTGTAGAACTGACTCGGTGTCTGGGTGACATTTCTTCAACATAGAAATGTGAAACACAGGATGTAACCTCTGTAACTCAAGTGGTAGTTCTAGTCTATATGCTACCTTTCCAATCCGTTCAATGATTGGATAAGGCCCCATATATCTAGGAGCTAACTTCCCTTTCCTTACAAAACGAAGGACTCCTTTCCAAGGTGAGACCTTAAGATACACTCTGTCTCCAACCTGGAACTCTAAGGGTCTATGACGTTTGTCAGCATAAGATTTCTGCCTATCCTGAGCAGTCTTAATCTTATGTTGTATTACTTTAATCTTTTCTGTGGTCTGCTGCACAAGGTCAGGACCTAACAACTGGTGCTCACCAGTCTCAAACCAATACAAGGGTGATCTACAATGTCTATCATATAAGGCTTCATAAGGTGACATATCAATACTATGCTGATAGCTATTGTTATAGGCAAACTCTATCAAGCTTAGGTGTAGATCCCAACTTCCGGTGAACTGGAGAACACATGCTCGTAACAGGTCTTCTAAGGTTTGTATGGTCCTTTCCGACTGTCCATCAGTCTGTGGATGAAAGGCCGTACTAAACCTCAGCTTAGTGCCTAAGGCTCTGTGCAACTGTTCCCAAAAATGACTCGTAAACTGAGGACCTCTGTCAGAAACTATTGTGACAGGAACTCCGTGCAAACGCACTATCTCTTGAACATACAACTCTGATAACCTTTCAGCAGAATAGGTTGTTTTGACAGGTAAGAAGTGTGCTGTCTTAGTCAACCTATCAACAACTACCCAAATGGAATCATGTCCTTTGCTTGTCCTGGGTAGGCCAACAACAAAGTCCATGGTCACATGGTCCCACTTCCACTGTGGTATGGGTAAAGGTTGCATTGTTCCTGTAGGCTTCTGGTGTTCAACTTTAACTTGCTGACACACATGACACCTCAGAACAAACTCTGCAACGTCCTTTTTCATCCCAGGCCACCAATACAGATCTTTCAAATTCCGATACATCTTGGTGCTCCCTAGATGCATAGCATACATGGAAGAATGGGCTTCTTCCAGGACTAACTTCCTCAAGTTGTCCATATCCGGCACTATTATTCTCCCATTATAACAAGCTACTTGATCTTCTGAGTAATGAAAACCATCTTGCTTCTCATTTCCATACTCAGATCTTATATGTTGAACTGCAGCATCACCTAGCTGTGCCTCTTTAATCTGATCTCTTAGGGTAGGTTTAATATGCATCTCAGCTAACAAATCGGCTAACAATGACACCTTCAACTGTACATTGTCTTGCCTTAAAGAGATAAGCATATCTCTCCTAGAGCATACTAAAGAGTTTAGTTGTGCTCTATTCATGGTTGATGTTGCTGATTTCCTACTCAAGGCATATGCAACAACATTGGCCTTGCCTGGATGGTAATCAATTGTACAGTCGTAGTCCTTGATTAACTCCATCCAGCGACGTTGCCTCATGTTGAGCTCATGCTGAGAGAAGATATACTTAAGCTTTTTGTGGTCTGTGAAAATTTGGAATGTTTCTCTGTAGAGATAGTGTCTCCAGATTTTCAAGGCATGAACCACAACAGCTAACTCTAGATCGTGTGTCGGATAATTCTCCTCGTATTTCTTAAGCTGTCGGGAAGCAAAAGAAATCACTTGTTTATCCTGCATCAACACACATCCAAGTCCATTCTTGGAAGCATCACAGAAGACTACATATCCTTTTCCTTGTTCAGGTAGCACTAGAACAGGTGCACTTGTCAATCTCTCCTTCAGCAACTGGAAAGATTGTTGACACTTATTACTCCAAGAAAAAGGAACATCTTTCCGGGTTAACTTGGTCAAAGGTAAAGCTATAGAACTAAAGTTCTTAATGAACCTTCGATAATAGCCAGCTAACCCCAAGAAACTTCGAATCTCCGTCGGTGTCTTTGGTTGTTCCCACTGTAGAACAGATTCTACTTTCGTAGGGTCAACACGAATTCCCGAGGCGGATATCACATGTCCAAGAAAAGATACCTCCGGCAGCCAGAACTCACACTTGCTAAACTTAGCGTATAGCTTATGTTCTCTTAGCAAGGTCAAAGCTTGGCGAAGATGCTGCTCATGCTGCTGAGTATCCTTACTATAAATCAGAATGTCATCTATGAAGACGACAACATACTGATCAAGGAAGGGTCGAAAAACTCTATTCATGAGTTCCATAAATGCAGCTCGTGCATTGGTCAATCCAAACGACATAACCGTGAACTCATAGTGACCATATCTTGTCCTAAAGGCGGACTTGGATATGTCACTATCCTTAATACGGAGTTGATGATATCCAGATCTCAAGTCTATTTTTGAAAAGAATGTTGCACCACGCAACTGGTCAAAGAGATCATCAATCCTCGGCAGAGGGTACTTATTCTTAATTGTTACTTTATTGAGTTGTCTGTAGTCAATGCATAACCACATTGACCCATCTTTCTTTTTAACAAACAAGACTGGAGCACCCCAAGGTGAAGTACTCGGTTGGATAAAACCTCTCTCAAGTAACTCTTGAAGCTGTTTCTTGAGTTCTGCCATCTCGGCAGGCGCCATCCTATACGGAGTTTGAGCTATAGGTTTCGTATCTGGAATCAGATTGATTTCAAAATCAATCTCCCGAGGTGGTGGTATACCAGGAAGTTCTTCAGGAAACACATATTCAAATTCCCTGACTATAGGAACTTCAGCAGGATTGGAACTTTCCTTCGTAACATCTACCACATGGGCTAAGAATGCATAACATCCTTGCCTCAACAGCTTATCAGCAACCATAGCTGATACAAGACAGGTGGGCAGAATCTTTCTTTCTCCTTGAAAGATCCATGTGTTGCTTTCATCAGCAAACACAGCCAACTTGGACTCACAATCCAAGACAACTCTATACCTTTCTAAGGTATCCATCCCGAGGATTATATCAAATCCCTGCATATCAAGTGGTATAAGATCCACTTGAATGCGATGGTTAGAAAAGAAGAGGATGCAGGGAGAACATACCTCCTGCAAAACGGCAGACCCCCTCAATGGAGTCTCTAACAACAAACTATCTGCTCTATGACTAACAGTCACATTGCAGTTACTAATCACTTCACGAGTGATGAAAGAGTGCGTAGCACCCAGATCAATCAGAACGGATACAACACAGGATGTAGACATATCAGGATATAAAAATTTCATCTGACCTGCCACTACCCGTGGATTGACCACTGCCTCAGGTGGGTTCATAGCATAGAACCTCACAGTCGCCTGGTGTTGAGGTGGTGCTGATGATCCAGCTTGAGACGCTTGTCCACTTCCTCGAGATGCTCCTTGATGTTGTCTATTCTGAGATCCCTGTTGATTTTGTATCGGGGGTTGTTGTGTCACACTGACAGGCCTAGAACGGCAATCCTTCATCAAGTGTCCCACCTTACCACAGTTGTAGCAACTCCTGTCCTGTTGCTGTGGTCTGGGTGGTCCAGTAACTGACACTGATGCAGAACTGTACGTCCCTTGAAGCATTTGACTCCGTCCTCTACCTCTGCTTGGTGTCCATTGAGTTTGAAAACTCGATCTGGGTGGTGGAGGGTTAGGTGCAGAAAATCTAGGTTTCTTGAAATCCCTAGATGAAGAACCCTGGAACTGTGGATATCTTTTATGGGTTTGTCTTTTCTCAACCACAGATCTCTCTATCCTTCGGACTGACTCAACGAAGGTAGATAATCTCTCTCGGTTCTCTAAGGCAGATACAGGGGTTGACATATCAGAATTCAAACCCTTCTCGAATCTTCTGATTCTTTCCTCATCCGTAGCAGCCATGTGCGGACAGAACCGCAGCAACTCCATGAGCTTAGCTTCATATTCGCTAATGTTCATCATACCCTGCCTTAGTTTCTCAAACTGAGAGATCTTCTCATCTAGGAAGGTCTTTGGAAAATATCTTTTGATAAATTCCCGGCGAAACTCTTCCCATGAGAACTCTACTCCAGGCCTCTTCTGCTCTTCCATGTTCCACCAGTGACCAGCACTACCTTTGAGAAGATAGACGGCATGTCTAACCTTCTCAGCTTCCGGAATCATAAGAATCCTGAAAGCCTTCTCCAACTCTGTCAACCATAAGTCAGCATCCGCAGGGTCGGCAGTCCCGAAGTACTCGGTAGCTCCGACACGACGAATTCGTTCGAATGTCTTACCGATACCTTGTGCTTCAGGCTGGACAGGTGCCCTAGGTGCAGGAATGGGCATCCTATCAGTTATATGTGTCATGGCAGTCATGAACTGCCCGAACATCGTCTGTACAGCTGGATTACTCATGTCAGCTGGGTCGAACTGGGGTGGTTCTCTTGGTGACTCAGGTGCATGTTGTTCTATTCTCGGAACTCTTGCACCACCTCGAGGTGCACTAGCACTACTCTCTGCCACGTACTCATCATGATGTTCTGACATCCTTAGGTATCTTCTCCTCCTGAGGAGCAGAAGATTCTATTAGATAAGGAAGGAGTACTAAAGGTAGACTCGACATTCTAAGTCCTATGCCTCTGTAGACTCAACTGACCTAGAGCTATGATACCACTAATTGTGGGCTCTGATCTCCAAACCATGACATAAACACGATTAAAACTTAGCGGAAGCGAATCGGTAATCAGCGGAAGACAAAAATCACGGGAAATTAAAACTTTTCAAGATAAGAACTTGGATCCATAAAACTTCTTTCATAAAGAGAGATAAACTGTTTACATCTCAGGATAATTACTTCTCGAGTAATTATATACATCAAGATACAAAATCTCAAGATCACTATACAAAAGACTCCAAGACCTGAGAGTATAGAGGACACATAGGACTGACTCTAACTACACCATATGGCAGGACAATCTCCACCTGAGATTACTGCTGCCCCTGGTGCTGCTGCTGAGACTGATCACCTGTAGGCTGATTCCTTCGTCTCTGACGTCCACCTAGAAAGTTGAAGTCTACGGGGTGAGACAATTATACATAACTGTCCCAGCGAGAGTTATAACTCTTCGCCAGAAGCTTTAATATAACATCAAAGAATATCTTAAGCAGTAAAGCCTTCAAAGTATTCTATAACCGTTGCAGGTATAACAAGATCTCTACAATTTAGGAGATATGGAGAATATAAAAACTATTGCAATGTAACATCAATCAACTAACTTGGAGTTATCTCTAACAAGTTATACTACATGGTTGATTATGTTTTACAAACAACATTATGCCCTGTGGAGATGAGGCTTACCACTCATACCCCAACTGATCGCTGAGAAGTCACATCAGTATCATACATAGGTCATTAAGAGAGCCGGATTCTCATGACCTTCTTCTTCCTCAGTCAGTAAGAGGATCACTTGTAGGACATCTCGTGTCTCTACTACTATAGCTCACCAGGGTAAACTGATCCTTCACTATTCTAGAGTCACAGTGGCGTTCTGTACTCTCTTCGTCATCAGGAGGTTTCATATTTACCTACCACTGATACGGATATCTGTGCTTTCTTCGTCATCAGGAGGTTTCATGTTTACCTACCACTGATACGGTATGGAATTTTAGTGAAGGATGGATGGATTACACATCTACATCACTTTCCTACACTAGGATGTAAGGTTCTACACATCCATGTACCCCACATACTCAAAAGTATGTGCTCCAGGAGTTCCCTGAGGAAAACCTGTTTCACCATCACTTAATCTCTGACAATGATGGATCTATGATCAGGGCTCTACATTATACTTGATTAGTTAGGTACATTCAGTATTCTTTAGCAGCATACATTGTTCTCCAAACAATAACAATAGCATAACAGCTATAAAAGAAGAATACTAAATGTAACAGGCCTAACTCATATCAATCATCATTTCTCATTATCCTCATCACAAGTCATCTCTAAGGCATGACCTTCATGGTATTCATGGCTCTCACAGCCCATTATCAGCATAGGATGCCACTGACAAGGCATCAGATTACTTTACTTATTCATAAGGCCAACAACATGCCTTTAATGAATATAACATCAACATCCATACCTGGATATGATTACCTTCATATCAGAACCTGCATGGTTAATACAACTGATAAAGGTAATACAAAAATAAGGAATATACTTCCTACTCTTGTCATGAGAGTTAAATCTCTAGTTCACATCAAATAGAGTTTAGTACTCAAAAGCATGCCATTACCCTTGAATTAGGGTTTACTATTCACATTACATGTCATCACCCTTGAATTAGGGTTTACTATTCACATCAAGGTGAATTGAACTCATAACATCATCCTGTATGAGTAACATCTTCATTGATGCTCTTAGATTAGTTAAAAGTTTATCATTTATCATAATTAGGGTTTCTATGATCTCACACAGGTGGATCATACCCTATTTATGCTGATTCCTGTGCATTGGAGATGCTTTAATTGAGTTTTCACCTAAAAAGGGTACTTTCTCTCTCTAGAGGTACTTTCTCTCTCTAGAAGTATTTTCTCTCTCATCATAAAGTTAGGTGATCTCAACATCACTCTAGATCAGGTCGGATTAAGTCATCATAGGCGAACATAGCCCCAAAACATCACTATCATGTGATTAGGGTTTGATTTGATCAAGGTATTACTTAATTTACCCTTCAGGGGTATTTTGGTAATTCACCCCATTGATCATCATCCTGGTCAAAACCTTAGTCAATTAACCCCTTAATATCCTAGGTTGTCATTAGGGTTTGATTAGGGCAACATTGAATCATTTATTTCATCAATTGATTGAAAGAAGTCAACTTTGAATCACATTGATTGACCTTCAACCATCATTCTTCAATTGAGTTGAGATCGTTTGAAAGTGTTGACCGTTTAGCTAATTTTGACTTTTCAAGACCGCGAGGGTGTTTTGACCGTTTAGCCAATTTTTACTTTAGGACCGTGAGCCCTCAACCCCTTCCAAGACCGCGAGCCCCCTCAACCTACTTCAAGACCGCGAGCCATCAAGTGATTTCAAGACCGCGAAGCTATGTAGACCGTTTTCCCACTTTGACCTCAGGACCATGAGGCCCCTCGCGGTCTTGAGACCACGAGCCTCCTCTCGGTCTTGAGACCGTGAGCCCCCTCACGGTCTTGAGACCGCGAGCCCTCTCACGGTCTTGAGACCGCGAGGCTCTCATGGTCTTAGCCGCTTGGTCCTTCAACAACAAAATCAAAGGTTACCACCTAATGTCAACCAAAGTTGAAGCCTTCAAAAGGTCAAAGCTATGATGACCACTTATGTATTGGGTCAATTTAGATTATGCTTGACCACTTGGTCATTCAATTGACCCTCAAAGGTTGACCAATTAGGGTTGAAGTCGATTCAATTAGGGTCTATCAATGTTCACCCATCAACACTCAACAATGTGCATTAACACAAGGTTGAACCCTTCAATTGAGCTCCAATTGGGCCCAAACTTGGCCCAAACGGTCTTGAGGTCATGTGGGTGGACCCCACATGGTCTTGAGACCGTTTGTTCAAGATTTCATCAAAGTCTAAGGTGATTTGATAGAGGTTGAACCATGATTGATCCACAAAACAGAATTTTGATTATATTGACAACTTATTTGCAATTCGGTCCTTAATTGATCAAATTATTTAACCCTAGACCTTCAAACGGTCTTGGGTGATTGTCCTCTCGGTCTTGAGACCGTTTGGGTAACCCCTAATCGGTCTTGAGACCGTTTAGGTCAATCAACCCCAAAAACCCTAATTAGGTCACCATAAATTCAGTACTGATTTCACCTAGAGTTAGCCCTAGTATTCACCCTTCAACTCTTAGCCCGTTTGGAATTAGACCATCAAATTTGGTGAGTTGTTAATTAACATTATTGTGAACAGTAATCTCATACGGTCAATGCCTGGTCAACGACCTTACACGGTCTTGAGACCGTTTGCCCAAAAAGGCAATTACAGACCGTTTGAGAATCAGGAATAAATTCATTTAAAGTTGTTACTTAAAAAGGTCATATCTCCCGATTCCTTTGGAGTTAGCCTCCCATATTTTGAGGGTGATTAGCCTATATAATTAGGAACAGATTTATTATACGGTCCATGCTCGGTAAATGGGGCCAAACGGTCTTGGAGACCGTTTTCCATGTCGCGGTATAGAGACCGTTTGCTCACCTCGCGGTCTTGAGACCGTGAGAGCAAACTGGTGAGACCGTTTAAGGAAGTGAAAAGCGGTGGGTTTTTCTTGGAATCCACGCCTGCATCTCCTAGCTCAAGAACAGTACGAATATCCCATGGATTTGCTTGCAAAATAGCAGGGAAAAGTAGGGAAACATGAAGAGCTATCATCTAACCGCATATAAGAGATGTATATAGTAAAGCATGGGTTTAGAGTTATAAAACCCACCTAAAGCTTGCTTCTTGAGCTCCAAGCTCTAATGGCGTCCTTGAGTTCCCACAGGTTGGCCAAGGTGAAAACCTCAAGGAAAGACGAAAAGAGATGGCTAGAAAGATAGGGTTTCGAGAGTTAGCCATGAAGCTGACCTTGAATTCGAGTTCTAACCATAGAATTAGGCAAAAGAAGGGTCCCAAACCTACCTTGTTTCCCTTGGTCGTCCTCCTTAGCTCCAAGGCAGTCCTTAGTCGGCCAAGCAAAGAGGAATCAGTGATATGCACGAAGGAAAAGTTCCTTTGCTTGAGAGGTGAAGTATACATATACTTGGGTGATGTTTCATTAAAGGCCCATAAGTTTCCCCATAATTCCAATTAAGTCCTTCCTTCATTAATTGCTCGTCCCTCCCTCTTTATTATAAGGACAAACCTTATCTTAAGTTCTAGAAAAAAGAAGGCAAGGAAGAACAATCTAATACTAAGGTACATACATAAAGAAATATTACACATATACCCTGATTATTCAATCACAAGGCATATTTCATAACTTGATAATTCAATTGAGGTGACTCCCTCATCATTTCTTCTCTTAATGATGGAAAGAGTCTAAAAAGATACATTAGATGACATATTTTACAATTTTCATTCCTTAATTTGGGTCAATTGCATTTTACCCCAAATTAGGGTTTTCAAGCACCGGGATTGCTTCCACAGCTGCACCTTGGTGCCCTAGCTTGGGAAATCCCTCAAACTTTACCAAAAAGATTCTCATGATGTCTCAACATCAGAGGAACATCTCAACATGTGCAAATTGCAAGCTAACCCTTTTAACTGGGTAAATTGCACATAGGTCCCTGTATATCAAAACAATGCTACAACTTTAAATAAAAAGGAGCAAATACTGAAATATATGTTTCTGAGAAACTTAATTACATGCTCATAGTTAATCACAAAGATTTAATTAAATATTTAAGCAAAACACCTAGGGTTAACTCATAACCCAGGTCAGGGATGTTACATGAAGCTTTCGTAAGAAGATCTGACTTGGCCCTGAATGATGTTGAAGTTGCACCTACCAAAGAAGCATAGCATAACTTGAAGATGTCGAGCTGACGACACAAACCACAGCGCTCCTCGAAGGCGGCCCGAGCTTTACTTTCTTATAATAGGATGTTATTTACTTTTCCTGCACAAAACATTATGAACAATCTCATTGTAATAAGGCATGAGTCTGTGTCGGTGCCACGTGCACAGATTCTCTCATTTTATGGGCCACTGACTCATGTTTATGGCCTTAGTGTGTAATACTATCTGAGGCTGAGTTTCAATACTCTTAAGCCAATGATGTTTTACACAACAAGTGCCTTCTGATTTTCGGTTTTTCATCCTTGTTTTTAAGTTCTCTCTATGTTCTTTGATAGTATCGGGCATGTCGAGCTTCTCTAAATAATAGTGTCGCCCAAACCACCTTGATGGATATCGGGTGACTTCTTGGTTCTAGTTTTACCCGATTCTGTAAGGGCATGACGGGCAAGAGACACACCCAGCCATATCGCCTAGGCCAAGCCACCCAGACTATGTCGGCTGGGCGTATCGTGCCCGTCCACACCTTCGGATATAGAAGGGCCTCCCAAAGATGTGTCGGGTAACTTTGTCACCCAGCGCATACTTTGTGTACCGCGTGACACGTGTGACGTGCAACGTGAGTATCGTGCGAACCCATGTCACGTAAGGAGTGCATTGGGAAATGCATATCGGGCGACATGTCCTTTCTGCCTGACATGCGTGTTGTGTGATTCACAGCCTCCTCAAAATCCTCACGACGTGACGTGATTAGATGGTTTTTACCGTGCTTTAGAAGACGATTCTCGGGCATGCACGACACATGTCCTTGTTTTTACCCCGCTCGCGGCTAGCAATATATAGTAGCTTGAGATTAACTATGTCGGGATACCAAGTTACCTGCTTTTGCTCCCATATTGTGCACTGTCTTTCACTACCTCAAGCTCCCATGTCTACCTTAGCCTATCGACCTTCGTGTCACTTTCCAGATCTTCCTGCGTGACAATGGTAAAACCTGTGGTGCCCTGTATATCGTGTGACTGTGTGTCGTGAGGATTGTATCGACCAACCCTATCATGTGCCACCGTATCGTGTTCTGCCCTGTGTCGGGAATATCCTCTTTTAAAGCATATTGAGTTTCCATTTATCACATGATACGCATGTCAGTTTTCCTACTATTTTGTTTTACATCGGTCTTATAGTTGTGCCACACGACACCAATACCGCACGATACGATGACCAACACATTCATATCAGGTAAAGTCTTTGAGCTTGCGATAGTGACCCTATCGCTCTATTTATTTTGCCGCGCTCTCATCAGTTTCGCGCGACACAACTATCGCCTGACACGGTGCATCGTGCATCCTATATTTTATCACAGAAGGATGTTATCTTGTTTTCACCTTAGCCGCGTGATACCCATATCGTGTGACACATCCAATGATCATCCCGTTCAGACTCAGATATGAGGAGTCACCCGATACTAGTTTTCCGCTTGAATCATATCGCCCAGGCCTTATCATTTCCTCAATACCGACCATACATTTGTGTTGTTTTCACCATCTGCCTGATATCAGTTTGTGCTGAGTACCATTTAAAACGTATCAACCTTCTGGTATCGGGAATTTTCATATCGCGTGCCAGGTTTTTCAAAAGTTCCCGACCCGATATTGGTTCTAATCATATTGTGCAACCCGTATCGGGCGACACTCTTACTTTACCTTCTGCCCAATGTCAGGTAAATACAAGTTGACAAATAACGTAATTTCTTTATCCAAATCATTACCGAGAATGTCACGCACTAGGCAGACCATTGTCTAAGTTGACGAACAAGGCTAGAGGATCAACCCTGAGGCCACGAATGAAGCTACTACCCGGTAGAAATGCCACAATCCTGGGACGAATGGTCCCTCTGAGGCCAAGAAGAGGCCCAGGATAGAAGCAACCCCACCCCTAACCACGATGGCAGAACCAGAGATCGTGGCACACTCACCAGGCCGGTTCGTGCCTAGAGACGAGGAGCACCGATGGAGTTACACCGAGTTGGCGGCGAAAGTCTACTGACCAACCCAGTTTTTCCATCAAGCATATTTCCACCAGATCGACGTCTTCGACAGACTAGAGAACGTATTAGAAGCCACTGGACTGCATAAGATATGCTTCAACCACTCTGCCTCCGACACCGAGCTCACAAAGGAGTTCATCTCCTCCCTACGCCGAGTTCCAAATACACTAGAGGAGAGCAAAAGCTTCGTCAGAGCGGATAGACTCTAAGGGTGCCTCTACAATGTCGAGCATGACATCTCAGAGAGGCTTCTCAATGAGATATTCTCCTTTAGAGAGGCTGAGAGAGAGCTGCTAAATAATGGTGCCTGGATCACCGAAGGCGATGGCTTTGACCCAGTCAGTCTATGGAGGAAGCTAACAGGCGAATCCTCCTTTAAGTTGGGAAGCAAAGTGGTAGCGGTCCACTCATGCTTCTAGAGGATCGTTCACAAGATAGTGGCGAGCCTGCTCTTCAGCAAGTATGAGACAAGTAATCTCTACACTGAAGAGTTGCACTTAATCTGGTACATGATGGAGGGCAAGACGATAAACCTAGGGCACTTTCTACTGAACCGCCTCCATCCTATAAAGGATGCCACAAAGGAGTACAACATGGGAGGGGTCATCAACCTCATAGCGGTAGGGCTTGGATACCCAAGGGAGCTGCACAGCCTGTCGGGGACAAGGGGTAACGACAAGATCGACATCAAGTTCCTCACTAGATCAAACATAATCAAGAAGAATGACCATCGCCTCTTATGGAAACTGTGGAATTTATCTCATGTTGTTCTTTGTATGGTTCCTTTTTGTTGGATGATTTCTTTTTAGCATCTGAGCTCTAGTATCTTCTATTTGAATCACACTTTTGACTAGCTATCAAATCGTGTTTCTCGTTTGGAATCCTTTGAGAGAGGGATGTCGCAAACTATAGAGTTTGGTCTGATTTGGGTGTATGAGAGTACCAAGAATCAGGGTTGCCCCGACATATCTTTCCACTCTAGCCTATTCCTAGTACCCATGAGAGAGGGAATTGGTGCATAGTTAGAGGCACCCTCTTTGAGAGAAGAAGGTGTAGGATGTACGCCCCTTCCGCTTGTTACATTCAAGTCTTCTTCCTTCGTTCTTTACCCAGATGATAGTTTTATCTCCTCGGTTTCCAATATACAAAACCCTCCATAAAAACTGCTAAACCCCTAAAATCTTAATTCTTCTAGTAACTCCGCTTGGAGATAGGTTTTTGGTTTGATTCTTTATGATTCTTTCTCGTTTCAACAAAACCATACCCTTCAACTTTTCAATGTGCTTTGACAAGTAAAACTTGAGTTCTGAAGCGCCATTCTTCCTATCCCTGCGACCAACCCCGAACTACTTAGACCATGTGCTATTTGCAAGAGTCTTAAACATTCGGGCATTATAAATTTCTAAAGTATGATATACTAGACATGTATCCATTCTTGGACCCACATTTAAGGCTTGTCAATAGTTGATTCTATTGTTAACCTACATGTGAATATTTTGTATCCCCCACATACTAGTATAACTTGTTATATTGATCATTGTTTTGTTTCATAGCATTGATTGGTTAACTGTTGTTATTCTGCAAAAATGGACATCATGAGAAGAAGGAACCAAAAGGAAAGATACTTAATATTACCATGGAGGATGTAGTTAGATAGTTTTTATTTCCCATTGCAAATAATGGTTTCCCATATCATGTAACTCATTGGAGAGTTTATCTTTCATATTGTATCAAACTCTTTTCCATTAAATGAAATTTCTAATTATTTTTGGTTAATTTTTAAACCTAGATCTTGTAAATATGATAATGTCCCTTGTTGTCTTGGTCCACCATGATTGGGGATAACAGGGGGAAGCGTTGTTACATTTGGTATCAAAACTTGGTTCACCAATTAATCTTTAATAATTATTATATTTTAAGAGTTTTGTATAGCCCAAGGGAATTATTGGAGTATTTTCTAAAGACAATGTTGTTTAGAAGGGACAATGATCTAGGGACTGGAAAAACTTTCTTCCACACTACTAGTCATCTTATGAGGAATCCTGGTCCCGCGAATCTTGCCTGAAAAATGTAGGAGGGTTTTACTCAAAATAAAACACCTCTACGATTTCTTGTCATCTAATTGCATCCCTTATTGACCCCTTTGCTTCACTGACCAAAACTCTAGGGACCTAACAACTCCTCTCTCTACCCTTTTGAGTACTAGGGTTAGGGATATTAGGGACTAAATCATCCTCCACAGAATAATAAAATACATGTAAACAAGATGTCATGGACATATTTTTCTGATGCTTTAAATTCCCTAAATATGTAACTATAATTAATAGTATATTTATGTGAAATGGCATTGCCTGTACCAAAACCATTTTCATCCCTGATGATACACATAGGGAATATCGAGAATAGAAGTCCTTCCGTAAGAAGAGACAATCCTTAGAGAAGAAGAGGAGGTACACCTCTAGGTAGAAGAAAATGTAGATGGGGCCTCTGCGTAGAGAATGTATCGAGCACGAGGATGTCCCCTTCGACATGCGGAACCTTGAAGATGGTCCTGACCCCAAAGGTGAACCTATGATTGAAGATGGGCCCAAGGATGACACTGATCATGCTATTGGCTCGACACCAATAGTCGGGCAAGTAGTTGTGCATACCCTTGATGCACTCTTCCTGAGAGCAACAAAAGAAGATTGCCAAGGCCATTAATACCCTAGCATTTAAAGATGTTGCTAGATATGAGAATGGTAAACCACTACCTGTCCACCTTCATCTTGGAGCCACCATCCATGACTTCATCTAGCTGAATATAGAGAAGTTTTCGGAAGAAGACAAATCCAAGGTAATCGACGGGGAAGATGACGGGCTCCTGGATGTGGAGAATGATTTCCTCATTCTAGTGCAACTGAACAAAAAGGTTCTCTTCACTTCTCACCTTCTTGAAGGAGAAGAAAGGATATGGTGGGAAAATTATATGAAGTGATGAGACTTGAATGAGGAGTCGATGGCATGGATAGACTTTTGTGCTATTATCTCAAAAAGATTCTTTCCTAACGCTGCCAACAAAGAGAAGGAAAGATAATTCATGCTCTTTTACCAGGGTCACATGACAATGACAGATTGTGCTCAAAATTTCCATCTCCTGGAGCGGTTTGGATATATGTTGACTGAAGAATGGTGAGTGGAATCGTTTGTGGAGTGCTTGCACCCCCTAATAAAGCCCCATGTGATGGTGACCAAACCCCTAAAATTCATTGATGCCCACAACTTCTCTCTAGACATGGAGAAGACAGTCATGCTTGTATAGAACTTGCCTAAGGGATATCTAAGGTTCACTAAAGGCACCTCTGCCCCAAGAAATGATAAAAGAAAGGGGTGAGGTCGTAACAATGTCAAGGGTAGGAATGGAGGAAAGAGAAAGCCTCATCAAGAGAACCACTACCCCTAGTGTCTCATCTATGGGAAGAAGGACCCTAATAGGTGTTATCATGAAAATAAAATGCACTATCAATGCTATAGAGAGGACAAATCAAGTCCAACTATCCCTTCACTAAACCCTAAGGTGTGGGCCCAGTAGCAGCCCAACAAGTGGCGGTTCAACGACGACTGCAGGACCCCATGGAGCAGCCCCACCCGTACGAGAGTGTAGATAGGCTTGAGTCTTTTCCATTGACAATGAAGAGGCTCAAGCTAATGTGAACCTTCTTATAGAGGGTAACCATCCCTAAAATTCCATTTGTAGTCCTTTACAATGATGTGCATAGTTTGACAGTTATAAATACGATGTGGGCATGCTTGATATAATGGTCTATAATGTTAAAGATTTGTTTGACTATGGTTCTACTAATAATTTCATCCTGAGAAATCTCACGACTATGCTTTGTTTGGACTTCAAGGACTTAAGATGTCTTATAATTCACTACCCTTAGTGGTTGTATGTTTTAATTCTTCCTTAAGAGACTAATCATACATGTTACATATATGGACAATGAACTCCCTACTTACTTGTAGGAATGATGTTGATGACATTATAGGAATGGATTGGCTTTATAACTATAAAGCAAAAATAACTGTAGGGAAAAGAAAATAAGAATAGAGCGACCAAGTCATTCACCCTTTACCATTAGAGGTAGGAAAGATGCTACCACCAACTTATATGTGTCAACTGTGAAAGCAGAACGAATGGTAGCTAAAGGTTGTCTAGCATTCCTAGATATAGTGATTGAGCTAGAGAAAAAGGTACATCCCTTAGATGAAATAGAAGTAGTAAGGGAGTATGCTGATGTGTTCCTAGAAAATTGTCTAGGCATACCTATGGAGAGAGAACTGGATTTATCAATAGAGCTAGCTCCTAGGACAAACATGATTTCTAGGTCACCTTACACAATGGCTCCCATCGAGTTGCTTGAGTTGAATAAGAAACCACAAGAATTACTAGACAAGGGCTTCATTTGACCCAACACATCTACATGGGAAGCACCAGTCCACTCTGTAAAGAAGAAGGTGGATCGCTCTATATGTGCATAGACTATAGAATGATAATTCATGCTACTACTATGAACAAGTATGATCTACCCTGCATAGATGACCTATTTGAGCAGCTCAAAACTACTCGAGTCTTTTCAAAAATTAACCTCAGATCTGACTACTAGTAATTGCAAATTAAGAGTGAGGATATCTCAAAACTACTTTTTGAACCCGCTATGGACACTATGAGTTTTTGGTTATGCCTTTTGGGTTGTCCAATTCTCCAAGTTTGTTCATGAACCTCATGAATAGTGTGTTCTAAACTTTCCTATTTGTCATAGTGTTCATAGATGACATCGTTGGTTTACTCTGATGACCTAGAATAACATTGTGAGAACCTATCTAACGTCCTTGATATCTTGAGAAAGCAAACGTTTTATTGGAAATTCTTGAATTTTGTGTTTTGGATAGAACGCGTTATGTTCCTCAGACACATTATATTTGGAGGAACCATTTTAGTGGATGCTACCAAGGTAGTGACCATTCGAGAATGGCCAGCCCTAAAGAATACATCTGAGATTCATAGCATCCTGGAATTTTGACTGGGTATTAGCAGAAATTCGTCAAGGATTTCTCAAAGACTGCTTTGCCCTTGACTTAGCTTATGCGAAAGGACAGGAAGTTTGGTTTGGTCCGAACTGTGTGAAGCATGATTACATGAGTTGAAGGAAAATCTTACCTCTGTTCTCACCTTGACCATACCGTCGAGTAATGGGCTTTATCATCTTCACCGATGCATTAAAGTTGGGCTTAGTATGCGTGTTAGAACATAATAAGCATGTGGTCGCCTTTTCTTCTAGATAGCTCAAGCCAATGAGTTGAATTATCCAACCAATAATCTTGAACTTGCATCTATTGTCTATGCCTTGAATATTTGGCAACATTATATGTATGGGGCTACCTTCGACATCCTCACCAACCATAAGAGCCTGAAGTACCTCTTGACTTTGAAGGACCTAAACTTGTGATACAGGTGTTGGATGGAGACCTAAAGGATTTTGACTTCACCATAGCCTACCACCTCAGTAAGGCCGGTGTGGTTGTGGATGCCTTAGTAGAAAATATCTCAGTTGTGCAGCTGGTTTGGTTAACCAGTGGAAGAAACTGTAAGACTTTGCTCAATGGGCTCCACATCCATCAGCATATAGGATTTTTCTTGCCAACATCCAAATCAATCTTTGTTGTTCAAGCTTGTAATTGCCTATTTAGCCATTCCAGAGTTAGAAAAGATGAAGGGTTTGATTGAAAATCCTAAAAACACCTCTCGGAGGGTATGGATGGTGGAATCTGATATAATAGTCCTATTTGGGCTCCTGAGGATTCACCCTTAATGACTCATATGTTGCAAGAGGCTCATGGATCAAAGTATATTGTACACCTAGACACCACTAAGATGTTTAAGGACCTACAATGGTACTTTTGGAGACCAAGAATGAAGAGAGATTGTATGTGGCTAGTTGTCTCTCATGCCAGATGGTGAACGCTGAGCACCAATGACCCGGTGGGCTACTATAATCAATTGATATTCCTGAGTTGAAATAATACCAGATCCCCATTGAACTTGGTTGTGGGTCCTCCCAAGTCAAGAAAAGTTCATGATGCAATATGGGTTGTGGTGGACCATCTAACCAAGTCAACACACTTCCTTATTTTGAAAGTCACCGCCAAGGTGTTAGACTTGGTTGAGATTTACATTAGAGTGATAGTTCATTTTCATGGTGTTATAAGTTTGATTATTTTTTATCATGACCCTAAGTTTACTTCAAAGTTATGGAAACAAGTTCAAGAGGAACTCGGTACGAGGTTGAAATTCAGCACAACTTATCACCCCAAAATTGAAGGGAAGTTGGATAGAACGAATCAAAATGTACATGATTTGTTGAGAATATGTATGCTAGATTTGAGTGGATCATGGGAGCAATATTTTCCCTTAATGAAGTTTTCCTATAAAAACATTTATCAATCTAGTATCAGGAAGCCTCTATATGAAGCTCTTTATGGAAGGTTGTTTCGGTCACAACTTCATTAGGATGATGGTGGTGAGAGGACCTTGCTGAGGCTAGAGGAAGTATAAGTGTATGCTGACAAGGTTTATTTGAGAAAGAAGAGGATAAAAAGAGACTAGGATTGACAGAATCCATATGTTGATGCAAAGGAGATAGATGTGCACTTTACTATAGGCAATCATGTGTTCCTGAAGATCCGACCCTTCCAAGCTATAGCTAAGAATATAGAAAGTTGAGTCCCCTATACACAGGTCCGTTTGAGATTCTAGTAAAAATTGGTGAGGTCACGTATCATCTAGATTCACCATCACAGTACAATATGATGCATGACGTGTTCCACATGTCCAATTTGCAACTTAATGTGAAGCATCCTAGGAATGTGTTGAACATTGAGCCTATTGAACTCCAAGGGAGATTGACATACAATGAGTCACCTATGACGATAATAGACTTCAAGGTCACAGAGCTCATGACTAAAACGATATAGATGGTAAAGGTTCTTTGGAAGCACCATGGTGAGGATGAAGCCACATGGTAGCTAATGACAGACACGGAAAAGTATCATCCTGATCTATTTGTATGATTAGTTAAATTTTTAGGAAAAAATTCCTATAAGAGAGAAAGGATGTTATAACATGGTTTTACACATGTATTTACATATTTGAAATGCAAATATTTGATTAACAAGGACTTATTATAAACTTGATGAACCTTTTTTTAGAAGTACGGATTTAATTTGCAAAATTCCACTTTGTAATGGTTTTCATGATTTTACTATTTTCAATAATTCAATAATAGATATGGGGAAAAGAAAAAGAGAAAATCCAAATATAATGTGAATTACAAAAGGACTAGGTAATTAGTATTCTACATATAGAGTTATGTTGAATGTTCTAGAGAAGTAGTGTTGAAGACAACTAATGGATTGGTTTCATTTCCACTTTATTTTAATTAGAAAAGTAATCAAAATAAGAAATATGGGAAAGTTGGGAATAGAAAAGACTTGATTCGATGCCTTAAATAAATGAAATAATGAGGGAGACTTGAAAACTAAAAAAGTACTTTTAAGTTGTGTATTTTGGTCCCAAATTTTTCCCATACCTTGTACATAATTATGACTTGCCCTTAAATTTTTGGATTAAGAGGATAAAAGGAGAGAGGGAGATGGAATATAATAGAATTTATAAAGTGAATGGATTAATGGAAATATACATTAATGTAAGGATTTAATTGATTTTTCAAAAAGTAGGCACCCGCCCCCTTTTATTTGTTTGTGTGTTGTGAATCGTAGGGTCACGATCTGACAATGTGTTGATCATTGTCTACCTTAACACTTAACTTTGATGACATCCTACCCATTTTCCTTGTGGTCCAGTGTGCTTGCAAAACTAGAAATCTCTCCAGTAGATTCATTAGAGGAACCCACACCTATCCATCCTAAGCTTTGGTCACTTTGGAAGGCAATCAAGGATTTTCCCAATTTGCGATCTCAAGGGGACCCTGGCGCCATTCTCAAGTATAAATAGAGGCCTATGATCCTTCTCCGAAACCACAAGTTGGTTCACAAGTCTCTACTTGACTCCATGACTCTCTCCCTACTTCTAGTTCATCTTCTAGTCTCATCCTTGACCATGTGTTCCTCTCTGGAACATCATCAGATATCCCTCCTTGTCGGCCTATCGACTGGGAACACCTCATGGGAAATTGTAGCCCTCGATGAATTTGTCGGCGTAAGACAAAGGTTTTGGCACTTTTCTCGTCGCTCAAGTGATTTGAATCACGAACTAAACCTCCATCATTGACATCCCTAGATGCTCGCAAAGCAACAACGTTGAAGACAATTTGGAGGGTGAAAAGTCTAGTCTACCCTCGACTTCTCTTCTTTTACGATAAGGACCTTTTTGTTCTTTTCTCTATTTCTTCGCTCTGGTTAGCAAGCATCCACACAAGCACAAACCACCAAGCTGGCATGAGCCCATTGACATGGTCTAGTCTAGTTGGCAACGCCAGGACCTAGGTTCATCGCCTAGGTGGCGATCCCTCATTCAACATAATCAATTAAATTTCCTAAAATAATAGAAAATTATAGGAATATCCAATGATGATAATTTATATATGAAAATCCATTAGAAAAATGTATGGATTCCAATTAAAATAGTTTTAAAACGTAGATATGAATCAAATTCCAAATGTGCATAAATTTACTAAATTAAATGCATTAAAAGCAGCTAAACTCTAATTTCTTGGTTATAAAGATCATAATATGCTTAAATAACATTAATTGATAAAGTCGAGTCTTTTTTGGATAAAAAGGACATAATTGTATGAATTTTAGATGAAGAATGCATTAAATATGATAATTAGGGTTTGGGAAGCCAAAACCCTAATGAAACCTTAATTTGACCCCAAAACCCTAACTTGAAACTCAAGTCAATCTTAATGGTAGATTTTGAATAAAATAGTAATACTTGAGTGTTATGCATTAATTTTAGGGCAATTACTTGCATGATCTAAACTACACTTATTTTCTTTGACTTTGATTACTTCTGAGAAAGTTATGTGGGTACTCCTATGCCTAATTGCCTTAATCGACTTCCATAGTTTCTTAGAGTTTTCACGACTAGATTTTAATTAAATGCTAGCATGTTTATTTACTTCCTACAATCTATAAAGTCACTATGGATATCATCATATATAAAATTGACCTACTTAAACCCTATATCATCTATGAGTTGAAGATCACGTGGTGAATAAAGTCATCATGGGGATGACTGGTGATCAAGCTTGGAAAGGAAGATCACCTCAGGACAAGCCCAGAAAGAAAGGCCTATGTATGAAACCAATCCCAAGTGAGGGAAACTTATGAATGTCCACTACAGGGAACAAACGCAAAAATTAGGGCTCCCCATAGAGAGGCTCCCATAAAGAGATGGCACACCATTGAGAAAGAAGAGGATAAATGTTGTGAGGTTAAAACAAGGAAATGCTTGATTAATTTTGTAATCATGATTGTTTCTATGGATGATTATATTGTTACACCTACATGTGGATATCGTGTTTCCCCCCACAAACTAGTATAACTTGTTGTATTGATCATTGTTTTGTTTCATGAAGTTTTCGGTTGAACTGTTGTTATTCTACAAAAATGGACATCATGAGAATAAGGCACCAAAAGGAAAGATACTTAATGTTACCATTCAGGATCTAGTTAGATAGTTTTTATTTCCAGTTGCAAACAATAGTTTCATATTGTATCAAACTCTTTTCCATTCAATGATATTTATAATTATTTTGGTTAATTGCTAAACCTCAATCACATAAATATGATAATGGCCCTTTCCCTCTCGATCCACCATAATTGGGGATAATGGGCGTAGAGGCTTGTTAAATAGACAGTCTGCTCTAGTTCTAGGATCATGCATTGAATGTTGAGAGGTTGATGATTCCATGCCTCAAGTTCAATCTACTTTTTAGAAATAAAGGAATCATACGATCACAATGTCACAAATCACATATTATAGGTTGAAATTGTTCTCAAACTTTCCAATTACTTGGGTAGCAATGAAGTGTTTCTAGATATCGCGCATTGCTTATGATTTCATAAGTTAGTTAAGGACATTGATTGCCAAAGTAATTTGGGACATACAGGTTCTCACACATAAGATGCACCTATAATGGGAGTTTACTCATGAATATGGTATAACTTGATTACAGAAGTGTTTAGGAATTCAATTTAAAAAACATTAGTTGTACATTGGCTGAATTGGAAAGTGAAATGACCATTTCACAAGTGAAACAACCATTTCATGATATGAAACGACCTTTAAAGTGAAATGAACATTTCATATATAAAATAACCATTCCAAAACTGAAACAACCATTAAACAACCATTTCAATAATGAAATGACTGATCATCATATCGATCTCTCGGTTCAATGATCAATATGATTGGATCATGAATTGATGTTGACATCGTGTTTTTTATTAACTGAATGTTGAAAGACAATGTGATTGAAAATAGGAAAGCAAGTGAACCGACCTATTCAAGTGTTGAACCGATCATTTGATGTGTCAACCAATCAGTGTGAACTGATTGTTTGATGGTTTGTAGCTTCTAGAAAACTCATGTGAATTCATCTCTTTCACTCCCAGTTGTTTTAGAAACCTTAACCCTGGCCCTCTCCCATAAATAGAGGGGTAGTCTAGGATTTTAGATATCATCTCAAATGTTGTGCTTTCTTGTTGTGGTAACAACAGATCCTAAGAAAGTCCTACTCATAAAAAGGAGGGACAACAAGGGTGAAGCAACACAAGAGAGTGATTCAACCCTAGCATGTTGACTTTTGAAGGGACCACTACATCGTATTAGTGTTGGTAGTGCAACAGGAGTTCCCGGTGGTTCGTGTGGACTATGTAGAGGCATGGAGGCCGTTGAACCCTGTTAAGCAGATAATAACCACCACCGACTGTGGTGTTGCACCAGGAATACCACTCCTAGTTGTTCGAGTGTTGCTTGCAAAAGAAGCACGTTGATGCAAGAGTTGTCACTAGACTTGCACAAGGACCAAGTATATCTCTTGCTACCATCTTTCCTAGCTACATTGTTGTTGACACGATCTGCTAGTTTGGGAATTAGGCAGTAAATTTTGTGCTTTCGCTTCCTTAACTATCTCCCCAATTTACCAACAAAGATGTCAGAAATAGTGCACATAAATTTACACAACAATGAACATTGGTTTATACAACAATAGACATATATGTAAACAACAATACACCTAGATGTAAAAAATAGTAACAAAAGATACAGACAATAATACAAATAGGTTTAGACAATATTAAACATTGGTTTAACCAAAAGTACACAGAGGTGTACACAACAGTACACATGGATGTACATAACCATACACATAGCAATGCACATAACAATATGTACATAAACTACATGTCTATACATAGAAATACACATAGTAGTAAACAAGTGAACATAACAGTATACATGTATGTACACACAAAAACAAATAGATATACACAACAACACACGTAGGTTTATACAAAAGTAAACATATGTTTACACAATTGTACACAAGAGATGTACACAATAGTACACAATGCTTTACACAACATTACACATAGGTTTACACAACATTAGGCATAGGCGTATACAATAGTACACAAATATGTACAAAATAGTCTAAAAATATCTGGGAAACAATACACAAAGATGCAAAAAAATACACATAACTTTACACAATAATAAATACAGGTTTGCGTAACAATACACATAGATGTGCACAACAGTACACAGATGTACAATATAGTACAAAAAAGACACACATAATAATACAAATTGGAATAGACAATAGTAAACTTAGGTTTAAACAATAGTACACATAGGTGCATACAACAACACACATGGATGTACACAATAGTACACATAGTAGTACAGAGAAGTGCACAAAAGAATATATATAAATTAATTGTGTATACATAGAAACATATACATGTACACAATAGTACAGATCGTAGTCAACATGTGTACACAACAATATACATAGATGTATACAAAATTACACATAGAGATACAAACAATACACATAGGTTTATAAAGAAGCAAACATAGGTTTACACAACTATACATAAGAGACTACACAATAGTACACATTGGTTTACACAACATTACACATAGCCGTACACAACATTACACATTGGTGCATGTAATAGTACACATATATGTACAAATCATTAAACAAAGAAGTACACAATAGTACACAAAGATGTAAACAACAATGCACATATGTTTACACAACAGTGAACATAGGTTTAAGAAATAGTACACATATATGTACACAATAGTACACATATGTACAAAACAATACATGAAAGATGCACCCAATAATACAAATAGTTTTAGATAATAGTTAACATAGGTTTAAACAACATCACCCACATGTGGACACAAGAGTACACATGGATATACATAACATAACACATAGCAGCACACAACAATACACACAACAATATATATATATATATATATATATATATATATATATATATATATATATGTATATATATATATATGTATATATATATATATATATAGACACACACATGAGTATACATAGCAATACATATGTGTACACAATAGTACACATATTAGTAAACATGTGTACACAATAATATACATAGATGTACCCAATTATGCACATGGGTTTATACATCAGTAAACATAGGTTTACACAACTATACACACGAGAAATACACAATAGTACACATAGAATTACACAACATTGCAAATAGGTGTACACAACTTTACACATAGGTGTATATAATAGTACACATATATGTACACAACATTACATAAAGATATATCTAAATTGCATGTGTAGACATAGCAATACATTTGACACTATTATAGAAATGAGATATGTCGTCGGCTGTTTTTTCAAGACAAACTGACAATATACTCTATAGTGTCAGTTCTTTAAAGACAATCTTCATAGTTTACCAGCTGAGAAAACATGAACTATGTTTTATTTCTATTGTCAGTCGTCTCTCAAAAAGCTTATGCAATTTATCTCTTATGAAAATAGAATTTAGCAAAAAAAATTGCATGCATTTCATTTTGTCTCCAAAACCATACATCGTAAGTTTATTGTAAATATCTGACATGATAAATACATACATGCCAAATGTCTCATAATTTTTATGTGTATATATCATTCATTGTATCTACAATGATAGATGAGAAAGTTGTGCACACCATGTGTCCCACAGAAATTATCCCACCCCAATTGGTTTTTCTCATTAGGTATCTTCACCCAAACTGATGATAGGTTTCATTGTGTCCAATCTAGGTTGTAGAATTAGTTTTCCATTTTGTCTATCCAAATGGAAAAAAGGTATCTCTTTTTTCGACCATTTTAGGTTATCAACCGATGACCTAGGGTGTAGCGTGTCTAATTTTTAGTTAATTGATGAGGAATGAATTACTTAACCCCATGACAAACCCCTCTTCCCCTACATGAATTTCTCTGGAATTGTGTACTCTAGTGAATTTATGCTGACTGTTCTTCTCTGCTCACCACCACAGGTCCCCCACCAGCCAACCACTCACCACCATACATCATTGGTGCCCCTTTTGCCACCATAATTGATCACAACCATTGTTGCCTCTATTGTTGTTTCTATAAGGGATGATGTCGTTGCCTCCACTACTACTACCGCAACGGAGTCTACTACTACTCTCCACTACCACTATCATTGCTAGCTACTTCTCCATCATTGTTGCTATCTGCTTCTCTACCGCTACTCCTCCAAGATGAGGATTGTGTCGATGTTGTCTCCTCCAATCAAGGTAGGTAGGTCTTTCTCTACCTTTTTTTATGTGTGCAAGTATGAATAAAATCAAACTGTTAAACTGTGAATGGCTCATTAAATTAGTTATAGTTTGTTGGATGATAACTACTAGTCGAAGAACCATGGTAATTCTAGAGCTAATTATATGTTGTTGGCCCCTTCTTCCCCTTTGGGGGAGTTTACACAACTGAATTTTCTGGGGAGTCCAGTCCTATAGAATAGTGAGGGGTGTTTGTTGTGAATAAGGTGGGTCGGGCCCGAGAGACCAGAGGAGGAAAGTGAATAAAGAAAGTGAATGGATCACCTGAGGTTTCTGAGAGGCGCCACAAGGTTAAGGTGCACATGGGTTGGAAAAATGATTTATATTGTGATGAGTTGTATGATTGTGATAAAAATTCATATATGTAACAATGCATTTAATTGGAATTGAAATTTATTTTGTAAACCCTAGTATGTTGTTGCCCTAGATTTAATTAGAATGTGATGAATTTCAAACCCTAAAATTATTTCTAACTATGTATTTAATTAGATTGTGATGAATTGTAATGAGATTGTGATGAGTCTAAAATGCATATACGAGATATAAGATTAGAAGATTCTAAACCCTAATTTCTAAACTATATCTTTGGCCTAGAAAATCATCAAAGATTTACTAGTTAGGATTAAACCTTTGATAGTTCCAGATTCGAGACTATTCTTGAGCACTTCATTTCACTTAGGATGTAAGTGTATAATGTTTGTTAAGTTTTAATAAATTTCAACAATATTTCCCCTTTTGTTCTCTAGGTACTATGTAGGTGGATATTTTCCCAAATACATTGGTGTACTTGGAGAATTGTGGGTAAATGCTGCCAAAGGTTATTGAAACTGAACACACATTATACACTTACTAGTGAGATGAAGTGCTCAAGAATGGGATAGGTGGGACACATTCATGAACATGAATGCAACTAAATGATTAGGGCTCAATTCAGACATATATCATTTTTAAAATTAACTTATTAGATAGAACCCGATGAGCTACTCATCTCCCATCCGATAATACAATGGATCGATCATGGATGTGTAAACCAAATTGTTGCACTCCGAATTTTATTAATGGTCTCGATGAGTTTGTGAGATTTGTTGCGGAACATAGAAAACAACCTAGAGATAGGTTCTATTGCCCCTGTAGGAATTGTAGTAACAACTCAAAAATTAACATTGTTGACATGATCTAAGATCATGTCATGTGCAATGGGATTGTATAGGTATATATAAAATAGTATTGGTATGGAGAGATTCCTAGAATGAGATCAAAAAATGTTGGTAGTGTTAGTTGTGTCTAAGAAGAAATGGCAGGTGATGTTGATGAGAACGAACCAATTCCAATATACATGGTTGATGTGATACTAGATAGTTGTAGGGTAAATGTTATAGATCCACCTCCATTATTGAGAAACATTGTGCATGATGTTGAAAAATTGTTATACTTAGGTTGTGCTAAGCATACAAAGTTGAATGTTGTGTTGAGATTGTATACTCTGAAGGCTAACAATAGATGGAGCGATAAAAGCTTCACTTATCTATTGTCCTTGTTGAAAGAAATTCTCCCTAAAGGAAACTAGCTTCTAATCTCAACATAGAAAATGAAAAGAATGTTGTACCCAATGGAAATGGACGCTAAGAAGATACATGCGTACCTGAATGATTGTGTGTTGTTTCAAAAGGACTATATTGATCTGAAAGACTATCTGAAATGTGAGGCGCCTAGGTACAAAAGGATGAATTTAGGTAAGACCAAAATCGAGTCCCTTACCATGATGATGTGGTATCTACCTATATTACCATAGTTTCAATGCTTGTTTGCTTATACCATAGCTGCACAAAATTTATCTTGGCATGCATATGTAAATAAAACCAACGATGGTATGATATGACATGCACTTAATTCCACGCAATGGAAGAAGATTGATTTATTGTATCGTGAACTTGGCGAAGAAGCTAGGAATTTAAGACTTTGACTTAGTACTGAGAGGATGAAAATGTGTGGAACATTAAGCATCCAATATATCACTTGCCCTATCATGATTGTTGTATACAATCTTCCTTCGTGGTTGTGTATGAAGAATAAATACGTCATGTTGTCATTTCTTTTTTCGGGCCCCAAACAACCTAGAAATGATATTGATGTTTACTTTGAACATCTGAATGATGACCTATAGAAACTCTAGGGTTTTTTTGATAGTTTGACATTGTTTTGATGTCATGCATGGTAAGAAAAATGTTTTTTATAACATTATCGATACTCTATTGAATATACTTGATGAGTATATTTTTACCTTTTTATATGTTGTTTTTTCCTCTTTTTAGGTGTTGTTGTGTCTTTGTTTCCTAGTTTTAGCTTTATATTTACTTAAATGCAATTATTTTCCCTTTTTCATATGTTAATGCATTTTTATATGTATTTCTTGCATAATGAGTCAAAGTTACTCCACAATGCCTAGATGGATGATTAAGCCCTCACGATGCTATACCTCAAGGGAAGGAAATCCTAAAATCTTTCCTTTTAATCACCTTACAACCACCTAGTCAAGCGTGTGGTTCCGCCATTTTGCCGACTCGAGTCGTTCTTCGCCCGGAGTTCTCTCAACGTCATTGACTTGGTGCACACTCTCAGCATCCAGCCCATTTTGATTCATCCATTATTGCTCGCCATAGGACCAGACGTGAGGTCCAAATTGAGCGACCCATGTGAGTCGCCTGTTGGACCAAGTACGGACCATGCAACCAGATGCCTTTGACCACAAGCATTCAGCTTTAGGGTTTCAGAAGCGAGGAATGCATCTATAAAAGGGGATGCTCATCATCCATTCAAGGGGGTCTCTTATTGGTTATTAGAATCCACATTCTACAACACAAATCCTAGTGGGGAGCGAGGAGGCGGCGGCCTCACCAAGCGTCATGGCATTCTTCATCATTCCTACTATCTCTTTATTGTTGTCCCTCACCATGATCGATTAGAATCTTTGTGTTGGGGCATGGGGATTGTATTTTATCTTAGCTTGTATCTAAACTTGATAATATAGTTACCAAATAAAGTATCATTCTGCTCGATGCCTTGATTTGCAAACGGATGACTTGTTTTTCATATTAATTATAATAATGGTTATGCAAGTTGTTCAGAGCATGGTTAGAAAAATAGAATCATCTTATTATCTCCCTAAACTGTCACCAATGGATAACGGGGTGTTTGGACTTTGATATGCTATGTGCAGAGGATGGTCGGTCATAAGTGAAGGAGTTCAGTAGTATAGGAAAAGAACTTCAGTGTCGAGGATGGTCAGTTCCAAGGGAGTTTGTACTAGGCATCGACGTATATCCTGTGAGGGTTCAGTAGCTAAGCCTTGATTTAGCAACAACTATTGGAGAGTTATATCTTGTTAGGATAATTCCACAGGCTTCGATAGCAAAACCCCAAGCCGTGGTGCTCTTTATTTCCTATAATTTACCTCTTTAATCACTATTTCTTTTGACAAATATTTTGTTTAATCAATCTTTCAACTATCTGATGATAAAATTTACTCTTTTTACTTATGGATCATATCTAACTACTTTAAAAGGTTTTCCTTTGGGTTCGATCCTTAAGTATATTGTAATAAGGCTTCTACTTGTGTGGAGTGGGGACTTATTGCACTACTTTTGGTAAACCTAGGAGATTTTTCTTATGGTTTTTCTTGGTGCAACATTGGTAGCCACATCATAACTAGTGTTGTTGTTAGGGACAATGATAGTTAAATTGTGATGGAGTGGACTATTGGAATCCTAAAATGCCCAATGACTTAAGTGAAAGTATAAGGTTGAGATAGATTGAGGGTTCCATGCTCTTGACAAAGAAGGTTTGTTAATTGATGTTAATATCATGAGTAAGATACTTAACTTTATGCCTTTTTGAATAATTTAATTGAATGGCCAATAGATGCGTTTCATCACCAAATTGGATTATAATGTACCTTAAGAAGTAAGGAAGCTATGGTTAAAATTTGGTGGCATTCGGATGTTCCTAGAGGAAGCTATGGAGGTTTGAATTTGGAAAAGAATGTGCTTTATTGAGGATTTATTAGACCCAAGTTTAAAAGCTTTTGCCTAAGTTAGGGTGTGTCATGCCCCTTTGGGTTGGGCTGGGCCTGTGCGGCCAATCTCGACCATCCATATATGATTTGTTGGCTGGGATCGCTAACTTAAGTGAGCCGCGGATAGGCTCATGTGGAGGACTGACTCAAGGCGTTGGATTCGAGATTAAGGATCGTTATGTTGTCCCTAACCTTGCGGTTACTCCCTTGACTGCAAGTAGGAACCACGACTTCATGGTGCTTGTTGATCGTGGCTTAGGAGTGGACTACGTGCGAGGGTAATCGATTGGTTAGCTACGGGTGGAGAGGACCTTCCTCGTGACCCTTTAATTGAGGCATGAGACCACTCCAGTAGAGAGTTAGAACCCTCCTTTGCCTTTGTCTCTCCACCGCACTGAGCAGGTGGTGGCTGAAGGTGTAACATGGATCTAGATAGGAGATCGAAGGATTAGAATGAAGGGAGATGAAGCATGGAGTTGCGGTAGTTCACTCCAGATCCCACGATGGAGTTCTGTGGAGGTTCCCATGGTTGACGAACCCAGTTTTGGGGAAGAAGAAGATCGAGCTAGGGGGACAATGTGGAGCCTTTCTTGCTGCTTTATGATGTGTCGGTTAAGTCATGGAAGGTATGACGGTGCTTATTCAGGACTTTGGTAGAGGTTTGGCTCCATGGAGGCACTATGCCTCTTCTTCTCCGCCACGGAAGACTCCCATGGCGGCGAGCTCCTGGGAGGTAGGGTTTGGAGCCGAGGTAGAAGAAAGAAGCAGCCGTGTAGACCCCTTTGACCATGTCGCAGCCTGTGGAGGCATTATCGGACGTTGAGGAGGACCTGAGCCCTCGCTATTCCTCACCGGATTAAACCTATGCGGCGGCATACGTCGAGAACAGAATCCCGATCAGGGACCCTGACTCGTGTTTCGCGCGAGGGTGTAAAGAAAGGAGAAGAGGAGGTTGAACCCCCGTTCAATCACCCAAAACCAACCCAGGACCAGCCGACCCAAGGCAATCCAGGAAAAGAACTGGCCGCAGCAGGCAAAGGATGCGCCAACCTTAGTGGACAGGTGGCAATCCCGTATTGGCCAGAAAAAGGTAAATACCTAGATCTTGCATAATTCGTAGTAAATAGCCCGTTTATCGGAAAAATACATATAATATACCAAATTGTTTAGAAAAATGCATAGAACAAGATGGAAGCATAATATCCTGATTTTGATGCATTAATAATAGGGATATCATGTTAGATGTGAAATGCTTCTATGATGGATAATAAATATCAAACGATTCCCTAAAATTATGAGAAAATACATGTAAATCATATTTCATGTTTATAATGCATATGATGTCAGTTATGGTCATGATGAATTACGAAATCATGTAATTTGCTTAATATGTCTAATTAGGGCTAATAACCCTAATAAAATTCAATAAATACATACGTTCTCTATAAATGCTGAAATTTACAGAGAAAACTCATATCAGTATATTGAACCTCAGTTTTAATTATGAGATCATAATGATGAACAAAATCCATGTTATATGGAGTTGACCTTAATATATGGGTTGTAACCCTAATTTGAATAATACATATAACCTAGGTTTAATATGTATAAATAATGATACAAAACCTAATATTCAGATTACTTATACTAATCTAGAATGTGACATCAGTAAGATAAATCTAAGACAAGAAAATAAGTAATTATGGGAATATCCTAATGAGATAAGCAAACCCTAATATGAACACGATTAGGGTTAAGATGAGATGTAAGATGATGAGAACCTGATGATAGTATATGATCTTGTCTTGATCAGGTTTAGCAAAGATATAGATGACATGAGGAATATGTGATTAGGATGTCTCTTTGGAAGGTACACCATTATCTCTTACTTGGCTTATTATACAATATGCTCATGTTATATGTGTAGTAAAATACTTGGCATATGATATTGGATGAAATGATTGTTCTTGTATGATATGTTGGTTGGTTCTCTATACTTACTTCTATGGACACAACAAACATAATATCTCTGTTATGAAAGCACCAACTCTTTGGCAGTGTGCTTGGAAGTGACCGAACTCTTTGGTAGTGGTCACACTGTACATATGGAAGCACCAACTCTTTGGTAGTGCGCTTGGACCCAACTATTTGGTAGTGGTCACAGTGTACATACGATCCAACTCTTTGGTAGTGATCATAAAGGCCTTGAGATATAATGGAAAATGTGCTTAAAATATGTGTTCTCTTTTGTAGATGGACATCTTTGTGCAAGTATATGATTTTTCTTATATTTCTTCTGTTACTGCCAAGTATTAGTTATATCTTATTTCCAAGATATGATGAGAGGTAAATAAAAGATATTTCTTCTGTTACTGCCAAGTATTAGTTATATCTTATTGCCAAGATATGATGAGAGGTAAATAAAAGACACATAGGCGTACTCAGTACAATATTCTTGAAATATTGTGCTGACGTGTGCCGCATGTAATCTTTTGTTTAGGTTGTGGTTATGCTCTTGAAGATCCATGATAGTGAGAGTTTTGTGGCGAGCTGATGTACAGGTGGACCTGTTGTCTTAAGATCCTGTAGTTTAGTGGTAGTACATGTGTATGTATAAGTTTTCTGTTCAATATGTAATATCAAATGTTGTAACAATTCATGTTGTAATTATATGTTGAATGGTGAACATGTGTGTATGGTTTTATTATTGTTCATGTGCATGTGCTACTAATTGTTTCCTTCTGACTCCCTTGATTTTCTTCTTCTTAGCATTATGTGGGATGTTTAAATTGGGATTCTCGCTGAGGTGAGGGTTTCAATTTGGACGTCACACATTAGATTAAGTTTTAAAAAATCCGGGGATGTCACATAAATATTTTTAGAAGTATAAGTGTAACTAGGGTTTTTTATTTTTACTTTAGTTATTTTTTATAATATTGAAGATCCTCTTGAACCAAGTGCATCTCTCACAATCCTTCCTTTTCTTTTTAGGCGCTTCTAGTCTATATGAAGACCCACGAGTCTTGAGTCTGGAATTCCATTTGATCCAAAAATCAAGAGAACCTTCAGAAAACTTCTACAGGAGAGAGCCATCGCAGATGTGAAGGCTGTGGAAGTAGAAATCCAAGCATGCATTGTCATATCAATTACGGCCCCATGAGAACTACTCATTGTGGAAGCTAGAGAATAATAGGCAGAGGCTGAATTCAAGACCAACCTTGAAGCCACTCAATATGCAGAGAGTGCAAAACAACTATGAAACTTCCTTATCCCCAAAGGCACCAAGTTGACTCATCTAGTCCAATCCCAGGGCCAGCCGATCGAGATCAAATCCCAATGGGCCAGCTTGTTCCAAAACTCTGGATTTATAGGAAGAATCAGACACAATTGCAGAGAACATCTTCTTAAGTTCATTGACCTTTGCTTGATGATGAAGCCATAAGGCATCACTGATGATGCCATGTGACTTCAAATCTTCAAGTATTCCATGATGGACAAATCTAGAGCATGATACAATGCTCTACGAGGAGATCCGATCAACACTTGGGTGGCCCAGGATAACAAATTCCTAGAAAAAATTTATCCCCCTCAATGACATACTGAATCAGTGGGAAAATTACTAGGTTCAACCAAGTACCCAAGGACTCTCTATATGAAGCATGGGAGTGGTTCACTGAACTCCTAACCAAGTTTCCACATCACGACATCCCCGAGATTCAAATCGTTGAATTCTTTTGTAGAGGAGTTGACAATGAGATGAAGAAATTTCTTGACTCTTTTTCCAAAGGAAATTTCATGTGGTAGAGTTTCAACAGTGCCCTCAAGATCATCAACCATGTGATGGAAAATAAGACTCACTGGATTAGGCCTTTAGGCAAGGGCGTTCTTAAGGTGGCAATGGTAGAAGACCGATCAAAACTCAAATCTATCTCTGAAGCATTGAAAGTCGTCTCCCTTTAGTTAGAAAACCTTGAGAAGTCTTTCAGTGCGTATGAGAGAAAGAGATAGACTCCCCAATTGCAAATCATCACACCCTCATGTGAATTCTATCATGCAGTTGACCAGAAGACCGTTCATAGCCAGCAGCTATACGCTGCATTCCACAAACATTAGAAGGACCAGCAGTACATAGTTACTCAAGCCAAAGATGTGAAGTCAATTGAAAATACTCTAGGACAAGAGTACTATAATCCAAACCAAGCTCACACTCATCCAAGCTTCCAATACGGGAACCCTGTGGGAGCCAAAAGACCAAATCATTCCTCAACGCAAAATGGTCAGGAAAGAGAACAATTTAAATGGCCCGCGCAACTAAGGAAAATTTAGGTTTAATTTCCCCAGCCAAAGCTACTAGCAGTGGCCACAACCCAAATCAATCCCCACCATTGTAGATCGATGCCGCATCAACAAAAGATGAAAAAACTTTAAGAAATGATGGAGTCATACCAAACTCAACTCACTAGCACCACAAAAAACTAAAAGGGATTCGAATCTCAGATCGCTTGATTGACTGCTAGTCAAAAACCTCCAGTGGGCATGATTGTTGGCCAGTCAGAAAACAACCCCAAGCACCTACAGCAACTAAATGTGGTGATGATTTGGTCAGGGAAAGTGTATATCACACCTCTTGTTTCCACCCCAGCTGATGAAACTAAGAGCACCTCTATTGAAACTCTAAGATACTCATCCAGTTATCTAGAGAATAAATCGACCGAACCTTCCATAATTCTAGTACAGTCAAACTCCACTGAGAGAGAAACAAAAGAAACTCCTCCAGGAAACTCCAAAGCTCCCGCAAGCCCTATATATATGCTATGAATACCCTACACAGGGCATCTCCAGCAAACCAAGTCAGATGATTGGTTCATAAAATTTAAAGAAACCATGAAGAAACTACATGTCGGCATCCCATTCTTCGACACCTTGGTTGAAATCCCAACTTGGAGAATATATCTCAAAACCATACTCTCTAGAAAATATACAACTGAAGACCTTGACATCGTGAAACTTGCATAAGAAGCTTCTAACATATTTCAAAATTAGATGCCCCAGAAGCAAAAAGATCCAGGTTCTTTCAGGATAGATTGGTTTTTACACGATGAAATATGTTGAAAGGGACTCAGTGACTTAGGTGCAAGCATGTCCATTATGCCCTACACCTTATACTAGCACCTAGGGTTCACAAACTTCAACCCATGGCAATAACCATTCAGTTGGCAGATGCATCCATCACCAAACCCCTAGGAATTATTGGAGACAACCCCATAAAGTTAGGTCATGACAACTATGTCCCCTGCAATTTTGTGGTCATGCACATCAAAGAATACAACCAGTTCCCTCTCATTCTGGGAGACCATTCCTAACCACCGCACGAGTTGTATTGGACGTCGAAGCTAGAAAACTTGTTCTACAACTTGGAAGAAGACTATTGAATACCAAGTTCTTGAGGATTTGAAGAGGGTACACAATTCAATAGAAGCTTTTTAGGTGGAAGGTGCATTAGAACTACATCAATCATGCCTGAGAGGTGCTGATGAAGATGACAAAGTTACACTCACAGACATCCCACCATCTAACCATGATACAGACCCCACATGTTTGATAGATAAGGGCTCAGATACCCTATCCACTGGTGCCACTTAAAAAATATTACTATGATTGACTCTGTGACGCTAAATGAGGACTCTTGCTGGGAGAGAACCCAACCCATTTTTTGTTTCTATTTGTTTTCATTATTTTCATGCATTGTTTTTTCTCGATAAATTCATTATGAGAGTAAGAGGGTAAGAATGAAAGGAGGAGAAGGTAGAGTATCACGCCTTTGACAACCATATATGGGAAGCCAAAGTGACGGACAATATTCATGATTATATTTTCTCACCCTTCCTTAAACTCCAGGCTGCCAGTCGCTCGATTGATAGAACTGTGATCTCACGATCTTGTGAATTACTAAGTGATTCAGTGTGTAGAATATGTGGCCCAATGAGACCGATCTTTATATTTTCCATAACTAATTTTATATCTTTCTTACAAAATAAACTATTGTTATCTTTTTAGAGAAATATTATTCTTTGGAATATCAGTTGTTTTTGTCTCACTCCAATTATGAATATTCACTCATATTTTGATCAGGACTTTCCAAGCTACAAGTGATAAGAAATCCCTACATGCTAGGGATAACGCGTGCATGGTGTAAATGTCAGTTCCTTTTGGAGGACTCATTGCATCTCCCTGGTGCAACTATATAATGGGCAAAGCATAAGGGCTTGGCTACACTAGAACCTTCCAACGATCAAGAAAAGCACATGATTCCATCTCTCTCCTGAATTGGTATCACCCATTGTGGAAGCAAACATGAATGGTGCACTCTAATGAGGAGGTAGAGGCCCTCAACCAGCCAATGAGGTCCCCTCTGGTGAATATCTACATTGCTATTATTCCTTGGGTACATACATCCCCTGGGATCTTTGGTTCAAACACCCGACACACTTCCGATGGACGCCAGTGCCAGACCCAAACCCGCTAATTAATTGGATGCATGATTAGCTGACCATCACCCTAGAAGAAGAGTGTTGGCTAATGGTAGGCTATGGAGAATGAGGCATGTGGCCCAGGGCACCATTGATTCCACCCAATGAAGATCATGGAAACTTGTGGCTAGGACCACACCAGGATGAGGATGATGAAAATGGAAGATGAAACCTCACCCTAGGTTCCATTGTGTGATCTTGGATGAGCAACAATCCTCACCTCCACTTCCCCCACTCTCCATATCAATTGCCCTCCATCTATAACTTCTTTCTCCCGGAGAACGAGTAGAATTTTGAAGTTGGGGTTGGGGTGGGTGGTACGTCATCCTTATCTAACAACTCAACCTTTCCCTTTCCCTTTCCCTTTCTTTTTATCCTCAAACACTTCTTCTCCTTTTCCATCCTTTTATTTGCATCTATCTAGTTTTCTATTTTATTTTTTATTTTTTGGGTGAGTTGTGACCATTACCTAGCCGGTCACTCTGATGTATGTTAAAAATGGAAAATATATGAATGAACTATCCCTTTTTCTCTTATTCTTATGATAACCCATGCAAATGGAAGTATTAAGGAATATACATGTTTTGAATAGTTCTGGGCTCTAATGACAACAATCAAGCATTCATACCCCTTGGATGTGATGATCAATATATGGAATCCAAAATTCAAGCCACATGGGCCAGCAACAATACTCGTGAACACCTTTTTACCCTATTTATTAATTGAATTGACTGATATAATATGGCGATCTGATTCCAATGTAGCAACAAAATGGATAAGTACAAGTCAACTCTTGACCCTTCTACTCTTCCATCACTTCGTACCTTTTCGCCATCCAGAAAATAAAATGAAATTTCCACTATATGCCAAACCCTAAGTCCCGGGTGGGATTCCTTCCATAAATACTCTTTCTTTTTTATTTTCATCTACATGAATGCATGAATCAAATAGGCCAATGAGCCCATATGAGAACATGTGATCGATGTAACCACAACCTAATAAAAATTGTCGAGTCGAATAGAGGATGGACAAAATAATATAACTGAAACCCATATATAAGATCTCAAGTCAAATAGAAGATTAAGCCCTCATGATGCTACGCCTCAAGGGAAGGAAGGGCCATAAGCTTTCCTTTTGATCACCTTTAAACCACCTAGTCTAACAAGTGATTCTACCATTCGCCTGACTCAAGTTGTTGTTCACTCGAAGTTCTCTCGACTTCGTTGATGTGGCACGCGCTCTCAGCATCCAACCCATTTTGATTGATCCATGTTGGCTCGTTGGAGGACCGGGCGTGAGGGCCAAATTGAGAAACCCACATGAGTTGCCTATTGGACCAAGTGCTGGCCATGCAAGCAGATTCCTTCGACCGCAAGCATTCAACTTTTAGGTTTAGGAGGCAAGGAATGCATCTATAAAAGGGGACTATTATCATCCATTCATGAGGGCCTCCGATTGGTAAATAGAAGCCACATTCTGCAACACAAACCCTAGTAGGGAGAGAGGAGGTGACGGACACACCAAGTGTCATGGAGTTCTCCATCATTCCTACTATCTCTTTGTTATTGTATGTTTCCATGAGTGAGTAGACACTTTGTGATGGGGCATGGGGACTAGCCCCGATCGCCCGTATTTTATCTTAGCTTGTATCTTAACTCAATAATATAGTAGCTAAATAAAGTATCATTTTTATCAGTTCCATTCTTTGAAATTTACAAATTGTTTTGCATATTAGTTGTAATCATCGATATGCAGGTTGATGTGAGGATGATTAGAACAACAAAATGATCTTATTATCCCCATGAACTGTCAGAAATGGATAATGAGGAGTTTGGACTTTGATATGCTACATGTGAATGATGGTCGGTCATAAGTGAAGGAGTTCGGTAGTATAGGTCAGGAACTGGGGTATCAAGGATGGTCGGTTCCAAGGGAGTCTATATGAGGCATCAACATGTATCTCGTGACGGTGCAACAGCTAAGACTCAATTTAGTAACAACTATTGGAGAGTTAGATCTTGTTAGGATAATTACGTAGGCCCGAGTAGTGAAACCCCATGTCATGTTTCTGTTTATTACCTATTATTTACCTCTTTAATCTCTGTTGCTTTTTGCAACAATTTAGTTTAATCAATCATTAAACTATCTGGTAATAAATATTACTCCTTTTACGTCTAAATGATATCTAACTACTTAAAAATGTTGTCCTTTCAGTTTGATCCTTAAGTATACTACAGTAAGGCTTTTGCTCGTGTGGAGTGGAGAATTAGTGCACTACTTTTGGAAAATCTAGGAGATTTTTCTTAGGGTTTTTCTTAGTGCAACATTTGTAGCCCCATCATATACCTGGTAAGACTAAATATGCATCAAATCCATAATGGACATACGCGACATGGGAATAAGGAAATAATTAAAAAAAGAAGTTACCAAGGGTCACTGCACATATCTATGTCTTGCTTGTTACACCTTGTTTACACAGTAGAATAGAACTTTTTGGGAGTTCTTGCATAATGTTAAGGTACCACAGGGATATTCAACCAATATCCATATATTGGTACGAATGAAGGATATGAAGGTTATAGGTCTTAAACATCGTGATTTTCACATTCTAATGTCGCATATATTGCATGTAGCTATTTGATCTATCCTTCCTAAGATTGTAAGGTTTGCAACCACTAGGCTTTGCTTCTTCAACTGTATTCAACAAAGTAACTGATTATGAGATTCTAGATAAGTTGCAAAGATAAGTGGTCATTACACTATGCCAACTTGAGTAGTATTTTCACCCTTCATTCTTGGATATCATGGTACATCTGGTTGTCCATTTGACTACGGAAGTGAAAATATTGGGTCCAATTTTCTTACATGGTTGTATCCTTTTGAGTAATACATGAGTGTTTTTAAAGGAGAAGAACTCTTATCGCCCTGAAGGGGGTATCATTGGGGGATATGTTTCTAGGGAGGTTATGTACTTTTGCAATGACTTTTTGAGTTGGAATAAAACTACTGCTAATACTATGAATCCTAAAGTTTATTTGGAAAAAGGTACTTTGGAAGAAAGATAGATAAATATCAATGGTGAGCAGTGGGAACAAGCACACTTGTATGTTTTACACAACATTGATGATGAGGGTATTTATACCATGGAATACACCAACAAACTCATGACAAGTTATCCTCGAGCCAATTCAATGAGGCTACCTGGAGAGAATAACCAAACATTTATTAGGTGGTTTACAGAGAAAGTATCCAATCAACTATATCAAACACCAAGTAATGTTACAAAAACTATCAAGTGGCTTGTGTATAAGCCAAAGGCCCACATTAGATCATACAAAGGGTTTGACATAAATAGATTTTCATACCACAGTAGATGTCAAGATGATAAGAGTGTCATCCAAAATAGTGGGGTTCCCTTTCAGGCATCTTGATTGTATTTTTATAGTGCCAAGGATAGGAGTCCATGTGAAAGAAAGACGTCTTATTACAATTTCATTGAAGATATATGGGAAATTGACTACACAAAGTTTAGAGTTCCATTATTTAGGTGTAATTGGGTTGATAAAAACAAAAGAGTTGTAGTTGACACACATAGTTTCAAAATAGTAACCCTTCATCATGGCATCATAGGAAAAATAGGTATTCTATATCGATGATCCTACAAAAGAAAATTGGTCCATTGTTCTTCATGGGAAAAGACAGTTCATTGCATATCCTATTGATGAAGAAGAGTACTATGACAAGTATGATGACTCTAGTCCATTCTCTGTTAGCTAACCAAGTGTAAATATTGAATCTAACATTGATTACTATACATATGAAGATCACACAGATGGGATATTAGTTTAAGGTATACTACATGTAATATCTCATATGTTATTTGCATTATATTACATGTTCAAACTTTTTCATCTGTGATTTGACTTTTTAATATGTGATTTGACTTTTTAATATGCAGTATGACTCTTTCATATGTGATCTAACTTTTTATATGTGATCTGACATTTTTCATATGTTTACTTTTGATTTGATAGATGGCATTTGACCAGGAGCACAATGATCCCGAGCGTGAGGGTCCTATTCAGCATCCTGACCAGGTTGCTGACGGTGTTGATAAACAAAATAGAAGAGAGGGATAACTTTGATAAAAATTACCACAAATAAGGAAGGGAGGAAGGGCGTCGTTGATCTTAATGAAGCAAGCATGCCAATTACTAAAGAGTTTGTCAACTATTGTGGAGTCCTTGCTCAAATAAAAGTGCCTCTTCATGTTGAGGATTGGAGACAAATAAATATCACCAATAAAGACCTCGTCTAGAGGGGATAGAGGGGAGATATATATATTTACATTTTTATAGTCTTTTCCTATTCTTTAATTTAACATTTCTAAATAATAGTGAATGTTGAACCTTTTTAGGGATGACATGAGCTTGATGAAAAGTTGCATTGCAAGTTTTTTATGCACCTTGTCGGGAGAAAACATAGAGATTGGCAGACAATCATCACAAGAGACTGCATTTTTGGAGACAAGAAGGATCTGGACCCGTAGGGAATTCAAGATGAAAAATAAGGTATCGAAAAAAAAAATTTAAAGCATGATTCCCCTTACATGAAGATTGCATCAACAATAATGTAATGAGGAAGGAAAGGTAAAAAGATTTATAGATGGTCTAGGAGGAAGTCCAGTGACATTACCCTTACATTAGCATTGTGCTTCTTCTTCGGGAAACAACTCACTCGTTCTTTAGCAATAAAACCTAAACAATCATCTCCACCGACCTCCTGGTGTAGCATCACAAACAACAGTTGACAGTGTCCACCTTGTTATAGACAATGGCCTCCCACCTCTAGAGTAGTCCATGCAGACCATCGAGAAATCCATGTTGTACTACCAGATCCAATGGGAAGGAGTTGTCCTTTTCAAACATCAACCTGCTAGAGTTGATACACTCTCCCACCATTGTCTCTCCTTTGTTATCCCTCCCATTATAGGGTAGGACTTGCTTGGGCTATTTATGGGTTACCACAAGTAGAGAGGAAAATAATTTTCAAAGAAATTGTTGTGTATAGAAAAGCCCCCAATATCCCTCCATTTATTCGAGAGGTTAGGGTAAGTGTCCCCAGTCTATGCGGGAGTCAAAAGGGTCGAATTCACAAATTTTATAGAACCTATGCATGGAAAACCAGTCAGTTTGCATGCCCAACCGGTAAGTTCAAGTGCAAACCGGTTAGCTGGTGCCATGAACCAGTCGGTTCATGCAGTTTTATGTTCTGAATCACATTGGTATTCAAAGCACGATTAATGCACAACATGACTTCATCACCAATTCTTTGATCCAATTGAATAGATCATTGAACTGAATAGTTCATCCCATGAACCGGTCGGTTGGGACCAGTGAATCGGTTAGTTAACTATGTGAACCATTCGTTCCACACCCTAACTCAACCATTCATAAACCAATGTTTATTCCAATTAACCTGACACTCCAACTGATCTGTTCAACACTTGAGCCAGTCAATTTAGAGTCCAGTCAGTCAATTTTGAACCCTAGTTGTTTAATTGAATACCTAAAAACTTTTCGTAATCAATATATGCATCATTCATGAATATACTCATTAAATCCAAGTGTATCCTATGCGTCTTACCTTATAGGTCCAAAGTTACATTGGTAGTGAATGCACATAACAAAATTATGACATCACAAGCAAACAACGGCGTCTAGGAACACATCATTGCTACCCAAGTAATTCAAAAATTAGGAGAACAAGTTCAACCAAAAATTTATGATTTGTGTTACCATTTTTGTATAGTTATTTTGTCTTTGATGTTCGGATTGAACTTAAGGCATGGAATCATGATCCTCTCAACATTCAATTTATATTCCTTGAACTAGAGCAGAATCTATGAGATGAACATGAGTTCACATCTCACATCTTGAATCACATGAGTTCGACCTAACATTTCTCAGTCTCTCTTATCAAGTGGCCTCGATATCATTCTCATGTATGAGGGACAAATCCCATATACATCACTCACACTCAATCCCTGTGTCACAATGCACCCAAGAACCACCTTTATGGCAACCCTTATTCAGGATCGCAGTAGATGATGTCAAAGTAGATGAATGACATGTGATGAATTTAGTGACTTCAGTTCTAAGAACCACAATCACCACTTATCACTATGAGAGATGATTCTAACTACCATTCCATGGTCTCAATGTATCACTCTCATGGTAGGTATGTCAGATACACTATTCTCAAACTTGTACCTACGTGCTTGACTTGATATCACATATCATAACTATTGAGACTCTACCATCAGTCAACACACACTCTAGTCTTATGTATTATTTTTGTCTATTTTGTTTCCACAGTAATATTTGACTAGGGCCAAATCAAGAATGTATATACTCTTAACATTCATTTGATCTCATTATTCAAGTCACATACTTGAAGACATATGTCATCAAGTAACATCATTCTTTAAATGACTACTACGTATGTTTCATCATCTCATTAATGAGACAAACATAATAGATGGAATTACCTTTATTATTATCAAATCATGTATTAATGCCACATTCCAATCATCATATGATTGGCTCTTTGGGCATATATACCAAAAGACCCCCACTTGCACTTAGAGCCAATTAGGAATGAATCTTATTCCAAGTGATCTTAACATGTCCATCATGTTTCTATTGTGCTAGTGCTTTTATAAAAGGGTTAGAAACATTTGCTTCAAGTCTGTGTTTTGCAAGTTTCACATCTCTTCGTTGTGTGACATTTCGAATGAGATGGAAGTGTCGCGGTATGCTATCTAAGATTCCTTGCCTAACCAGTAGCTCCATTGTTGTCATCGATATTTCTATTGTGTCATAAATGGTTGGAACCTTCCATAAGGTCATCTCTATGAACTTCTAGATCTATACAGTATCTTCTGTTGTTCACATAACACAAGATACTTGACTTCCATTGTAGATTTAAACAACTATCTCTTACTCAGAACTCTTCCAACTTAGGGTCAAACATTAAATTAGATTGTGGTCATTAATTTTATTTGTCATTTAGAAGCTTGCATTAGTGTAACTTTTAGACCCAACTCTTCCTTATTACCATAACTAATGAATCAATCATTTTTTGTGCTTCTCAATTCATTAAGGATGTTCTTATGGCATTCTAGTGACTTTTACTAGATACTACCAGATTTTCTCTCTCGGGATGTCCAATACATACGAGATTTCTAGATAAGTATATATATCTTCTCATAATGTCCAATACATATGAGACAATGGGATGAGTACATACATGATAGATCTAGTTGTGAATGCATGTGGCATCTATTCATGTGTTCCTATTCTTCATAAGAAATGGGACACTAGCCTCTTATGTGACTAACTCCATGGAACATGGACAAGTTCTCTCTCATTTAGTCATGTATGTTGAACACCTTCAACATCTTTCCAATGCACGTGCTCTTTCTTAGGTTGAGAAGCTTTCTAGATATATCTCTATAGTTCTCAATTCCTATCACATAGTTCACCTAAACCCTTAAAAGAAGGTATTTTCCTTTCCACGATTTAAATTTTTTAGGATAAGAACGTTATTCCCCATCCTTATGTTGAAATTAAATATGCTCCCACTAAATCATTTGTAATAACATGTTTCATCTTCATTATGACTCAAGTCAAACCCTTTGACCATCTTGTCAAATAGAAGGATTCAAGTCTGTGATGCTTACTTCAATCCCAAAATTGACCTTTGTAGCTTATGGACTTTATTTGCATTATTGGATTTATAAAACTTTAGGTAGTGTCACGTACACATCCTCATAATTATTCCAGTTAAGTAATGTGATTTTAACATCCATATGCCAAATATCATAGACATACTAAGCTACAATAGAAAGCATGATCCTGATGGATTTAACTACGATAACTGGTGAAATACTTCATCATGTTCAACACCTTCAACTTCTTTGAAACTCTTTTCGACCAAAAATACCATTCCATGTTGGTCTCCTTTCAAGGAACCAAATGCACCCTTTGGGTTTTACCCCTTCAGGAGGATCCAACAAGGTCATACCTTGTTAGTTTACATGGAGTTCATCTTGGATCTCATGGCTTCAAGCCATGCTTCATATTATGATCCCTCAATAGCTTCTAGGTAGGTTGTTGACTCATCATATATGACCAACTCACTACCTTTTAAGCCATAAGATGTTATAATATTTCAAGATCAAGGTGTGTTCTACTAGAACTATAAGTCTTATGTGTAACATAAGGAACTTGAGATTCCACAACAACTTGTGATTCTCCTTGTTTCTACTGTACCTCTTTAGGCTCAATGTTTTCTTGTTTTGTCTCAAACATTTCAAGTTCTACTTTTACTCCCACTGATTCCTTTGGAACTAAGTTCCTCTTCATGAATACAACCATCCTAGCAACAAACACCTTTGTTGTTGGATTCAGATACAAGTAGTATTTCCACAAATTAACATTTATGTGATTTATTGATGAATCCTCTAGATTCACCCTCTCAGTCGCCAATTCTAAGGATTTTATGTCGCATATCGACTGATCTAGCCTCGCTTTGGGTTTACTTTAAGTATCTTTTCAGTCTCGTGTAATTAGTGCATTACTAGCTCAAATAACCCTAGTTTCCAGCTTATTTGATCTCATTTTCCCCTACTCATGTTCTCTCTCCTCTGCAGATCGTACTCAACTATCACCATCGGTCATGACCCTGACAACACTGACCCATGCGGTCTCAAGACCGTTTGAGCCCATGCGGTCTCAAGACCGTTTGAGCCCATGCGGTCTCAAGACCGTTTGAGCCCATGCGGTCTCAAGATCGTTTGGCCACTGGCAGCTCACGCAAACAACACATGCAACCTACTCGTCGACACCACTGCTGCCCGCGACCGTCGGCGTCGTCGTCTTCACCAACCTTGCTCTGCTACCATCGCACGTGCATGAAGCAACGCCACCACCATCTCCGCCATCGCAGTAGCCATGCCTCCATCGCCAACCACGCATGCAAGACTGTTTGCATCAGGCATATGCATGAAAACCGTTTGAAGTTCACAAGGCAGCAAGACCGTGTAGGCAAACCGCATGGGCTTGTGCTCACAAAACCGCATGCTGCTGGGATGGGAAACCGCATGAGATCGCATGCACCCAGCTGAGCCGAAACCGCATGAGCAGCTGCGTGTGAAACCGCATGAAGCGCTTGCTTGAATGGAGACCAAACCGAATGAGCGAGACTGTGCTGGAGATCGTTTTGCTGCTAAGCTTGCGGGATCGTTTGATAATAGTTAATTTCTGAAACCACGTGATTGCATGAAGGACCGCATGGAATGGCAAGCAAAGAACGTGGGAGTATGTTGGAAACGAGTGGAATGGTGGAGAAACCGAGAGAAGCAAACCATTTTCTTATTGTAGCTGAAACCGCATGAACAATCGTATGAGCAACCGCATGCACATAGCCTGGATCCAAGACCGTTTGCATGTAGGAAGACCGCATGAAGGAATTAGCAAAGACCGTTTGCCTCTTTTCTCTTGAGTGTAGACCGTTTAACAATCACATATGTATATTTGAAGACCGTTTGGAGGTTCGTATGAAACCGAATGGAAAAGAACTATCAACAGCAGATCGTTTCTGCAGCAGATCGTTTGGAGCAGATCGCAGCAGCCCACGTGAAGTAAATGTTCTTTGCAGCAGATCAACACGTAGCACTATTCATGCCAAACCACATGAGTACACGTGAATGAGGAAGCTAGCGGCTAGCAGAACAGCAAAGACCGCATGAGAAGCACAACACAAGATCGTATGAGCAATAGGAAGTGAAACCGCATGAGTCCACGTGACTCAGCTAGATGAATGGAGCGCTGCTTTCCAAGACCGCATGAGCAAAGGCACCAAGACCGCATGGGCAAATGTGCACCAAGACCGCATGCACATTGCTTTACAAGACCGCATGGAGCGTTGTGGATGAAACCGCATGAGCGCACATGTACGCAAACTGCATGAAGAGCACAGTGCAAGACTGTTTGCTCATGAGTAGCCTGAAGACCGTTTGCTAAAAGCAGCAAACACAAACCGTATGAAAGAGATATTTTACCAAACTGATCCAAGACCGTTTAAAGGTCTGCCATGTTCCTATAAATAGGAACCCAAGGGTCCTCACTAGGGGGATACCATCTCACTACAACCCAAGGCTTCCGGACTGGGACCAGTGCCGGAACGCTGCCAGACTACCCGAGCACCGTTTTCGTCCAAACTTCACCCACAGCCTTAGAATCCCATCCTGAGTCCAGATCCGGTGTGCTGCCAGACTGGAGACAGATCTAGAAGGTTGTTCCATCACCATCTCACCTCTATCATCTCACTTCTACCATTGTTCTATCTCATTCTACCCGTGCAATCCCAGAGGTAGACACGACGACCGAGGCGGAGAGACAGACGTCATCAACCACAACGGAGCAGTCCCGAAGACTGTGACGATCTACACCAGGCTGTCATAGATCTACTCTTCTGCTCCGACGATGTTTTCTTTCTCTCTCTTCTCTTTCCTTGTTGTTCCCTCTATGAGGAGCGAGTAGTTCCATCCACTGGGGTGCGGGGACTAGCCCCACTGCCTGTATTTTGTATCTTGTACTAAAAAGATGTTATCATTCCAATTCAATGCTAAATCGTTTCATACATGCTTGAATGTTGGCCACGTTCTTGTATGCATCTATTGTCTTTCGTTGTGGTTTGTCTACGACCGCTCTTGAGACTCGAATGCCGATTTAGTTTTGTTTTCTGGTGTGTGTATCCACCGCGCATCCGTTTCGGTATCTAGGAACGCTTTCTAAGGAGTGGAGTAAACTCACCTCCATCGTTGTACTTTTGTACTATGAAATAGAATCAGTTGACGTACAAAAGTACAACCTTGACAGGTCGAGGAACACACTCTGAGGAGAGAGTGGTGCAAAGTACTTGACCATTCGTTCGGGAATGGCTGACATTGCAACACTCTCACGTTTCTCGTAGCTATATCCTCGAAAGAGGGATAGTCTATAAGGATACTAATCGATTTGGTAATCATCGCTCGCTTGCTAATTTTCCGATGCACGTTTCATGAGGTTGAATAAGATTTTCTCTTCGGAGACTACATATCTTCATTGACACGTAGATATGTACCGGATGAGAGTTACTCAACCTGTGAAGGATGTGTGCATTACTCTTGTCCTATAAGACATCGGTATTGTACAACATCCATGTATCTTGCTTACAAGTCATGCTATGTTTGGTACAAGTACAATTCATGTGTAGTGGTGGTGATTACCCGCATCGCCCCAGTGGTCCATCATCATTTTCTAATCTTAGATATTAATCATTAAACTAGTTTTTATTCTTGCCTTTACTTTTGCATGTTTAGGTTAAATAACTCAAATCAAACTTCTGGTCTTAGATGATTAACTTGGATTGATACGAAATAAGAAAAAGACACTCAGATTCTTAACGTTGTCCTTTGGGTTCGATCCTAAATTTGTACTATGATAAGGCTTCCACACTCTTGTGGGGTTGGAGCATTTATCTAGCACCAGTTGTAGGTAAACCTAGAGAGGACATCAACTCTCTAGGGTTTTTGGTGCATATTTGGGACTCCCATTGGAAGAGTAATCTTTTGGTGTAAGTCCCAGCTCCATCAAAAAATGGTGCCGTTGCCATGGACAACGGTATAAGAATCGTCTTTTTCGAATTCCGTGTCAATTTAGGTTTCTCTAGGGTTTTTCATTTTCTTTTCAAAAACATAAAAAGTGAAGGGCTTAATCTCGCATATCTTCTTGGATTCGAAGTGGTTGGTCAAGCCTGATACACTCTTTCCTTGATTTCAGGTACCAACTCTCTTTAAAATGAAGCAGTCGACACCACCAACTGTTAGATGTCAACTATGTGGTGACTATTCTCACACATCGATTTACTGCTTCAATGTCCCTCCTCTCTACGTGATGGCCTTGCGTCAAGTAATCATGAATCGGATAGCTGGGAAACTCAAAGCAGCCTCTTCATACAACTATGGATATAATGCAAGTTATAGTTCGTATCACCCTGGAGGTTACTATGAAAAACCTAACTATGGTGGATTTCAAGGCGTGGACTACAATGTAGAAGGGAACCTGGAAGATGATGAAGTGCATGAAGATCAACCCACATTGATGGAAGAACTACATGCTATACAAACATCGGTGGCTCAACAACTAGTTGATCAGACAGCCGTGATCAAGAAGTTGATAGATCAACTTACACAACTTGTCAACGCTCATGAGCAATATGTATAACTTCCACCAATTTTAACTAAGCACATCCCTAGTCCACACGTTGATTACGATGATGATTATGATATCATGTGGGAGGTGCCTTCCAATGATCTTCAAGCACCAGTGCAAGGTGGGGAATCATCCTTAGAGTTAATGACTGAATTTAAGGATGACTCCTTCACAACATCACAAGAAAAAGAATCATTTTCCGAGCCAAGGTCTGACTCGGATAATGATTCATGCACTATGCTCTTAGATGAAAGAATGAGTAGCCAATATGAAGATTTTCTACAATTGGAAGACAAACTGGGGATACATTTCGGTGTTTGTCCATCTTCTCCCCCCATAGACCCAGATCCAACCATACAGATTGAGGGGCAGTCAGCAATGATTGACTCCTTCTACGACAAATATTCTTCAACTTCAACTATCTTGTCATTGAATTCCAATGAAGAAAGGTCTGCATTACAAGAACCCTACACTCCTTCACGGTCAGACTTAGATGAAGATGTGACTGATTCAGATAAGGAGACACCTTTTATGCAAGAGACTCAAATGACCCCATTTCTGGAACATAATTCGGTTTTTCCTTATGAAGAAATTTCTGATCATTCAAATGATCTAGAAACAAACTTCGAGGATGGGACCGATCAAGATCTTGATTCAAAAATGGACCATACCACTCTCACTGATGAAGTAGAATCAAGGGAGAATGACGGGTCTCAAGATGACAATCATATGACCAGTCCTTTTCATGAGATGATATCACCTGAGTTACCACCACCACAAGAAGTCCAGTCGGACCCAGTCCTCGAACAAGAGCATGATCTTTCTATTGAATCTCCTTCTAGTCACTTGAACGAGTCGACAGTGCACTATGAAGAGAAACATGAGCCATCTCTTGACTTAGGAACGGATTACGATATTACCGTAAAATCTTATAATGATAAAAAGGACCCTTGGGAAGACATCAAGTCCTTTATAGTCACTCATCCCTATGAAGAAGCCCCTCTGAATATTCAAGAAACTGAGATATGTCCATTACTTGAGCTAGGTTCCATTCCTCCCATAGAAACTCTTCCCGAGCACTCAGTAGAACCAGAGGAGTGTTATGAAGAAGAACTGGAACAACAACATGATTCAGAAATGGTATATATTAGTCCCAATATCGAAGAAATGGGTTCATCAGGGGATTTTAGCCCTCAGAACGATATGTCATGGACTAATCCATCCCATGAAGATATATCACTGGAACCTCTATCCCAGGATCCCATGATTTCCTTACCCGAGCAAGAGTTCATTTTACCAGTCAAATCCTCTTCTAGTTTCTTGGATGAACTAAGGATGTTCTACGAGGAAAATCCTAGACAAAACCTTGAAAAGAAGAACCACACTCTTACCAATTTCAACATTGATAAAGATGATGATACTTCTCAAAATAACTCCTCTAATGAAGAAACGTCATCCGGGCTACCATATCCCACACAAGAAAAACCAAGTGACGAAATAAAGCCGAAACCGGATCCACCACCTGATCCTGGACAGGAGGAAGTTCAAGTGGCCGACCCTCAATCAACTGCCCTAGATTTTGAAGAAAGCAGTTTTACTTTGAACTTCGAGGGTGAGCCACAGCTGGAGGGCACAAGTGGGCATAACCTTAATTTCTCACATAGTCCTCCAGTTTTGACTGCTTATATTTCGCCTCCCTCACTGATGGGGGAAGGTCTTTGGATTCTTCTAGATGGACAACGAGGCGAAAGAAATGTGCATCCAAGTCGTCCAGAAGACTCGTTCGAGTTGCCACAACCACCCAATCAACAGGTTGTTTGGGCCACTTCCTCGTTCTCGACACCAGCTATCACGAGACATCTTTGCCGCACCTTCTTCCAACTACGAGGACCGCCTGGTTAACATTGAGCAACCCTTCCCCTCCACCTTGAACCTAATATTTGTTCAGAAAAGAGCAAATTCATGAGTTCAAGGTGGAGGGCGGGTGGTATGAATTTCACTCCACCCTCTATCTTTATTGCTTCCTGTTTTTCCATTCTAGTTTCTTTTTCATAATTTTTCTGCCTTTCGGTAGTCTTCCAAAAATAAATCCTTTTTCTAGTCGACTTTTTGTTTTCGAATCTGTGATCATCACCTCTTTTCGTTGCAATTTTCCAAGAAAAGAATGCTTAAAACTAGCCAATGCGTGTCCTTCATCTTGAATTGTCTATGAAATCTAATGGCATACCCTCAAATAGGAAAAGATGATACACTTCAATATGGCTGAGATAGATCAAATACATCACGCCTTTATCTGATTAATGGATCTGTTGTATGGATTTCTCATTTGATGTTTCATCATGTCTCTTTTTGAGCAGAGTGTGATGGAGAAAAGAGACCTGTCGCATGGAATCGCTAAGCAAACTGCATGTGACGACCCCAATTTCTACATACTTTCCTTAGTGACACATACAGATATGCGTGCACTCATATCCATAAATGTCAAAAGGGAAAATAGTAGAAATCAAGATAGCCAACTTAAATCAGAGAAAAGCCAAGATTAAGTTCACAACATAACAAATAGCCACACCACATTCCATTCAACAATATAAGATAAAGTCATACATATTGATACTGAAGAAAGAAGAAGAATAAGTCTACGATTATTACATTGGATCTCAATCATCCTCAACATAATTTAGGGAAAGAAATAAACTAGCAACTAGCAAGAAGAGATAAGAGAACTAGATCTATCTAATAAATCCTCCACACTTATTATTTGTGCCTTCATGTACTTTGAATATGCATTGCACTTTAATCTTCAATTGTTCCTTCTACCTAGAAAATACGAGAAACAAAAACATCAACAAAGTTGGTACGTGGAATAAAAGCTATACTATGCTGACATATAAAATACTCGAATTGAAGAAGAAGAAAGAAAACATTATTTAAGGGCAGAAAATCAGGTAATCCCAAGTTATTAGCCTCATTTATAGTGAACATGCATTACTATGGTGGACTTAGCACATAATTGCATAAATAGTGGGCCCTTCCCCGTGTACCTTGTACTCTAGGGATCTCCCCATATACCATGTACTCTAGCGAGGTGCTAGTCAACATTAAAGCATTCCCTCTCTAATAGGGAGTTTAATGAGCACCACTAGTAACTACACTTCACTTATATTCAATTATGTTCTTTTATGTTCAAGGTGGTAAAATATCAACTAATCATATATCAACATCCGTCAAGGTGTATCAATTTCATGCAAACAATTACATATACTTAACATCCAGCAAAAACTAGTCATATAATTATATCCACGTACCTCTAAATCTCAGATCTGGATTCCACAAGTCCTAAGTTAGGAGAAGACAATAGATCACCCTGAAATGTAAACAAAACCCTATGTTACTATGGATTCTCATTATTCCACATTAGGGCTTCTTATTAGGGTTTAGGTCATTTAGAGAGGTCACCTAGGGGATATATATATATATATGTATAGGATTTCGAGTTGGGGTCTGAGATTAGAGTAGTCCAGATTATAAAAGGACATTTCAGTTATTAGGGTTTCCATAAATTGTACTTCATAATCATGATGAGGTGAGAAACCTAGAGATTTAGGTTCTTCTCAATTATTAAATCATCTATCTTCCATAAGTAGGATTTCGAGTAACATTATGACTAAGATCATAATTAGGATTTAAATATTCCCAAGACAGAAATAAAATCAGTTATAACCATTATTCCACAAAACAATGTATTAAAAGGGTCATTAGAGATGGTTGGCCATATTTTCCAAAAATGGTTCATATCCAGGTCGTTATTATATTTTATTCAGATATCTTGGATTTTTCTGATGAAAATGGTATATTTATTCGTTATTTTCTGATAATCCTACTATTTTCTAGGGTTTTCCTAAGATCTGACCAATCAGGGAATATTCTAAGGAATTAAAAATAAAAAAAAAGGTTTGCGAGCTCTGACTCGCGGATCATGCGAGGGATCCGACTAACCGGACCCTCTCACTGACCCGCGAGCAAGCGCTCGTCTAAGCGGGGTCAGGGTCACTGGAAGGTCAGGAATACCCCTGACGCCATCCTGCTGGCTCGTTTCTGGGTGAGGGCGAGGAAGGGAAATCACCCCTCCGAATGTTCCTGCTCGCGCCATGGCTGCAGCGAGGGATCGGAGGATGATCGACCGAGGTGGGATGTGATTCCAGGGAGTGAATTGGGGTTGCGCCACCTATCGGGTTGAGTTCGTCGACTCGCGGCGGTTGCGGGGAGGTCAGGTTCGTCGGAGAAGGTGATCTAGATGTCGTTTTCCATTCAAAACAGACTATCACAGGCCGAAGAGGAAAGTTGGGAATTACCTGCCCTCGGGTTGGATTGAGGGAGTCCACAGCTTCGCGGAGGTCCGTCGATGTTGTTGCAGTCCTCCCGAGGCTCCGAGACAGTCCCAAGCTCGCCGGCGGTGGAGCTTTGGAGCTCAGCTGTGGCGGCTCGTCGACCCGAAGCTCAAGGCCTTCGTGGCTCCAACCGAGGATGTCGGTCGCCTCGCCTAGACTCCTAGATGGTGTGGTCGAGGGTGATTGAGAGGAGAGGACTGCTAGAGGGAGGACGAGGTCGAAGTCGGGCGAGCAGGGGGTGCTTGAGGTCAGGGAGTAAGGGGTGGTCTCGGTTGCAATTGAGGGGTTTGTGAGACTAAAAGGTAGATGGGGTAGCTACTGGACTCCTTAAATAGGAGTGGGGGGTGCTAGCGAGGAGAGCCCTAATTTGGCTGCCGCCGCCAGTGAGAGGCGCGAGAGCTCGGGGAGTCGTTCTCCCTGATCCGGTGGAGAGGGATGACGTGGTGAGGGTCGTTGGGTTCGGTTTGAGGAGAGGAGGTGGTCCTCCAAATATCTCGCGAGGAGGAGGCGGGGTTCAGGCGCGTGAGGTGGTTGTTGGTGTTGGCGTTCAGCTGGGGTCGAAGCCGAAGGAAGCGGGAGGTGGAAGACGGGGTCCTGGACCCTTGGATCGAGATGGAGCCGCGGCCTTCAGATCGAACGGCTGAGATTAAACCCAGCAAAGGGCCGCGCCCAAGAAAAGGGAAAAGATGGGCCGCGTGACATTTAAATGTCCAAATTAGATGTAGACCTTAGTTCTAGGCTAGTTTAGGTGATATAATACACCAAAATTCCAAAGTAAATAACTCACAATTGGTAATTCCAATTGTGATGAGATTTTTGGCATAGTTTTATAATACTATGATTTAGCTATGGTGGAAAGTTAGGGTCCCAATTCGATTATTGACTATGTCAATTGATTAATGTCATGATACTTGTATTATTGACTTTATGTACCATTATGGATGGTCTTAAGTGAAATTAATAATCCACTAAATCAATTTATTGAGAGAGATGGTCAAGGGAAAAAAAGGAACAATTAAAATTTGTAAGAGAGATGAATTAAATAATAATATATTTAAAAACTCACTCTGTCACATTCTCCCCTCCTTAAAAGAATTTTGTCCCCAAAATTCAAGCAGCCTGGAAAAGATATGGATACTTTTTCTCAACCTCGGTCTTTAGCTCCCAGGTGGCATCGGTTTCATCATGGTGGCTCCAGAGAACTTTCACCATTTCAATTTGACGATTACTGCGAAGCTCTTTTGACTTGAAGTCGAGAATTCTGACTGGGGACTCAGCATATGACAGATCATCCTTCAATTCAAGAGGCTCATGATTTAAGATATGACTGGAATCTTTGACATAGGGCTTCAGATTAGATACATGAAACACATTATGCATGGCACTATACTGAGGGGGCAAAGCAAGACGATAGGCACATTCGCCAACCCTTTCTAGGATCTCGAAGGGTCCAACATAACGAGGACTGAGCTTTCCTTTGTTCTTGGCCAAAGCTCGAATAGGTCGGATTTTCAGAAATACATGGTCACCCTCCTTGAATTGACGTTCTTGACGGTGAGCATCTGCATAAGACTTTTGCCTATCCTGTGCTCGCTTCATTCTCTGCCTAATCAATGCAACCTTATCAGAATACAACTGCATCTCCTCGGATTTCATCAGGGTACGCTCTCCGACATCATCCCAGTGTAACGATGATCTGCATGGTCGACCATAAAGAGCTTCATAGGGAGGCATCCCAATGCTTGCCTGATAGCTGTTATTATAGGCGAACTCTGCTAAAGGCAAGTAATAGTCCCATGAGCCTTCCCAGTCTAGAACACAAGCTCGTAGAAGGTCCTCTAGAATCTGTACTGTACGTTCTGACTGCCCATCTGTTTGCGGATGGTAAGCTGTACTGAAATTCAACTTAGTACCCAATTCCTCTTGAACCTGTTTCCATAGCTTAGAAGTGAACTTTGGGTCCCTGTCTGAGACAATAGATGCTGGAACCCCATGTAGGCGTACTATCTCCCGTACGTAGAGATCTGCCAACTCAGAAACCTTTGCGGTAGTCTTCACAGGAAGAAAATGAGCTGATTTAGTGAGACGATCCACGATGACCCATGCAGCATCGTATCCCTTCCTGGTCCTGGGTAATCCCACCACGAAATCCATGGTGATGTGTTCCCATTTCCATTCCGGAATCTCGAGGGGTTGTAGTAGACCGCCTGGTCTCTGGTGTTCGGCCTTAATCCTTTGACATGTCAAACACCTGGACACGAAATCGGCAATATCACGCTTCATGCCCCTCCACCAAAACTGACGTTGTAGGTCTTTGTACATTTTTGTTGTACCTGGATGAACTGTATACTTGGACCCATGTGCCTCATTTAGGATTGATGTCTTTATAGCTGACTGCTCAGGAACCCATATACGATTCTTGTAACGGAGACCTCCATCCAGACCCACGGCCAGATGTGTTTGCGGCTTTGACAGAAGGGAAGAGAGTTCTGCAAGATCGGGACTAGCCTTTTGTGCCTCAAGAAGTTCGAAATGCAGGTTGGACGTGATGGAAATGTTATTGACATGCACACGATCAAACAAAAACTGCGGCTTCCAGCCCACTAGATCCTCCATGTTCCTCCATTCGGGGACAGAAAGAGATGTACATACTGCCCTTTTTCTACTAAGGGCATCAACGACTACATTTGCCTTCCCCGGATGGTAGGCAATAGTGAAATCGTAGTCCTTTAGGTATTCAATCCATCGTCGTTGACGCAGATTCAAGTCCTTCTGAGTCAAGATGTACTTCAGGCTTTTGTGGTCAGTGAAGATGTCGAACGTTGCCCCGTACAGGTAGTGCCTCCAGATCTTGAGGGCATGAATGATTGCAGCTAATTCCAAATCATGGGTGGGATAATTAAGTTCATTGGGTTTTAGCTGTCTAGAAGCGAAGGCCACTACTTTACCATTCTGCTGCAGAACACATCCTAACCCATTCCTCGAAGCATCAGTGAAAATCAAAAACCCTTCGTTGCCAGAAGGTAGAACAAGGACAGGAGCCGACGTCAACTTCTGCTTTAACTGCTGGAAACTGGACTCACAAGTATCTGACCATATAAAATGCTCGTCCTTCCGAGTAAGCTTGGTTAGAGGGAGTGCAATTTTGGAGAAATTTGGAATAAAACGACGATAATATCCGGCCAGTCCTAAGAAACTCCGAATTTCAGAAGGATTACGGGGAGGTTGCCAATCAAGTACAGCAGAGACTTTGGCGGGATCAACCGATATACTACCTCCAGAAATGACATGCCCAAGAAACATAACCTTATCTATCCAGAACTCACATTTTGAAAGTTTTCCATAAAACTTCTGGGTTCGAAGAATGTCAAGAACAGATCGTAAGTGTTCACGGTGTTTTTCCATAGAATCAGAATAGATCAGGATATCATCAATGAAGACGACCACAAACTCATCAAGATAGGGTTGGAAGACTTTGTTCATCAGATTCATAAATACTCCTGGTGCATTGGTCAAACCAAAAGGCATCACCAGAAATTCGTAATGCCCGTAACGAGTTCGAAAAGCAGTTTTAGAAATATCAGAATCTTTGACTTTGAGCTGATGGTATCCAGAACGGAGATCAATCTTTGAGAAAACTTTAGCAGTACGAAGCTGGTCGAAAAGGTCATCAATACGAGGAAGGGGATACTTGTTTTTAATAGTAGCCTGGTTCAACATGCGATAGTCAATACACATACGCATAGAACCATCCTTCTTTTTAACAAAAAGAACAGGAGCTCCCCAGGGGGAGACACTAGGACGAATGAAGCCTTTGTCAAGAAGTTCTTGCAACTGTTTCTTCAACTCCATCAGCTCAGCAGGAGCCATCCTATACGGTGCCCTAGAAATCGGAGTGGTTCCAGGAAGGAGATCTATGGAGAACTCAATGTCTCTATTTGGAGGCAGCCCAGGAAGCTCCTCCGGAAAAACATCAGGGAAGTCACGTACCACCTCCAGACTTTCTACAGGCCCATTACTAGGACTGGTCTCTGAGACTAATGCGAGGAAAACTTTACATCCCTTAGAAATAAGCTTTTTAGCTTTAAGAGAGGAGATTATAATATTGTTACAGAATCCACTTCCTCTAGGGATTTTCACAGGATAAGAATGAGGGTGAGAGAGAATGACCATCTTGTTTCTACAGTCAATGTGAGCATGGTATGTGTAAAGCCAGTCCATACCAAGTATAACATCAAAGTCTTCCATAGTTAAGAGAATGAATTCGAAGGGCATATCATGATTTTCATATTTAAGAGAAAGTTCATTAGTTTTCTGTAAAGTTGTGAGTATTTTGCCACTCGGAGTAGACACGTCCAAAACATAGCCCAAATCCCGGATGTGAAGATTTAATATGGATGCCAGAGTTTGAGAAATAAAAGTATTTGTAGATCCGGAGTCAAATAAAGCCTTCACAGGATGACCATTTAATAATACAATGCCTACATAGGGAAATCAAATTATGAATAATTGCAGGCTTGAACAAGATATCGAATTATAAAGAAATTAGGTTACCTTCACAGAGCTGGTTTGGATTTGCCTTGGCCTCTTCTGCATTTACTGCAAACACCCTGCCGTTGCGGTGTCCCTGAGGCTGCGGAGCACCACCTACAGGATTTCCAAAGATGGAGGGAGTGGGGCACTTGGCAACAAAATGACCCTCCTTTTTGCAGTTATAGCATACGGGCTTGGTGTGGCGGCATACTCCACCATGGTGTCGTCCGCAAGTCTTGCACTTCGGGTGGACAATCTTCTGTTGATTTCGATTGTTCTTCTGTCCTCCTTTCCCTGAACCTCCTCCTTTCCCTGATCCCTTGTTATTATGGCCTGGGTGGAACTTCTTAAACTTATCCTCTTCAGTTGTGGTTAACCCTAAGTATCCCATGCTAGAAGGTTTTTGCATGCCCTGCTCTCTCTCCTGCTTGAGGGCCATATCTAGGGCTTCATCTATACTTCTGGGATGAGAGGCTATGACTAGGGTTTTTAGGTGGGCGGAAAGGCAGTCAATGTAGTGTTCAGTAAGACGGTCTTCAGTCCTGATGGGTGCATAACATTCCAGAAGCCTAAACTTCCGGGTGTAATCAGCTACTGATAGACCTCCCTGCCTTAACTCCATGTACATCTTCTCCTTCCTCTTCCTCTCAGCTATGGGCATAAAACGATCTGTGAAGAGGTTTTTAAAGGCTTCCCACTCCATGTTGTCTACTTCCTCACCCCTATTCCCGCCATAGTTCTCCCACCAGATTTTTGCCCCTCCCTTAAGCATATGGGTGGCAAACCTAACCTTCTTCTCATTAGGTACTTCTAGGGTATGAAAACCATTTTCTATGGTCAACATCCAGGCTTCAGCTTTATCCATAACCTCAGGCTGATCCTCGCCCCAAAAGGAATCAAGGTTTAGTTTAATAAAATCTATCACTGTCACATCTTTCTTCTTGGATGGGCTGGGTTCTGGGGTCCCTTTTGTGGCGAGGGTTTCCATAAAATCTAAAAGGATTTTCTTCTGTTCTTCCCACCTTTCCTTGGCCTCAATATCGGGATCAGGTACTTCGGAGGTTTCACGTTCTTTTCTTTTCTTAGAGGATGATTCCCCTGAACTGCGAGTCTTAGGAGGCATCCTGAAATTAATTTGAACATATTAGATTATTACTTCAGCAATTATTCTTGTCATAATTGTTATTATTTTATTATTCTCATGATTTAATGATTAATATTCTGAATGTTATGATTTAGGGAGGATATCCTAAAATCCTTATCAGTCGATCCTTAGGACTTTCTAAATAGAGAGACTCCTTCCTAACCTTATTACAGGGGTAAGAGGGAAAATTTAATTTATTTCAAAGCATAGATGAGAGGGAGGAATTTTTTTTTCCTATAGAAGAGGTGAGAGGGAAAATCTATAGATGAGAAAATTCCTAATTTAAGGTATGCCCAAGAATAGGGGACACTTAGGATATCGGCCAGGTAGACTTATACTGCCATAAAGGTAGCCTCGTGATTGCCAAGCTAAGTGGCTCGGAGACTTTAGTCAGACCCATGGCAGATGCTATCCTAGACACCTCAACCCTTCACATCCCTAACTCAAGGACTACCCTAGACTCATAATAGGGTGAATGAAAGTCATGTGACTATGATGTGTGAACATTGGCTCTGATACCAACTGTGACGACCCCAATTTCTACATACTTTCCTTAGTGACACATACAGATATGCGTGCACTCATATCCATAAATGTCAAAAGGGAAAATAGTAGAAATCAAGATAGCCAACTTAAATCAGAGAAAAGCCAAGATTAAGTTCACAACATAACAAATAGCCACACCACATTCCATTCAACAATATAAGATAAAGTCATACATATTGATACTGAAGAAAGAAGAAGAATAAGTCTACGATTATTACATTGGATCTCAATCATCCTCAACATAATTTAGGGAAAGAAATAAACTAGCAACTAGCAAGAAGAGATAAGAGAACTAGATCTATCTAATAAATCCTCCACACTTATTATTTGTGCCTTCATGTACTTTGAATATGCATTGCACTTTAATCTTCAATTGTTCCTTGTACCTAGAAAATACGAGAAACAAAAACATCAACAAAGTTGGTACGTGGAATAAAAGCTATACTATGCTGACATATAAAATACTCGAATTGAAGAAGAAGAAAGAAAACATTATTTAAGGGCAGAAAATCAGGTAATCCCAAGTTATTAGCCTCATTTATAGTGAACATGCATTACTATGGTGGACTTAGCACATAATTGCATAAATAGTGGGCCCTTCCCCGTGTACCTTGTACTCTAGGGATCTCCCCGTATACCATGTACTCTAGGGAGGTGCTAGTCAACATTAAAGCTTTCCCTCTCTAATAGGGAGTTTAATGAGCACCACTAGTAACTACACTTCACTTATATTCAATTATGTTCTTTTATGTTCAAGGCGGTAAAATATCAACTAATCATATATCAACATCCGTCAAGGTGTATCAATTTCATGCAAACAATTACATATACTTAACATCCAGCAAAAACTAGTCATATAATTATATCCACGTACCTCTAAATCTCAGATCTGGATTCCACAAGTCCTAAGTTAGGAGAAGACAATAGATCACCCTGAAATGTAAACAAAACCCTATGTTACTATGGATTCTCATTATTCCACATTAGGGCTTCTTATTAGGGTTTAGGTCATTTAGAGAGGTCACCTAGGGGATATATATATATATATGTATAGGATTTCGAGTTGGGGTCTGAGATTAGAGTAGTCCAGATTATAAAAGGACATTTCAGTTATTAGGGTTTCCATAAATTGTACTTCATAATCATGATGAGGTGAGAAACCTAGAGATTTAGGTTCTTCTCAATTATTAAATCATCTATCTTCCATAAGTAGGATTTCAAGTAACATTATGACTAAGATCATAATTAGGATTTAAATATTCCCAAGATAGAAATAAAATCAGTTATAACCATTATTCCACAAAACAATGTATTAAAAGGGTCATTAGAGATGGTTGGCCATATTTTCCAAAAATGGTTCATATCCAGGTCGTGATTATATTTTATTCAGATATCTTGGATTTTTCTGATGAAAATGGTATATTTATTCGTTATTTTCTGATAATCCTACTATTTTCTAGGGTTTTCCTAAGATCTGACCAATCAGGGAATATTCTAAGGAATTAAAAATAAAAAAAAGGTTTGCGAGCTCTGACTCGCGGATCATGCGAGGGATCCGACTAACCGGACCCTCTCACTGACCCGCGAGCAAGCGCTCGTCTAAGCGGGGTCAGGGTCACTGGAAGGTCAGGAATACCCCTGACGCCATCCTGCTGGCTCGTTTCTGGGTGAGGGCGAGGAAGGGAAATCACCCCTCCGAATGTTCCTGCTCGCGCCATGGCTGCAGCGAGGGATCGGAGGATGATCGACCGAGGTGGGATGTGATTCCAGGGAGTGAGTTGGGGTTGCGCCACCTATCGGGTTGAGTTCGTCGACTCGCGGCGGTTGCGGGGAGGTCAGGTTCGTCGGAGAAGGTGATCTAGATGTCGTTTTCCATTCAAAACAGACTATCACAGGCCGAAGAGGAAAGTTGGGAATTACCTGCCCTCGGGTTGGATTGAGGGAGTCCACAGCTTCGCGGAGGTCCGTCGATGTTGTTGCAGTCCTCCCGAGGCTCCGAGACAGTCCCAAGCTCGCCGGCGGTGGAGCTTTGGAGCTCAGCTGTGGCGGCTCGTCGACCCGAAGCTCAAGGCCTTCGTGGCTCCAACCGAGGATGTCGGTCGCCTTGCCTAGACTCCTAGATGGTGTGGTCGAGGGTGATTGAGAGGAGAGGACTGCTAGAGGGAGGACGAGGTCGAAGTCGGGCGAGCAGGGGGTGCTTGAGGTCAGGGAGTAAGGGGTGGTCTCGGTTGCAATTGAGGGGTTCGTGAGACTAAAAGGTAGATGGGGTAGCTACTGGACTCCTTAAATAGGAGTGGGGGGTGCTAGCGAGGAGAGCCCTAATTTGGCTGCCGCCGCCAGTGAGAGGCGCGAGAGCTCGGGGAGTCGTTCTCCCTGATCCGGTGGAGAGGGATGACGTGGTGAGGGTCGTTGGGTTCGGTTTGAGGAGAGGAGGTGGTCCTCCAAATATCTCGCGAGGAGGAGGCGGGGTTCAGGCGCGTGAGGTGGTTGTTGGTGTTGGCGTTCAGCTGGGGTCGAAGCCGAAGGAAGCGGGAGGTGGAAGACGGGGTCCTGGACCCTTGGATCGAGATGGAGCCGCGGCCTTCAGATCGAACGGCTGAGATCAAACCCAGCAAAGGGCCGCGCCCAAGCAAAGGGAAAAGATGGGCCGCGTGACATTTAAATGTCCAAATTAGATGTAGACCTTAGTTCTAGGCTAGTTTAGGTGATATAATACACCAAAATTCCAAAGTAAATAACTCACAATTGGTAATTCCAATTGTGATGAGATTTTTGGCATAGTTTTATAATACTATGATTTAGCTATGGTGGAAAGTTAGGGTCCCAATTCGATTATTGACTATGTCAATTGATTAATGTCATGATACTTGTATTATTGACTTTATGTACCATTATGGATGGTCTTAAGTGAAATTAATAATCCACTAAATCAATTTATTGAGAGAGATGGTCAAGGGAAAAAAAGGAACAATTAAAATTTGTAAGAGAGATGAATTAAATAATAATATATTGAAAAACTCACTCTGTCACACTGCATCATGATCCGAACTCTCTTCTACACTTCTTCCTTCATTTTCATACCCCTCTGTTCACTAACCATGACAAAGTTTTAAGTTCGGTGTGGCACGCCACACTCCTTTCTAGTGAAAACTAGAACTTTGCTGAACTTTAAGTTCGGTGTGGTAAACCACACCTCTGCAAAACTCTAAGTTCGGTGTGGTACACCACACCCCTCTTTCCATTAACGCTTCTTCCATACCCCTAAATACATAACAAGGGTGTATCACCTTCTTTTCTTGATTCAAAGAGTATACAATGATGACTGTGCACATACCGAGGTTGGTGAAAAATCTACCCCGATTCCAAAAAGAGGCTTGGCAGCCCAAATATACAAAAATCCAAAAATACCCTTTCTCCCAAGCCAAGTGAGAATGAATAAAAGCCAGAGTGTGAATAAAAACATGAGAGTTATGCCCTGAATAAGGATAACCGATAAAGGTCTTGCCCGGCCGATACATTAGTTGCCCTCATAAAGGCAGATGTGTCGTGACCAGTAGTGAGATCCTAAGGATCCAAAAATAACCTCCTTACCTCCTCTCAAAGAGGTAAAATAGCCAAAAGCCTTAAGCCAACCTATATACACTTCTGAGTTACCTTTAGAAGAAAAAAAAATCTGGTGTAAGGCTAAGTCAACCAGAGTTGTGCATAAATCATTCAAAGTATCTCGATGAGTCAACTAATAATACGAGTCTTGATTCAATCATAGGAGTGACTCTTATCTTTTGATCATACCCCCATTCCCTCCTTTTTCAACACCAGTGACAGATCGTATGCATTTTGTTGATTTTGTGGGTCTGTTCAAAGTCTCATAATACTCTTTAACATGACCGATACAACAGAGAGTGAGAAGGAAGTACTTCAGCAAAGTGAACTCAGAAATGAGGATATCATAAGATGTATTTCGTGATCTAAGGAAGCTCTAATGTTGTATCGATCTGAGCCATGAACAAAATTACGATATGAAAATAGGATGAGGCAATCCTGAGATGAACGATTTCATTGGCGACTGTTTTAAGTTTTCCGTTTCTCGGGATGAGCAACGCTTAAGTTCGGTGTGGTGATGAATCTTTCAGACTCATCCTCAGTCACCAATTCAAAGTATTTTTGACGTTTTTCCCTAATTTTTGTTTCTTTTGCCTCATTTTGTTTTTCTCCTTTTTGTGAAAATTCTGACACTTGCATGAAGGTGAGGTTTTTACGAGACCAATTGCATGCATTTTTGCGACTGTCTTGGGCTTTTTCGTTCCTCGGGACGAGCAACGCTTAAGTTCGGTGTGGTGATGAATCCTCCAGATTCACCCTCTCAGTCGCCAATTCTAAGGATTTTATGCCGCATATCGAATGATCTACCCTCGCTTTGGGTTTACTTTAAGTATCTTTTCAGTCTCGTGTAATTAGTGCATTACTAGCTCAAATAACCCTAGTTTCCAGCTTATTTGATCTCATTTTCCCCTACTCATGTTCTCTCTCCTCTACAGATCATACTCAACTATCACCATCGGTCATGACCCTGACAACACTGACCCATGCGGTCTCAAGATCGTTTGGCCACTGGCAGCTCACGCAAACAACACATGCAACCTACTCGTCGACACCACTGCTGCCCGCGACCGTCGGCGTCGTCGTCTTCACCAACCTTGCTCCGCCGCCATCGCACGTGCACGAAGCAGCGCCACCACCATCTCCGCCATCGCAGTAGCCATGCCTCCCTCACCAACCACACATGCAAGACCGTTTGCATCAGGCATATGCATGCAAACCGTTTGAAGTTCACTAGGCAGCAAGACCGTGTAGGTAAACCGCATGGGCTTGTGCTCACAAAACCGCATGCTGCTGGGATGGGAAACCGCATGAGATCGCATGCACCCAGCTGAGCCGAAACCGCATGAGCAGCTGCGTGTGAAACCGCATGAAGCGCTTGCTTGAATGGAGACCAAACCGAATGAGCGAGACCGTGCTGGAGATCGTTTTGCTGCTAAGCTTGGGGATCGTTTGATAATAGTTAATTGTTGAAACCACATGATTGCATGAAGGACCGCATGGAATGGCAAGCAAAGAACGTGGGAGTATGTTGGAAACGAGTGGAATGGCGGAGAAACCGAGAGAATCAAACCGTTTTCTTGCTGTAGCTGAAACTGCATGAACAATCGTATGAGCAACCGCATGCACATAGCCTTGATCCAAGACCGTTTGCATGTAGGAAGACCGCATGAAGGAATTAGCAAAGACTGTTTGACTCTTTTCTCTTGAGCGTAGACCGTTTAACAATCACATATGTATATTTGAAGACCGTTTGGAGGTTCGTATGAAACCGAATGGAAAAGAAATATCAACAACAGATCGTTTCTGCAACAGATCATTTGGAGCATATCGCAGCAGCCCACGTGAAGTAAACGTTCTTTGCAGCAGATCAACACGCAACACTATTCACACCAAACCGCATGAGTACACGTGAATGAGGAAGCTAGCGGCTAGCAGAACAGCAAAGACCGCATGAGAAGCACAACACATGATCGTATGAGCAATAGGAAGTGAAACCGCATGAGTCCACGTGACTCAGCTAGATGAATGGAGTGGTGCTTTCCAAGACCGCATGAGCAAAGGCACCAAGACCGCACGCGCAAATGTGCACCAAGACCGCATGCACATTGCTTTACAAGACCGCATGGAGCGTTGTGGCTGAAACCGCATGAGCGCACATGTACGCAAACCGCATGAAGAGCACAGTGCAAGACCGTTTGCTCATGAGTAGCCTGAAGACCGTTTGCTAAAAGTAGCAAACACAAACCTTATGAAAGAGATATTTTACCAAACTGATCCAAGACCGTTTAAAGGTCTACCATGTTCCTATAAATTGGACCCCAAGGGTCCTCACTAGGGGGATACCATCTCACTACAGCCCAAGGCTGTCGGACTGGGACCAGTGCCGGAACGCTGCCAGACTGCCCGAGCACCGTTTCCGACCAAACTTCACCCACAGCCTCAGAATCCCATCATGAGTCCAGATCCGGTGTGCTGCCAGACTGGAGACAGATCTAGAAGGATGTTCCATCACCATCTCACCTCTATCATCTCACTTCTACCATTGTTCTATCTCATTCTACCCGTGCAATCCCAGAGGTAGACACGACGACCGAGGCGGAGAGACAGACGTCATCAACCACAACGGATCAGTCCCGGAGACTGCGACGATCTACACCGGGCTGTCAAGATCTACTCTTCTGCTCCGACGATGCTTTCTTTCTCTCTCTTCTCTTTCCTTGTTGCTCCCTCTATGAGGAGCGAGTAGTTCCATCCACTGGGGTGCGGGGACTAGCCCCACTGCCCGTGTTTTGTATCTTGTACTAAAAAGATGTTATCATTCTGATTCAATACTAAATTGTTTCATACATGCTTGAATGTTGGCCGCGTTCTTGTATGCATCTATTGTCTTTCGTTGTGGTTTGTCTACGACCGCTCTTGAGACTCGAATACCGATTTAGTTTTGGTTTCTGGTGTGTGTATCCACCGCGCATCCGTTTTGGTATCTGGGAACGCTTTCTAAGGAGTGGAGTAAACTCACCTCCATCGTTGTACTTTTGTACTATGAAATGGAATTAGTTGACGTACAAAAGTACAACCTTGACAGGTCGAGGAACACACTCTGAGGAGAGAGTGGTGCAAAGTACTTGACCATTCATTCAGGAATGGCTGACATTGCAACACTCTCATGTTTCTCGTAGCTATATCCTCGAAAGAGGGATAGTCTATAAGGATACTAATCGATTTGGTAATCATCGCTCGCTTGCTAATTTTCCGATGCACGTTTCATGAGGTTGAATAAGATTTTCTCTTCGGAGACTACATATCTTCATTGACTCGTAGATATGTACCAGATGAGAGTTACTCAACCCGTGAAGGATGTGTGCATTACTCTTGTCCTATAAGACATCGGTATTGTACAACATCCATGTATCTTGCTTACAAGTCCTGCTATGTTTGGTACAAGTACAATTCATGTGTAGTGGTGGTGAATACCCGCATCGCCCCAGTGGTCCATCATCATTTGCTAATCTTAGATATTAATCATTAAACTAGTTTTTATTCTTGCCTTTACTTTTGCATGTTTAGGTTAAATAACTCAAATCAAACTTCTGGTCTTAGATGATTAACTTGTATTGATACGAAATAAGAAAAAGACACTCAGATTCTTAACGTTGTCCTTTGGGTTCGATCCTAAATCTGTACTATGGTAAGGCTTCCACACTCTTGTGGGGTTGGAGCATTTATCTAGCACCAGTTGTAGGTAAACCTAGAGAGGACATCAACTCTATAGGGTTTTTGGAGCATATTTGGGACTCCCATTGGAAGAGTAATCTTTTGGTGTAAGTCCCAGCTCCATCATTTATGGATGACAAAGCATTTAAGAAACTATTTTCTTATATAAGCTTTTAATCCTAGTCACTACAAAAGATATGTCGGGTTACCTCCCATTCCATATCTCATATGATCTCTTTTTAACCATTTTTTATGGTGCATTGTTTTAGTGTAAAGCATGTGCCCAAAAGAAATTGTACGATTAGCTAGATTTATTGATAATCAAACCATGACTAATATGGTGTGATTCTTTCATTCTGATACACCAACATGATACACTATCATTGTGTTTCAGGTGGAGTGCATCATGATACATTATCATGATCTCCTAGAAGGTTCTCAAACTTTTGGTTAAAAACTTTCAACATCGATCATATAGAAGTATCTTAATACTTTTACCAATTTGTTTAAGTAATTCATTCACAATCTCCTTGAACACTACAAGATATTCATACTTGTATTTCATTAAACATAAATTACCATATCTACTGATAGCATTAGTAAATATAATGAGATACTAGTGATTACCTTTATTATTCATTCCAAAAGGTCTATATAGATCATTATGTATGATCCCTAATAGAATATTTGCTCTCTCACTACATCTAGTGAAGATTCTTTTGTCATATTTCACAAAAAATAAGATATACATGCCTCTATTGGTTCAATAACCAAAAGAATCTAGAAAAACCATCATATGGATTCTAGAAATTCATTTCTCATTTATGCGCTCTAGATGACAATGCTATATGTATTCAATGTTTGAGTAAAAAGGTCATTCATTATATGTGTCATAAACATTTGTCTCTACAACTATCAAGTATAGATTGTGAGACATAAAGGTTACCTTACATAAAAGATCTTATCTTTTAGTATGAAACATCTATTTATTCTTGTCATACGAGATACATGATGTTATCATCAACAACAGATACATAATAACAATTTTGTCATTCTATTACATGCCCATGACTGATAGATTCCAAACTATAGTGGTAGCAACCCTTGCTCTGTATAGTTATATCTTACTTCTTATTCGGTCATGAAGTAGAGATCTTTATCTGTTTCTTCTTCAATTATTACTTTAAATGAAAAGAACAAATTTATTTTCACTTACCCTTCTCCTTATCTTGATTTCTAAAGACTTGGACTTTACCTTAGCCTTAGAACTCTTCTTGACCTTGCCTATGCCCTTGGACTCACTTTTATTGATCACCATCACAAACTTGTCCTTACTGAATTATTCCTTTGGCATCAACATGCCAAGTAGTTGTGACAGCGGTTTAACTAAGTTAGTCAAGTGATATCACTCAATAAGTTGGCTTTATATGATTCAAACAACAATTATAGAATCATATCCATGGTAAACTCTTGACCTAAAAGAAATCCCAATCACTTCAGATGTTCCACATGCCCAATCACATTGAGCATATGGGGCTCTACTGGATCTCCCTCTACCAGTTTGCACTCAAACAACACTTTGAATACATTATACCTTTCTTGCTTTACATGATTCTCAAGATGTGTTACCATCTCTAGAATGTCCATGTTTTTCATGTTTCTTATGCAACTCATAGTTCGTACAACATAGCATGGTACTCATATGTCTATGGCATCATTGGCATGCTTCTAGTAAGCATCCATTTTAGCCATAGGCGCATTTGGAGCAAGTTCCTCTAGCTCTGGCCTTTCAAGGACATAGAGCTTTCGCTCATTGGTGAGAACACTTCTCAAAGTACTAAACTAGATGTGAAAGTTAATCCCATTTAGTTTGTCTTATTCAAGGATTGATCGTGATAATGACACGTTCGAGTTTTCCATTAAATTCTACAAAAACAGTTTGTAACTTTCAAAATAGTTTTTATTTGTTTAATTTGATAAGTCAACTATATTGATTAGTCCTTTAATTAACTACCACTCCCACTATTTTATTCAAATTGATAACTCTCCTGTATCAATTTGTAAGATTGCAGTGTACAATCTTCTAATGAGCCAAGATCCAAAACAATTCAACTATTACCCCACTAACACCAGCGTCTATAGTCAATTATTAAGGCAGACAACTTTTGCCAATTGCATCATATGCAATTCTTGGATAGGTGATATGTGCAACTCCTTGCGATATCATATGCATGCATCTGGAGCTTAATGTCATTAAAGATAGATAGTTAAGCTTGACCCAAAAATCGATATGATAATTATGCACCCGGCTTGGCAGGCCCACATTATTACCATCACACTTCCACAAGATAGACAATGCACCACCCTTGTGGTGCACACGCTTAGTCGATAAAGCTTGTCATGTGTGCTACTTATGGAAAGCATCTTAGAATTAATATTGTATTGAGGGATTTTGTATATGAATATAAATACATATCCAATCACCACATACTTAGTACGTATCATATACATGTTATATAACCACCAGAGAGAACATGCAATAATTAAAACACACAAGTGATGATTATGGCCATACTATTATTATTCTCTGGATCCACAAGGAATTACTACCACCTAGGGTGCACATCATACGCATCATGTTGTTGATGAAGATTTGTGCTCGAACCAATCTGGGTTGATATGTTCAACTCTTGAACTGGTCGGCATGCCTCTTGGTCACTCGGTTGGGCTCTTGAAATGGTCATCTAGTTAAGGTTCAAGCAATGTCTGGACTCCTCCAGCTGATCGGTTAGGCCACCAGTCAATTGGTTCATCCTATTATTATTTGGCCTCCATGTTCCTCCAATTTATCGGTTCATCTCACTAATTGGTATGTTTGTCTTGTGCAGGACATCTTCTCACAATGAAACATAAATTAAAATTGTCTTATTTCTTATTGCATTGTATAAGGGAAAACCTTGAGTTATATTTGAGGGGAAATAGTAAGAAGAGCATTAATTTACATTTAGAAAGGAGAGAGAGGATCGATATGCAAACTGAGATATAAAAAACCATGACCATGTGCAAACAAATCCAACGTTATTGGCCATAACTGTGTTTAACATTTACCATCAAAATGAACTTTTAGGGTGACACATGTAAATTGCATATATATCATATCATTTATATATATTAGTTTTGTCATGACATATGTGGAATCTAATTAGATATGTATACTAAATAGTTTGATTTTCACATCATATGCAATAAAATAAATCCAATCATATCGATTTAAATCTAGATACACTATAAATTGACATAGCTCTGATACCACTAAAGGGAAATTAGGGCGACAGATAAGGAAGCAGAAACAAAATTTTAAAGATTGATTCCCCTTAACAACAAGATCACATCAACAATAATGTATCTAGGAAGGAAAGGAAACATGATTTATAACTAGTCTTGGAGCAAGTCCAATGAAATTATTGTTGTAGTAGCATCGTGCTTCTTCTTCAGGCGGCAACTCGCTCCTTCTTCAGTAGTAACACTCGAACAATCATCTCCATCAACCTCCTGGTGTAGCACCACAAACAGAAGTTGATTTTGTCCACCTAGAGGCAAACAACGACCTTCCACCTCTAGAGTATTCTATGTGGACCACCAGGAACTCCACGTTGCACTACCAAAGCCAACAAGAAGGAGTTCCCCCTTTTAAACGTCAACCTGCTAGAGTTGATATTCTCTCTCACAATTGTCTCTCCCTTGCTATCACTCCCTTTATCGGGTAGGACTTGCTTGGAATTTTTATTAATTACCACAACCAGAGAGGACAACAATTGTTAGAGAAATTATTGTGTTCTGAGAAGCCCCCATTACCCCTCTATTTATAGGAGAGGCTAGGGTCAGGGTTCCCAGTCTGTGCGGGAGTGAAAAGCATAAAATTCAAGAATTTTATAGAACCTACGTACGGAGAACCAATCAGTTTGCGTGCTCAACCATCCAGTTCATGCAATTTCCTATTCAGAATCACATTGGTATTCCATGCCCGATTAATGCACAACACGATGTCAACACCAATCCTTGAGCCAACCAAATTGACCCATGAACTAGGCAATTCAGACCAGTGAAATGGTCAGTTCACTATATGAAGCAGTTGTTTCACACCCTGGTTCAGCCTTTGATCAACCAATGTTGATTCCAATTGACCTGACACTCCAACCAATCTATTTAACACTTGAACCAATCTATTCAGAGTCCAGTCAGTCAATTTTGAACCTCATTTGTTTAATTTAATACCTAAACACTTTTACTAATCAATCTAACATCATTCATGAATGTACTCCTTTAATCCAAGTGTATCATATGTGTGTGACCCTATAGATCCAAAATTACGTTGGCAGTGAATGTCCATAACAAACTTATGACATCACAATCAAAGAGAGGCATCTAACAACACATCATTGTATCCCAAGTAATTTAGAAATTAAAGACTTAGAATTTGTGATCAGTATTACTGTGATCGTAGAGTTCCTTTGTCTCTGATATCTAGATTGAACTCGAGGCATGGAATCATCATCCTCTCAATGTTTAATCCATATTCCTTGAACTATAATAGACTATATGAGATGCATGTGAGTTCACATATCACATATCGAATCACATGAGTATGGTTGTACATTTCTCAGTCTCTCTTATCAAGTAACCCAGATATCAATCTCATGTAGGAGGGAAAAATCACATCTACATCACTCACACTCAATCCCCATGTGTCACAATGCAATGAAGAACCACCTTCATGGAAACCCTTATTAAGGATCATGGTGGATGATGTCAAAGTACATGAACAACATGTGATGAATGTAGTGACTTTAGGTCTAAGAACCACAATCACCACTTATCACTATGAGAGATGATTCTAACTACCATCCCATGGTCTTCATGTATCACTCTTGTGGTGGGTCTTTCTGATACACTATTCTCAAACATGTACATGTGTGCTTGACTTGATATCACATATCATGAATAATGAGACTCTATCATCAGTCAACACACACTATAGTCTTATGTATTACTATCGTCTATTTTTCTTCCACAATAATATCCGACTAGAGATATAACAACAATGTCATACTCCTAACATCTGTATGATCTCATTGTTCAAGTCATGTACTTGAAGAAATACATCATCAAGTAATATCATTCTTTAGACATCTACTATGTATGTGTCAACATCTCATGAGTGATACAAACATAATAGTTGTAATTACCTTTATTATTATCAAAATCATGTATTTAATGCCACATTCCAATCATCATATGATTGGCTCTCTGGGCATAAACACCAATAGGACCCTACTCTACAATGGAACTATATTGATAAAGATGATTGGAAGGAGTTTGTTGAACGGAGAAAGATAGATTCTTTCAAGGTATTGAATTAATTACATTTTTATGATTTCTTATTATTAGTTAATAATATGATTTATTGAATTAATTACATTTTATGATTTCTTATGGTTACTTAAAAATATTTTTTATTGAATTAATCATGTCATTCACGATGCTAAAAAAGATAGGTGTGACATGAATGTGCACATCCACCAGTTAGGTTTAGGTGGTTATATTAAACACCGCCAAATGAGAGAGTAAGAGCAAGGGTCTTCTACTTCTACCCCCTTCACTATTGAGTCTTCTAGTGCTTATGGATAGTTTCCTCTCTATATTGAGTGGATAGATGTGAGAAAAAACAAAGCCGGAGAAATCCCCATCAAAGCAACCTAGGAGGTGATTTCAAAATTGGTAAATTGCTTGGTGTCACAATATGTCCATGACCTTTTTTCAGTGGATTGTTAAGGTTTACAGATTAGTCGGTTTTGATGATGAATAGTTGGAACTAGGTGAGAAACAAAGGAGGGAATGTTCACTCCTCATGGCACACACAATCAGTTGATGACTACTCTAGGGATAGAAGAGCATCTTGGACGTGTAACAACTGTTGGAGCTGGATATGAGATAAAATCTTTTTTTAGAGCATCCCAAAAAAGCACAAATTTGTTAAGAAAGGGGGAATGGACATAGAGGAGGTGCAAAGATTGATACTTGTAGCCTTGAAGGAGTTTAAGGCTTCTTAGGAGATGCAAGCTCCTCCAACATTCACAGAAGTTGTAGAGTGTCACATGCCCACATAGTGTATTGGAGTAGTCCTTCAGACCTGTATGGCATGGCTAGGGTAAGATTCAATTTAAGTCAATCTATACATGCATTATGATAAAATCATCCCTCATGTCAATATATATGTGTGTCAATTTAAATTTTGTGTTTCATAAAATTGTAGGTGGCCAGAAAATTTCATGTTCCCATCAGTGTTCCATCATATAACATCATGGCAGATACCAAGGCTTCACTCAATGATATGGTTCATGGGATTCCCCTTCCCACTGATCACATTTGTGTGAATGTCATACATGTCATTCTGGCATGAGAGACGAACCTCTCTCATACGAGCACCCAGATGCCACCACAGTCAGAGAGGTAGAAGGTGCCTTTACTAGGTGGATCAAATGACTAGTTGTATTTCTTGAGATATGACAGATGTATATTGAAATTTATAAAAATAATTGAAAGCTAATATGAGAATACATGCATGCTTCTCACAATAGATAATATGCCCCCTAGGATTCTGAGGACTCCTCCCCCACATTTTATTCCACAAGAGTTGTTTGACTCCTTAGGCCCTAGCTGCAAGATGATGACAAGATGGTTGAAAAATATAGAGCAATCAGATACCATGGTGATCGGCCTATCAGATGAGACTGTAGGTATAGATCGTGACACTATGATAGTGTTGATAGATGTTTATGACCAATTTTAGTATCAATGGTTGAATACATCAGTGATAGAACTTTGGATATGGTGATCATGAATATTGTTATATGTGAAGATTACATATTTTTTTAATAGTTTCCTATACATTAATTGATTATTTCATATATATATATATACATATATATGTGTGTATATATTGTTTAGCCATTTTTATAATGGGGTAGATGAGTTGGGAATAGAAAATGTGGCATTTCTAATGCCATTATTGATTAGCAATGTACTTAAAGATCCATTAACATCAAAGATTATGAGAGTACCACGATGTAGATTTTTGGTTCTTCTAAGGCTGTGATCGTAGCTCCCTTCAACATTGTGTAAATTTTTGCTTGTTGTTTATATGTCTAAGTTATGAACGCAATTTGTTTTGAAATTTAATTTTTATTTTATTTGCATTTTATTCACTTAGAAATAAGTATTTTCATATGGTAGTGATTGTTCCTGAGATTCAGACTGTGTATTTCTTTGATCCTTCGTGTTTAAAACTAACACCAAATGAGGGACACCCAATGAAATTGGTGATTCATGCGTAAGTATAGTTTTTATGTGCTCAACATATTTGTTAATGTCTACATCATATGACAGTTTAATAATGCAACACATCTATCAATTTAACTTATAGGGTTGTGAAAGCATTCTGTAGTGGCGAAGGGAAATTAGATAAGGAAAAGAAATCGGTAACTTGGATGAGTGTTGATGTAATCTTCTCATTCCAATTGCATATATATTACCAGCTCTACTTAATTACATTTATTAACGTAATTGTAAATCTATATTACCCTATACAAGACAATGATTGGGAATGTGAATATTATGTGATGATATATATGCAAATGATTGTCATGCATGTGCAATAGATCAAACATATAAAGAAGGTAATGTTACTAGTATTGGATCATATTCATGAAGTAGTCTCATTTGATAATACAAATAATCAAATCTAATTATAATTATGCCTCATTCTCTTTACAATTTTCTTAAAGTACTGATGTCTATACATTAGAGTAGTTGAATGAGCTACACGAATAGTGGGAAGACTTATTCATTAAACATGTGGACTTGACTATTATATTATTATACATTATAGACCTAAAGTTTGAGATAGCATCTGATGTTGATACGTATCCATGCATATGTATGTGTGAATTGAATATGAAGTGCATAAGGAGGAGAATGATGTGTATTTGTGCATATGTATGCAATTGAATGTATGGCTGAGAAATGAATCAATTGAGTTGTAAGTTCATGGATATGTGTGTGCATTTGAAGCGAATAATGATAGAATGTTGAGGTTTGGTGGCATGTTTGTGCCAATTGTATTAAATGCATTGTGATATTTGTATATATATCTTTCTTCATATAGGTTTCTTGGTCTTTTGTTAAGCCACGATGCTTGCAAAGGCCTATAATTCTTTAGAACTTTTAGTTCTAAAGAACTGTAGGTAGTAGACAGGATAGCAGCCGGATAGCAGGTCTACTGACCTACAATATAAAAAAATAGACATTTCTCATCGATTATTCATAAATAACTGACTATACATTGGTTACATATAGTAAACCGATGGGATATACCTAAAATTTTCACTTTTCAATCACTAATAAAATTGACGTCATGCTATTCGGCATTGATTATTTCTTAGTAGTCACTCGATGAGGAACTGTAACGGGAAACCATTTTCATTACATAATTATCTTAAATATGTTAGTTTTTGTTCATATAACTTATGAGGATACATCGTAGGAGACCAAAATTTCATCACGCGTTGCGTGTTACATCATCATTTTTTCTATAATATGGAATGACAACATAAAATATTGAATGGCTTCAGTTTTATCATTGTCCACTTGGTCATTGTTTGATAACTGACACCATATGTATATAATGACTGATGCAAAATCTCATTTCTATAGTAGTGCGGGTACACAACTGTGCATGTAGTAGTAAACACGTGTACACGACAATATACATAGATGTACAAAACAATACACATTGATATACACAAACAATACACATAGGTTTATACAGCGGTAAACATAGGTCTACACAATTGTACACAAGTGATGCATACAATAGTACACATACATTTACACAACATATACATAGGTATACACAATGTTACACATATGTGTATTGTTGGTATGTATGCCCTGAGAGCCAATCATGGGATGATTGGTGGGATACATTAAGATTGATTTGATAAACATCAAAGGCAAGCTTCCAATTGTTTCTGATTCAGTCATATGAGATAGTGATAGAACATATTGAATGTCTAGAGAATGATAGTACTCAATGACGTATGCCTTCAGGTTGAGGACCTGAACGATGAGATCATACGGATGCTAAGAGTTTGTACATTCTTGTTATGTCCCTAGTCGGATGTCATTGTGGAAGGTAGATAGACAGCAATGACACACAAGACTAGATTGTGGTGTTGGTTGATGACAGAATCTCATTAGTCATGATATAGAGATATCAAACCAAACACATAGGTACTTGTTAGAGAACAAGTGTACCGGACAGACCCACTGTGAGTTTGACACATGGAACCATGACATGGTAGTCACAGTCAGTACTCATAGTGATGGTGGTGAGTGTGATTCTTTGACCTGAAATCACTACACTCAACACATGTCGTTGGGCACACTTTGACATCATCAAACGCAGTCCTGAAACATGGGTTGTTATAAAGATGATGATTGGGTGGCTTTGACACATGGGACTTTTGAGGGGTGAGTGATAGATATGGGATTTGTCCCTCCTGAGGGAGTTTGATATCCATGGCCACTTGATGAGTAGGATTGAGAAAGGCGTGCACGCATGTGTGAATCAGTATGTGATATTGATGTCATACATATCTCTTCCAGTCTACTCTGAGATCAAGAAAGTGAATGAACATTGACAGGATGACTGTTCCATGCCTCGAGTTCATTCGGGATATCAGTGACAAAGGAATTATACATTCACTGTAACACCATTCACGGATTGTAGGATTGAAATTTGTTCTCCAACTTTCTACTTTCACTTGGGTAGCATTGATGTGTGACTAGGCACCTCTCTTTGCTTGTGAAGTCATAAGTGTTATGGACTTTCACTGCCAACGTGAAATGGACCTGCAGGGTCACACACAAAGGATTTAACCTGGAAGAGGAGTTTTGTCCACAAACAATGTTTAGATTGATTACTAAAGGAGTTTAGTAGTTCAATTAAACACTCAATTAATTGATAGCTCAATATCATAATGTTCAAGGTGTTGGACATATTGATTGGAGTATCGGATTGATTGAAATCACAATTGACTGATTATGCACAACCTGCACTCCCAACCGATCAGTTCATGTGATGAACTAGTCGGCTGAGGTTGCTGAACCGGTCGGCTCAAGTGTTGAACCGATCGGCTCAGGTCCAGGGTGAACCGATTGCTTCAAGTGTTGAAACAATCGATTTAACTGGTGCAACCGAGCAAGTTGGGAAAGTAGGATTGGTGAGAATTTTCCTTTCGTTTCAATTTCCCAATTTGATTGGGAAATATGATTCGTATTTGATACCAATTAGAAACAAAAATAAGGAAAGTCAATCGGGAACCGACCAGGACCACCAACCGACCGGTTCACTTGTGAACTGACTAGTTGAGGTGTCCCAACTGACCGGTTCACTTGTGAACCGACCGGTTCAGGTCCCCAACCGACCGGTTCATTTGTGAACCGATCGGTTCAGGTTGCGAGTTGGTTGCTTTTGTGGAAAATCTCGAACCCTTCTACTCCTGCTTTTAGTCCCGCATTGCCTGGGATGGAGAACCCTGTCCCATGACCCTCCTATATATAGGGGTATTGTGGGCTTCTCAAAGTACAACTCAGTGCAACTAGTTGCTCTGCAAAGTTGTCGTTCTCTCTAGTTTTGGTAACCGAGAGAGAGCCCGAGCAAGTGCTACCCGCAAAGGGAGGTGCAGCAAGGGAAAGACAACTGCAATTGCAACTGGAGGAAGGAGAGTGTGTTGGCAACTAGTACGTCATCAGGAGGGTGCGAATCCTTCCACTTCCTTGTAGTACAAGGAGTGTGGAGTTCCAGGTGGTTCGTGTGGACTACTTCAGAGGCGAGAGATTTCTTCCGCTCAGGAGGACAACTGTCTTCCGACAGTCCGGTGAGATCTGGAGTTGTCAGTCCCGGTGTGACCAGGAGCTGCACAGACATCGTCGAAGACCGGATTTGAAGACCGCACAAGGCGCGAGGTATTGTAACCGAGCAAGCCTCGGGACAAGGTATGATTCCACAAACCATCCTTTCCTATTATATAGACATTGACACGTTTCCTTGTTCTGGGTTTGGGGGAGAAATTTTTGTTTCCGCTGCCTTCTTTGTCTCCCCTAAAACCCAACATGTATATCATAGTACACATATATGTACACAACAGTATACAAATATGCGCACAATGGTACACAAAGATGTAATCAACAATGCACATAATTTTACACAAAAATGAACATAGGTTTATGCAACAATACACATAGATGTAGACAATTGTACACATAGATGTAGATAACAACACACAAAAGATGTATACAATAATTCAAATAGGTTTATACAATAGTAACCATAGGTTTAAGAAAAAATACACATACTTGTATACAATAGTACATTGGAGATGTGCACAATGGTAAAAATAGGTTTACACAACATAACACATTGGTGTACACAATAGTACACAAGAGATGTACAAAATAGAAAACATAGGTTTAAAGAATAGTATATAGCTGTGCACAATAGTACACAAAGATATTTCAACAATACACAAAAAATGTATACGACTGTACAAATAGGATTACACAATAGTATACATAGGCTACATGTCAGTACACATACATGTATACAACAATATACAAGATATGTACACAACGTTACACATAGGAGCAAACAAAAATATATACAAACAATACACATAGGTGTACATAACAGTACACAGGAGATTTACACAACAATACAGTTAGCTTTAAACAATTGTAAACATAAGTTTACACAACACTACACATAGGTGTACACAATGGTACATGTAAATATACACAACACTACAGAATATATGTACACAATAATACAAAAAGGTTTAGACAATAATAAACATAGGTTTACACATAAGTACACATAGGTGTACCCTACAATACACATGGATGCACACAACATTACGCATAGCAGCATACAACAATACACATAGAAATATATATAATTGTACATGCGTATATGTAGTAGTATATATGTCTACACAATAGTATACATAGTAGTGAACATGTTCTCACAACATTAAACATAGATGCACACTGCAGTACACGTAGAACACACAATCGTAAACATAGGCTTACACAACTGTACACAAGAGACGTAACAACAGTACACATAGGGTTACTCAATATTGCACATAGGTGTACAAAACGTTATACATAGATGTATACAATAGTACAGAAAGATGCACAACAATATATGAAGATGTAAACAATAGTGCACAAAAATGTAAACAATGGTGCACATAAGTTTACATAACAATGAACATAGGTTTATGCAACAATACACATAGATGTACACAACTGTACACATAGATGTACACAACACCACACAAAAAATGTACACAATAATATAAAAATGTTTAGACAATAGTAAATATAGGTTTAAGCAACAATACACATAGGTATATACAACAGTACATAAGATATGTGCACAACAGTAAACATAGGCTTACACAACATTACACATAGGTGTACACAATAGTACACAAGAGATGCACAAAATACCAAACATATATTTAAAGAACAGTACATACAGGTGTTCACAATAGTACACAAAGATATTCACAATAATACACAAAAAAATGTACATGACTGTACAAATGGGTTTACACAATAGTATACATAGGTTACACAACAATACACATAGATGTAAACAACAATATATAAGAGATGCACACAACAATAAAGGTTTACAAAATAGTATACATAGGTTAAACAACAATAATCATAGATGTATACAACAATATACAAGAGATGTACACAACAGTACACATAGGTGTACACAACAATGTATACAAACAATACACATAGGTGTATAGAATAGTACAAACAATTGTACTCAACAATACACAAGAGATGTACACAACAATACAATTAGCTTTAAATAGTTGTAAGCATAGGTTTACACACCACTACAGATAGGTGTACACAATGGTACACGTAAATAGACACAACATTATAGAAGACATCTACACAACAGTACACATGTTTACACAACAATAAACATAGGTTTACACAAAAGTACACATAGGTGTACCCAACAATATACATGGATGTACACAACATTATGCATAGCAGTACACAACAATATATATAATTGTATATGTGTATACATTGTAGTACATATATGCACATAACATTACACATTGTAGTAAACTTGTTCACACAACATTAAACATAGATGTACACAGTAGTACACATAAACATACACAACAATACACATACGTTTACACAACTGTACACAAGAGATGTACAAGATCGTACACATAGGGTTACACAACATTGCACATAGTTGTACACATAGGTGTGCACAACTGCACACAAAGAAGTACACAATAGTAGACAAAGATGTAAACAATAGTGTACATAAGTTTACAAAACAATGAACATAGGTTTTTGTAAAAATACCCATTGATGTACACAACAGTATCCATAGATGTACATAATAGTGTACAAAATATGTACATACTAATATATTTTTTTTAGAAAATTGTAAACATAGGTTTAAACAACAATACATATATGTGTACACAACAATACACAAGAGATGTCCATAACAATAAACATATGTTACACAACATTACACATAGGTGTACACAATAATACACATCACATAAATGTTCACAACAATTACACATATATGTCTACATTAGTACACAATAGTATACAAATGATCACACAAAAATACACAGTTCTAAATAACAATATACAAGATATATACACAACAATGCACATACATGTACACAACAATGTGTGTAGTTTTTTACAATAGTATACATATGTATACCCATTAGTACACAAAGATGTGCACAACAATACACTAGAGGTGTATCATGTGTACACAATAGTGCATAAATATGTATTAAACATTACACTTAGTAAACATTGGTTTACACAATAATACACATTGGTGTACACAACAATATGCATAGATGTACACAATAGTACACTAGAGATGTAATTAGCAATACACATAGGTGTGTACACAAAAATACACAAGTGATGTATAGAAGTGTAAACATAGGTTTACATAACAATACACATAGGTTTACACAACAATACTCATTGATGTTCCCAACAATACATAAAAACTATAGAAAACAAAACACATAGGTGTACACAATGTGTATAGGTTTACATAATGGTACACATAGGTGTACACAATGGTACACAGAGATGGACACAGTAGTACACAAGAAATATACACAAAAATATACATAGTTTATGTAATAGTAAACATAGGTTTACACATCACTACACATACATGTCCACAATAGTACACAAGAGATGTACACAACAATACACATATGTTTAATCACCCTTAAATTGTAAGGACCCTGACTCACATTTTGGGATAACCCTATTTGTTTTGCTTAAGTATGTTTCTTAACTCCTTGCTATAATCATCTAAGATGTAATTAGGGCATGTTGGAGGTTTGTGTTCCTTATTTGAACTTGTTGCTTGATAGTTATGCTTTGTGGTGAGGTTTTGGTGCAGGGTTGATGTGCAAGTTTTCCACCTCTAGAGTGTTTCTTCTCTCTCTTCGCATCACCTAGAGGAGAGATAAAGTGTTGGGCACCTTGTTTTGGCCTTGATTGAGTGGAGACACCCTTGGTGATGATATGGGCACATGTTTGAGGAGTGCTTTTCTCATAAGAGTGTTGTCTCGGTCTTGATAGCCTTGATGCAACCATGTATCAGTTTGTCGTTGCCTTGAGGAGGCTTGGTATCGATTGAGGGTGACTTAAGGGACATCCTATCGGTATGGTGGCATCTTGAGGATCACCATATCGAGTTGTGGTGACTCTAGAGGAGTGCCATTTCAGTTTGTGACCAAGGGATTCATCCCTATCGGTTTGGATGAATGTATCGACCTTGACCTTTCTTAGTGACCAAGTGGGAGAGACATAGGTCCTATCATCTTTTTGCATGGTGTTACATGTGTCCTTTCTTCTTGTACATGTGTCTTCTACGGTTCTAAGGTGGTGACACCTTCCCCTTTCTCTCTCTCTCTCTCATTGGCCATGTATATATACCACTCTCTTCTAATGCAAGAGAACCCTATTAGTGATCTTTGCTATCTCTCCTTGGTGGCCAACCTTGAGCTTGAAGAGAACTCTCCCTTGGAGCTTGGTGGGCTAGCCAAAATCTTGTGGTGCTCTCTTTCATCTTCTTCCTCAGTAAGCCATGGTTTTCTAGCTTTCCTTCTATCCTTCTTTCTTCTTCTCAACCATGGACCTTGATATCTTCATTCTTCTCTTTTGCTTTCTTAATCATGGTTCTATCTTCCATTTTTGAGGTGTTGTGCTTGGAGGATCTTCTCCCTCTACCTTGAGCTTCTTGAGATTGGAGTTTGGCCTTGGAGCTTAGATCTTGGTGTTTGTTCTTGAGGCGGGTTATATAACTCTAAACCTACTTTGTCATTGTCACCTTTCCACTTATTACCTTACTAGTCATCTTTAGCTTATTATCTCTTGCTTGCTAGTAGATTTTCTTGGTAGCCCACATTCTAGTTTTGATAATAAAACTTTTTTAAGTTGTTGTCATAAGTTTCCCTTTTCTTTTTCCTTGTTAGTATCATCATCTTGAGGTAGAAGATGACTAAACTGATATGATAGGATAAACCGACATGTAATGCAATCTGATATGTTGGGCCAATATGCTCTTGTATAAACCAATATTCATCCATGATGGGGTTTGTTATTATCTCGTGATGACTAGTGAAGAAGAGTGTTGAACCTTGATGCTTTTATTTGAGTATGGAGGTTGACATGGGTAACACTAATCCGATATATGTTCAACCCCACACACCTTGCAATTCGATACTCCCTAGCCCAACACATTTTGAATAGAGGTGAGAAACACTTCCCTTGAGGTTAAACCGATACAACCAAACCATAGTAGTTGATATCCTATGGAGGTCTGTGTGGTCGATACACAAAGGGGAACATAGGCCTGATACCCCAGTTGGTGGGTAGACTGATACCCTAGTTGACTGGGTAGGCGGATACCCTAGTCGAAGGTGAGGTCGATGCCCTAATAGACGATGAGGTTGATACCTTATGAGATGGTATGATGGATACACTTTCTCATGTATCTCTAGACCAGTATCCTTTGTTGTGCCTTGGCCGAAACCCTCTCATTGAGGTGTTGAGCCTGATACAAAGAGATGACATCCGATACTCACCTTTAGGTTGATAGGTTTATACCCAACCTTACTGTGGTGGTCGATACCCTACCTTAGTGTGGTGGCTGATACCCTACCTTAGTGTGGTGGCTGATACCCTACCTTAGTGTGGTGGTTGATACCCTACCTTAGTGTGGTGATCGATACCCTAACCCTAACTGATACCCTATGAGATGTGTAGTGATACATAAAGTTGATGTTAGGGTTACATGGTGTGATGTGATACCCTATGGTGTAATCATGTGTATGATGTTGAAAGTTGGACCTCCTTACATGTTTGATAATAATGATAGAAATGTGTTTCCACATCTCTTAAATATACTCCATAATGATGAAGGAAGTGATAACCTAAGGGCAGTTGGTGATCCAACCCTATAAACCCTAATCGGGTGAAGTGAAACCCTAATTGTTATGATGTCAGGTGTATGATATGAATGTATAGCATGAGTTCAATGAAATGATGATGATTTTGCTTCTTGTTATTAGCTTCTAACCATGCAAGTAATAGTGATTAATGTACATATCCATGCATGAGCTATGGCGGTTATGATGTGATGGACATTTAGTCCTTGTGATGGACATGTGGTCCTTATGATGGACATGTGGTCCTTGTGGTGGACATTTGGTCCTTGTGATGGACATTGGTCCTTCTGATGAACATATGATGTATTGTAACCATAAAGAGACATGATGTGATGAGATCACACTTAATGTGATTCAATATGTTTTGGTGATGAGTCATGCCATGTTTATGTAGATATTGTTTAAGGTTTATATGTTGTAACTTGATTGATGTTTAAAGATGTTTGAATTGATCTAATTAATCAAGTGAAATATAATAGTGTAGTTTGCCATGTGGCATAGATCCATTCAGTGTCAGCACTTGGTGAATGGTGAAATGAATTTTAACTCAGAGCGCATATTTTTTAATATGTAGGGTGCAAGTTGAGGCATCTCCTTATGTCCTGAATGTATATGAATGGGATTGGTTGTGGTCATACCCCAATAAAAAGTACAACTACAATTGTAGCTCAATTTGAGATACAGGAATTGTTGCGGTCATATCCTAGTAAAGAGTGAGGTTGTGGCCATAACTCACTAGCGTCGTGACCTGTACAAGGCGGGCTAGACATGTACAGTTGGACTATAAGTCACTGATAGCAGTATGACTAATGATGTCACTACTAATATCCTCATACTGACTGAGAAGAAGAGTTTGTGGATTCTGGATCTTCCATGAGACCTTGTATGGAACTGATTATGACTATATACATATAGTGGTCGGTTGGATTTGGATGGTACAATTCAAATCCCCAGGGAATAATGTATATGTAATTAGTCGTGCAATATAATTGTATAGGATCAAATAAGAAAACAATGGTTGAGGCCTTGCTTGATCTTTATATAATGTTCTTGATAGAAAATATACATGTTCTTCATATTCCTTTTAATTATTAAAATGTTTCATAAATCAACAATAATCGCTCTTCCTATTAATAACCATTGCTTGTTTCATCTTAGTTGTATCTATACTATTGCTCAGTTTATCTTATTTGTGGTAATATTAGAGTTGGTGAAGAGCTACATCTCTCATTGGGACTGTGTGTCTCACCCCATTGGTTAAATACCCCTTTTAGGTGGATGAGCACAAAGCAGTAAAGATCATGTACAGGAGGTTGAGCAGTAGCCAGAGGAGTAGAACTTGATAAGGTTGAAAGTGTTTTTTGATATCTTTTGTTGATAGAGTCCTAGAGTCATCCCTGTACAGTCGGGTCTTTGGGAACATTTTGAAGATATTTTGTGAATGTGTTATCTTTATGTGTCCTTTGTATATCATATATGATGCAATCATGTATATATGTTCTAGAATAGTGCTTTCATTACAGGTTGACAGCATGTCTTGTGAATGCTTTGAAGCCTGAAAGTACTCATGTGTAGAGGTTCCTTCTATATGGCTGTTTTATGAAAAAGGTTTTAATTTTTAGTGTTTTCTACTAATAAGTTTATTAATCTCGCTTCCACAATTTTGTTTGAGTAATCTCATTTCGCTATGGCATGGGGCATCATAGATTAGGTTGGTATCAGAGCTTTAGGTTCGCTGAGTCTACAAGGAATGAGGACTAGGGTTTGTGTCTATTCTAGTGTCCTTGGGTCTATCTTATAGTTACTTCTTCTTATTCGGAAGAAGAAATAAAGCTGAAAGATGTCAAGAGAACATGAAGAACATTCTACTAAGAGTAGTGTTGCAGGACCAGGCGGTGGTGCAAAGAACCAGGAAACTAAAGATCGGGTGTCTGAAGTCCCCCAGTTTGACCGATCCATATAGAAAACCCTACCTTTCAATCGCTTTTTGGGCAGTTTATGGCAACAATGACTCATATGGTGGACAGGGTGGCTACACCTTAGCCTAGGTAACCTATTCCCCATGTTGAATCTTCAAGTACTGGGAAGACTTTCGAGCGGCTTCATCGTGTTGGAGCGGTTGAGTACGTTAGAACAGTTAACCCGATGGATGCAGATATGTGGTTGACTAAGCTTCAGAAGGCCTTTAAGATCTTGAGTATCCCTGAAGAGGATAAGTTGAAGCATGCGGTGTACCTCCTTAGAGGGAGTGATGGCCATTTTTGGGCCATATAGGAGGAGGAGAAGAGACCTAGTGTGGTGGTTGGTTGAGAGGAGTTCCGACAAGAGTTCATAAGTCGATACTTCCCACAAATGTATCTGGATAAGATGTTCAGTCAGTTTGGGAGGATTTGATAGGGATCCATGATGATCAATGAATATGAGGCTAGGTTTATGGAGTTGTTGAGGTTCTTTCCTCACATGGATGTGATGGAAAATGAGAGGATTCATCATTTTGAGAAGGGGTTGAATGTTGAGTTGTCTACCCTAGCTGCTACTTTGGAAAATCGGTAGAGGTTTTCTATGGTCATGGAGTCTGTTCAAAGGATAGAATGGACTGTGAAGGAGTACAGAGAGGCAAGTACCAAGAAATGGTCAGTACAGTTTTTAGGATTGTCGTAAGGTGGCTTTAAGAAGCTGAGGTTTTTTGCACTGCCAGCATCGTAGAGGTTCAGTGCTTTGACACAGTGGTCACTAAGCAAGGGTAGAAGTCATAGTTTTCCACCCTCAGGAGCCCAGAGTATTGCATCCGCATCAATGATAGGTCCTTCTAAGCCACATATTGACACTCGATCCTGTCACAAGTGTAGATGGGTAGGACATATGAAGTGGGAGTGCCCGATAAGGGATGATGAAGTGACCCAGCAACCAAGGCAAAGCCAGCAGGGCTCACAGAGACAAAAGAGAAATAGCAATGTAGGAGGATGAGGATGTGTCCAAGCGTCGCAAGCTGGATCATCTGCTTAGGGAAGCAGGGGACGGGGGCAACAATAGGCAATGGCTATATTCTATGCCATGAGTCAGCCGGAGGTGGTGGTCAGCCCGTGAGTGGTGACAAATCAGAGGGAGTTATTTCACTCTGATTTGTCTACTTCTTGCTTTATATCTATTTTTGTTGACCCGAGTGCTACACACTCTTTTATTGCATGAGAAGTTCTTAGTAGTTTTTCTTTTCCTATTAGTTGTAGGAAGCATAGATTGTTGCTAGAAATACTATTGGTCACTTCTGCAGTGTTGCAAGATGTGTGTTCTTTATTTTTTCAGACACAACATTCAAGTGGTTCTAATACCACTTGACATGCATGGATTTTATGTGATCCTTGTAATGGATACCTTGGAGAAGTATAGAGTGGTCTTGGATTATAGTTCCAAGAAAGCGATGTTTGTAGATGGTAGTGAGACGTGGATCTTTCAAGGAGATAGGAAGATTATCCCAACTTGTCTTGTATCATCCATGGTGGTGGGGAAGCTTCTGAGACAAGGTTTTGAGGCATTTTTGGCACACGTGGTGGATACAAAGGTGAAGAGTCGTAGTATCCAGGAAGTGTTGGTGGCTAGAGAGTTTGAAGATGTGTTTCCTAAAGAGATTATGGGTGTTCCCCCACCCCGTAAGATTGACTTTGAAATCAATCTGGTTCCTGGTACGCAACCCATATCTCAGACACATATAAGATGGCACCGACAGATATGGTAGAGTTAAAGAGACAGTTGTAAGAACTGTGTGACAAAGGTTTCATCAGGCCGAGTACGTCACCATGGGGTGCTCTAGTGTTGTTTGTGAAGAAGAAGGATGTGTCCATGAGGTTATGCATAGATTACAGACAGTTGAACAAGGTCATAATAAATAATAAGTATCCTTTGCTGAGGATAGATGATTTGTTTAATCAATTGCATGGCACGATAGTGTTCTCGAAGATAGATCTATGATCAGGCTATCATCAGTTGAGGATCAAGGAGGATGACATACCAAAGTCAGCTTTTAGGACAAGGTATGGTCACTATGAGTTTGTGGTTATGCCGTTTGAGCTAACCAATTCACCAAAAACATTCTTTTTTGATAATGAGGAAACCCTCTCGGGATTGGCCACTGTTGGACCCCACCCAGCCAAGGGTAAACCCTGGAACCAGCCATGTACATGGGGACACCGCGGCGCACTCAGTAACATGGGGCCTTTATTGCACCCCTAGGGTTTTCACCTAGAGTCGAACTCGGGTTGGATTTGATGAACAGGATGTTCTGACCATTCCTTGATCAGTTTGTGGTTGTCTTCATAGATGACATTCTCATATATAGTTTGGACAGTTAGTAGCATGAACAACATCAGCATCAGGCATTGACAGTGTTGAGATAGAACCAACTCTAATCTAAGTTTAGAAAGTGTGAGTTTTGGTTGAGGGATGTAGCTTTCTTGGGGCATGTTATATCTACAAATGGAGTATACATGGACCCTAAGAAGGTAGAGTTTGTGACATAATGGGAGTAGCTGAAGATGCTGATAGAAGTGTGTAGTTTCCTAGGTTTGGCAGGCTACAATTGGAGGTTCATCAAGTACTTTCTCGCTATAGCCCTACCCCTGATAATGTTGACATGAAAAGATGTGTTGTTCGTTTGGGATGACAGATGTCAACGAGCTTTTTAGACATTGAAGGAGAAGTTGAAAAGCATTCCAGTTCTTATTTTTCCTGAGCAAGGAAAAGGATACAATGTCTTCTGTGATGCATTCAAGAATGGTTTGGGGTGAATGTTGATATAGGACAAGCAAGTGGTTTCTTTTTCTTCCTGAAAGCTTAAGAAACACGAGGAGAATAATCCAACCCATGATATAGAGCTAGCTATAGTGGTTCATGCCCTAAAGATTTAGAGACACTATCTATATGGGGAGAAGTGTTAGATATTCACAGATCATAAAATCCTGAAGTACATCTTTTCACAACAAGATTTGAACATGAGGCAGCATCGTTGGATGGATTTGATCAAAGATTATGACTGCATGATTGATTATCACCCGGGAAAGGTGAATGTCGTGGCATATGCCTTGAGCAGGAAATCTTCATATATGGATAGAGGTCAGTTGAGTTCTTTGATGTGTCACAAGTGACACATGGTGGTCTTCTTACATTAGATGAATGTTTAGTTGGAAGTCTCCTCATTGGCCAGTTTGTTGGCATAATTACAAGTGAGTCCTATACTGAGACAACATATCAAAGAAGCTCAATAGACAGATATTGTGACACAACATATTAGATTAGAGTTTGGTAGAGAGAAGCATGATGGCTTCCATGAGTCAAATGAAGGGATAGTATATTATCATCACACGATAGTAGTTCTTGATTCGGATAACCTGAGGAAGATGGTATTGTAAGAATCTCATATATCTATGTGTGCTATGCACCCATGTAGTACTAAGATGTACCACAACCTGAACAATATGTATTGGTGGCCAGGCTTGAAGAAAGATGTAGCTGAGTTTGTTGCAAGATATGTTGTGTGCCAACATGTCAAAGTTGAGAATCAAAATCATGTAGGAACGTTGCAATTGTTGCCTATACCTCAGTGGAAATGGGATCATGTGACTATGGACTTTGTGGTTGGCCTACCTAGGACAGCCAAAGGTTATGATTCCATTTGGGTAATTCTTGACAAATTGACCAAGTCAATGCATTTCCTTCCCGTAAAGACAATGTTCACAGCATAGAAGATTGCTCAAGTGTATGTTGATGAGATAGTTCATTTGCATGGTGTCGCAGCTACTATTATATCTGATAGAGGTCCTCAGTTTATAAGTCATTTTTGGGAGCGACTGCATACAGCTTTGTGTATGCAGTTGAAGTTTAGCACTGCTTTCCACCCACAGACAGATGGTCAGTCTGAAAGGACCATTCAGATCTTGGAAGATCTGTTAAGGGCTTGCATTCTTTAGTTCTTAGGAAGTTGGGATATACACATCAGTCTGATAGAATTCACCAACAATAATAGTTATCAGAGAAGTATTGACATGGTAATACACCTCATTCTGATAGAATTTACCTAGAATAATAGTTATCAGAGAAGTATTGACATGGAACCATATGAGGCATTGTATGGGAGACATTGTAGGTCTCCAATGTGTTTGTATGAGTATCAGCTTCTAGGTCCTGAGCTCATGCAGCAGAAGACAAAGAAGATCAAAGTAATACAATAACAATTGAAAGTAGTATAGGACAGGCAGAAGTCGTATGCAGACATTCGTCATAGACCCTTGGAGTTCCAAGTCAGAGACAAAGTATATCTGAAGGTCTCTCTGTGGAAAGGTGTTTTGAAGTTTGGGATGAAGGGTAAGTTGGCTCCCAAGTTTATGGGACCTTACCCAGTTGTAGCATGAGTTGGGAAGGTGGCCTACAAGTTGGAGTTGCCACCTGAGTTACACAGGTTACATCTAGTATTCCACGTCCATATGCTGAGGAAGTGCCATCCAGATACAGAGCCAATGTTACAACATGTAGAGGTGGATCTTGATGATGATATGACCTATGTGGAGGGTCCAGTGTTGATCCTTGATCAGAGGGTGAAGAAGTTGAAGATGTAGGACATTGTGCTTGTGAAGGTTCTTTGGCATCATCATGGTGTTGAAGAAGACATGTGGGATCTCAAAGAGGAGATGAAGAGGAAGTACCCTTATCTTCTCTCTTAAGATTTCATGGGCCGAATCCTTGTTAGGGGTTTATGGCTTGTAAGGACCCTGAACCATGTTTTGGGCTAACCCTATTTGTTTTGCTTAAGCATGTTGATTAACTCCTTGCTCTAATCATCTAAGATGTAATTACAGCATGTTGGAGGTTTGTGTTTCTTGTTTGAGCTTGTTGCTTGATGGTTGTGCTCTGTGGTGAGGTTTTGGTGAAACTTGCAATTTACCTAGAGTTGGGGTTGATGTGCAAGTTTACCACCTCTAGAGTATTTCTTCTCTCTCTTGGCATCATCTAGAGGAGAGGGAAAGTGTTGGGCACCTTGTTTTGGCCTTAGTTGAGAGATGACATCCTTGGTGATGTTTTGGGCACATGTTTGAGGAGTCCTTTTCTCATAAGAGTGTTGTCTTGGGCTTGAGATCCTTGATGAGACCCTGTATCAGATTCTGGTTTCCTTGAGGAGGCTTGGTATTGATTGAGGGTGCCTTGAGGGACATCTTATCAGTTAGGTGGCATCTTGAGGATCACCATACTGGGTTTTGGTGACTCTAGAGGAGTTCCATATCGGTTTTTGACCTAGGGTTTCATCCCTATCGGTTTGAATGAATGTATCGACCTTGAACTTCCTTAGTGACCAAGTGGGCAATACATAGGTCCTATCACGTTGTTGCATGGTGCTACATGTGTCCTTTCTTCTTATACATGTGTCTTCTAGGGTTCTAAGGTTGTGACACCTTCCCCTTGCTCTCTCTCTCTCTCATCGTCCATGTATATATACCCCTCTCTTCTCATGCAAGAGAACCCTTTTTAGTGATCTTTGCTTTCTCTCTTTTGTGTCCAACCTTGAGCTTGAAGAGCACTCTCCCTTGGAGCTTGGTGGGCGAGCCAAAAGCTTTTGGTGCTCTCTTTCATTTTCTTTCTTGGCAAACCATGGTTTTCGATCTTTCCTTCTCTCCTTCTTTCTTCTTCTCGGCCATGGACCTTGCTATCTTCTTTCTTCTCTTTTTCTTTCTTAACCATGGTTCTATCTTCCTTCTTGGAGGTTTTGTGCTTGGAGGATCTTCTCCCTCTACCTTGAGTTTTGGGAGCTTGGATCTTGGCCTTGTAGCTTAGAGCTTGGTGGTTGTTCTTGAGGCGAATTATATAACTCTAAACCTACTTTGTTATTATCACCTTTCTACTTGTTACCTTACAAGTCATCTTTAGCACATTATCTATTGCTTGCTAGTAACTTTTCTTGGTAGCGCGCGTTCTGTTTTTGAGAATAAAACTTTGTTAAGTTGTTGCCATAAGTTTCTCATTTCTTTTGCCTTGTTAGTATCGTCATCTTGAGGTAGAAGATGACTAAACTGATATGATAGGCTAAACTGACATGTTATGCAATCTGATATGTTGGGCTGATATGCTCTTGTGTAAACTGATATACCTCCATGATAGGGTTTGTTATTATCTAGTGATGACTAGTGAAGAAGAGAGTCAAACCTTCATGCTTTTAGTTGAGTATGGAGTTCAACATGGGTAACCCTAATCTGATATATGTTCAACCTGACACACCTTGTAATCTATACTCCCTAGCCCGACACATCTTGAATAGATCTAAGAAACACTTCCCTTGAGCATAAACCAATACAACCAAACCCTAGTGGTCGATATCCTATGGATAGGGGTGTAAACGGTGCAGGTACGGTGCGGGTCTGGTCATACCCATACCCATCTAATTTAGCGGGTCCGGTTCCGGTTCTAGACCCGCATAATACAAAACCTGGACCCACACCATACCCGTACCCGCAATAATAGCGGGTATGCGGTGCGGGTATGTGGGTAAGTGGTTCTATAAAACATCATATTGTTTATGTAAGAGAAATGACTATGTTATATATATTTAACACAACAAGATATTGTTATCATATAGTATATTAACATGTAATAGTTATATTAGACAATGCTATATTCTATACAATAAAATTAATTGAGTAATTGTTTACATATTTGTAGTCATGATCATAACATTTAATTTATGTATAAAGTAATGTAGATTAGTAGACATTTTGATTTTAAGTTCACATATGATGTTCGTTATTGTAACTAGAATAGTTAATTCTTAGTTATATGACTAGTCTCATCCTTAGAGTAGGATATAATATCAATAATTATATTAATTAGACTAGTAAAGTATGATATATATAACATATTATTTTAGTAGTTATTTATGTATAGAGGGTACACGGGTCTAGCGGGTCTGGGTCCAAGCATACCCATTATTGGACCCGCTTATATGCGGGTCTAAGGGTATACGGGTCCAAGGGTATGCGGGTATAAAAAATTAGACCCGTGACGGGTTTTTAAGGGTCTGGATTTGCGGGTCCGCGGGTCTACCCGTACCCATTTACAGCCCTACCTATGGAGGTATATGTGGCCAATACACAAAGGGGAACATAGGACGATACCCTAGGTGGTGGGTAATCGGATACCCTATTTGAAGGTGAGGTCGATACTCTAATGGATGGTGAGGTTGATACCTTATGAGATGGTATGACTGATACACTTTCTCATGTATCTCTAGACCAATATCCTTTGTTGTGCCTTAACTGACACCCTCTCATTGAGGTGTTGATCCTGATACAAAGAGATGATAACTAATACTCACCTTGAGGTTGATAGGCTGATACCCTACCTTAGTGTGGTGACTGATACCCTACCTTGGTGTGGTGGTCGATACTCTACCTTAGTGTGGTGGTCGATACCCTACCTTAGTGTGGTGGCCGATACCCTACCTTATTGTGGTGATCTATACCCAAACCCTAACTGAAACCTTATCTGATGTGTAGTGATACATTAAGTTGATGTTAAGGCTACATGGTGTGATGTGATATCCTATGGTGTAATCATATGTATGATGTTAAAAGTTGGACCTCCTTACATGTTTCATAATAATGATAGAAATATGATTCCACATCTCTTAAATATACTCCATAACGATGAAGGAAATGATAACCTAAGGGTAGTTGGTGATCCAACCCTATAAACCCTAATCGAGTAAAGTGAAACCCTAACTCTAATGATGCCAGGTGTACGATGTGAATGTGTAGCATGAGTTCTATGAGATGATGATGCTTTGCCTTCTTGTTATCAGCTTCTAACCATGCAAGTGATACCAATTGATGTACATAGCTATGTATGAGCTATGGTGGTTATTGCATGATGGACATGTGGTCCTTGTGATGGACATGTGGTCCTTGTAATGGACATGTGGTCCTTGTGATGGACATTGATCCTTGTGATGGACATATGATGAATAGTTAGCATAAAGAGACATGATGTGATGAGATCACACTTAATTTGATTCAATGTGTTCTGGTGATGCATCATGTCGTGTGTATGTACATCTTATTTAAAGGTTATATATTGTAACATGATTGATGTTTAAAGATGTCTGAATTGATCTAATTAATCAAGTGAAATCAAATAGTGTAGTTTTCCTTGTGGCATAGATCCATTCAGTGTCAACACTTGTTAAATGGTGAAACAAGTTTTACTTGGAGTGCATATTGTTGAATATGTGGGGTGCAAGTTGAGGTATCTCCTTGTATCCTGAATGTATATGAATGGGACTGGCTACGGTCATACCCCAATAAAGAGTACAACTGCGGTTGTAGCTCAAATTGAGATATAGAAATGGATGTGGTCATATCCTAGTAAAGTGTGCGGCTGTGGTCGTAACTCACTAGCACCTTGACCTGTACCAAGGCAGGATAGACATGTACAGTTGGACTATAAGTCACTGATAGTAGTCTGTCTAATGATCTCACTGCTAATATCCTCATACTGTACAAGGGGATGAGGTTGTGGATTCCGGCTCTTCCATGAGACCTTGTATGGCACTGATTTTGACTATATACATATACTGGTCGGTTGGATTTGGATGGTACAATTCAAATCCTCATGACATAATGAATATGTAATCAGCCATGTAGTATAGTTGTATAGGATCAAATACGAAAACATTGGTTGAAGACTTGCTTGATCTTTATACAATGTTTTTGACAGAAAATATACATGTTCTTCTTATTCTTTTTTAATTATTAAGATGTTTCATAAATCAACAGTAATTGCTCTTCCTGCTAATAACCATTGCTTGTTTCATCTTAGTTTTATCTATATTGCTGCTCAGTTTTTCTTATCTGTGATAGTAATAGAGTTGTCAGAGAGTGATATCTCTTGTTGGGACTGTGTGTCTCACCCCGTTTGTTAAACACCCTTTTTAGGTGGACGAGCATGAAGCGGTAGAGATCCTGTAGAGGAGGTTGAGCAGCAGCCAGAGGAGCAGTAGCTGATAAGGTTGGAAGTGTTGTTGGATGTCTTTTGTTGATAGAGTCCTAGAGTCGTCCATGTACACTCAGGTCTTTGGGAACGTTTTGTAGATGTTTTGTGAACGTGTTATCTTTATGTGTTCTTTGTATATCAGATATGATGGAATCATGTATATATGTTTTGGAACAGTGATTTTGTTATAGGTTGACAGCATGTCTTGTGAATGCTTTGAGGCATGAGAGTACTCATGTGTAAAGGTTCTTTCTATATGGCTATTTTATGAAAAAAGTTTTGATTATTAGTGTATCTGTTAATAAGTTTATTATTCTCTCTTTTGTAGTTTTGTTTGAGTAATCTCATTTCACTGTGGCGTAGGGTGTCACATAAATATAGATTAAACAATTGCACACATAGGTGTATCCAACAGTACACATAGATGTACACAATAGTACAAAGTACTATATATTACAATATATGTAATTGTACATGTGTATATTTAGCATTACATATGTGTACACATAGTAGTAAGAATGTGTACACAATAGTAAACATATATGTACACAATAGTACATATAGATGTACACAACAATACAAATATATTTGCACAATAGTAAATATAAATTTACACAAAAGTAAACATAGGCGTACACAAAAATACACAAGATATGTAAATAGTAGTACACATTGGTTTATACAACATTATACATTGATGTATGCAACAATACATAAAAGGTGTACACGACAGTACACACGGATGTACACAACAATACACATAAATTTACACTAAAGTAAACATCGGTGTACAATACATTTTTACACATTACAGTACACATGGATGATACAACATATTACAAGAGATGTGCATGACACTACACATTGGTTTACACAACAATACATAGTTTTACACAATAGTACACATAGGTGTAGCCAACAATACACATAGATGTACATATAGAAAGACACAAGAGTACACATAAGATATACATAATTGTGAACATGTGTACACATAGAGTATATATGTGTATACAAATGTACATAGTAATAAACATGTGTACACAACAATAAACAAAGATGTATACAACAATACACATAGATGTATACAACAGTACAGAAGAGATGTACACAATAGTACACATAGTTTAGACAACAATAAACATAGACTTACACAATAGTACATATAGTATACCCAACAATATGGATAGATGTATGCAATAATACACATAGGTGTACAAAATAGTGCATATTCAATGTGGATTCCTTAAAACTGGCGTAGAACAAAATATCGTCTTAACAGTTTCCTGTGATTGTGGTAATACTTTCAAAAGTTATTCATAACGTAAAATCTTAGTGTTTCTTTACAAATTTGTGGTTGGAAAGGTAAAGTGTTGGTTGCATTGGGCCATTACCTTTCCAAGATCAAACCTCACACCTTGACCCATAATACTTGTACACGGATTAGCTATACATAGTTAGGATGGGAGTACAATGCACCTAAAATCAACTATCTTCCGGTGTCTTTTGCACACCCAGTAACATACTCCTTGTAAAAATGAGGTTGTCGGGTCCAAAAAGTGTAGCTTTTTATATGGGACACCCAATCAAAATGTTGCATCACATCTTCTCTCCTCTTTAAACCCACTCCTTAAAAAAATAAGGAGAGAGAAACACATACTGTATAGTATAATAAATTTTTATTTAATCTTACTAATTTATTATAGAACTGGTCTTATAGTAAATATTTACACCAAGACCTGGATCAAAATGGGTTGTGTCTCTTGGTTAAAGGCATACGTTGTGTCTCATTATCTTCCAACAATGAATGATCGATGGGTACAAATCTGTACTCATCTTCTGTCCCCACCTGTGTACCAAAACATATGATCCTTTGCATTGTGGGCTCCATGACAAATGTATGGCCGGGATGTATGGGGAACATTGTCTATTGTCTGAGTGATGGTAGCCCATGATTGACACTCAGGTTGGAAGTCGGACCGGCATTCAAGCGCAACATCACGCAAACGGAGGAAGACGAGGATGTTGACGGTCTCAATGATACAGCCAATAGAGTTGAATGTCATGAGCAGTGCAGTGTTGGTCTTGAAAAAGGCGTAGTAGATCCATAGCAACGACTAGAACCCTGTCGTCATCTACTTTTGCAGATTCAGCAAAATGTCGGGCTGCATTTTAATTTGAAGAACCATGGCTACGTAGCGGAAGATGATTAGTGAAAAGAGTAGTTTGCGTAACAGGAATCAAATTGTGCTAGAAGGAAGTATATCGATGGCAGTCGCGTCAAGAAGCAAGGGTGCTTACATTGGAGCGAGATACATGCCAAGGAGATGATGTTGCGTCAATATGAGGGGTACTTACATTGGAGCTCGTTTTCGTTCCGATACTTCTGGAGTTGGATTGGAGCAACTCTCAGGGTGGCAACGCCTTATATAGGCAGGTGTGGTGGTGGATAACTGGGGTACGGGAAGGAATCAGGGGTTAATTGGTTAAAAATTGACTGAAGTAGCTAGTAGGGTGTGTTTCTGCGGGACAGACAAACAATCAACACAATAAATAATGCATCGTTTATGGTGACGAAGAATCCTTGTTAAAGCAAAACTTTATAATGGAGAACCAAGGCCGACCTTTTGCCTTGCGTGAATGGCTGGGTGTGTGTTATAATCCTTGTCAGCAGCGCGGCAGATAGCAAGGGGAAGGAAGGAAGTTTGTTGTGCAACACCTGTTAGAACGTTACGGGGAGGTTGAGGTCCAAGGACAGTGGCTGGTGGCGTGGCATGTGGTGCTGCTTCTGATCCACCATGGTGAGCTGCTGGACGTCTCCTTTTTCCGGCTGCACAGGTTCCCTGGCGAGATTGTCACGACCTCCTTTTTAAAACTAACACAACCGTGACGGAAGTATTTGTGAACACAACCGTGACGGAAGTATTTTCACAAAATGGAGATCATGACAAATTATGAAATGATATCATTAAACAAGTAAAATTTATTGAATAAAAAGAGATAACCATCAAAGTGTCTTATTACATGTCATAAACGGGTACTACAAGTCCAAACAAGTAAAATTTATTGAATAAAAGAGTTCAATGAATGAACTCCAACATAATATATCTAAAAATAAATGATAACTATCTAGATGACACCCCACCAGGTAGGATTTGTCCTTGAGTTTGAGCTGATGTCCTTGAGGTCTACTTCTTTTCCTTCGCCTCATCTGCGGACATCACGTCCCAGTCCATGCAAAGCAACATAAAACTATGTGAGTGGCACTGATAAGTTATAACTTGAAAATTACATATAATTGAAATGACATTGGATAACTTGAAGAACTTGATGACTTAACATGATTAATATGATTGCGTGAGAACTTAGTAAATTGACATGATAAATTAATGGTGTGCAGTTTAACTTGAGTTAATATAGTCTCTCTCTCTTAATGCACCCATTATTCTCATAAGGCCAACTAAGGCTTACATAAGGCCGGTTAAGGCATATGTAATGCTCCCACAGAGCTCATAAGGCTCACATAAGGCCGGTTAAGACTCACACAATGCACCCATACAGCTCATAAGGCCACTTAAGGCTCACATAACATTATTGAGACATCTATATTAACATAACATGATTTCTTATACTTCAACATGATTTTCATAATATCTTGATTAATGAGCATGGCAGTAATTCATAGTGTTTCAAATGAAAGTACAATCATTAAATCAATAGAAAACATAAATTGATAGTATGTGCATTATCTTTATGAGCATAACTGAGTAATAACATAATGGCACTTTAATGGAGTAATCATAAATACATAAATAAGTAATGAAAACCCACAACCCTAGAGTTAAACTCAATGTGCATGATCCACTCACTTGGGTCTGAGGAGGATACTGATTGTAGCCTGATTCTTGATCAAATCCTAATATCTTGTATATAATAACCATGAATTAATTACACATTATTAAGATAGATTGGGGTTTCTAATTGGAATAGGGGAAGCTAGGTTTAGAAACGGGGTCTGGTAATGGGTCAAATTATATGCCTTGTCTCAAGACCTTTCCAACAAGTATTTATACTATTTTTTCTGAGATCAAGATAATTAGTTGTTGGTTTTATAGTTTCTAACCAATCATAGAACGACATAAGGTCAATTGTATACTTCAGACCAACAAAAGCTAGCACATTATTGTTGAAGTGGTCCACTGTTAATCAGCCACATGGCCTGCAGCGCCCAAACTGTAAACGTGACCTTTAGAAAAAATAGAGAGTAAAATACTAAAATGCCCATGCATAATTGATGCATGAATCAGTTGGGCTAGGGTAACATCGATAAATGACGATTATGATTGCTTCCTCTAAAGGCGGAAGAACCCTATGAACCAGTAGTTGGGATCCTTGAATCAAATCCACGAGTGGTAGAAGACCAGTACATGAAACCATGTCTGTGACCTTCCTCGAGGTCAGCTGGACCCAGAGACCTCTTGTGGAAGGTCTGGGGAGGTAAATGCCTTGAAAAAGATGTCCTCCATGACTGGGGTAGCTAAGGAGGAATAGATAGTGATATGCTATGAAAACTCAAGCCTGGAAGGCTGGATAAAATTTGTGAACATCAGACGATGGTGCGAGGAAGAACAGAGGGTGATATGAAGCCTATAACCCGAAGCTAGACCTGAGGTCGCCAAAGAACAGAGCAACTAGGCTCAACACTAGGATTCGAGATTCCAACATGGGACATCAAAAACTGGGGACATAGAAAGCTTCGTCGAGCGTAACCTAATGATTTGGAAAAGTTTCCACAAGAAATTCATGGTCGGAAGGCACAGACGGCGTCAAGCTTCTCAGGAAGAAAAACGACTTTGTGGGCGCAACATTGGGATGACTCGCGAGGGCTAGAACATCAGGAACATATAGAAAAGGGTTTAAGGATGCTTAATGGAGGTTTAATTAAACCATGAAGGAGTGAGCCTCTCATTAAAGCTTACCGGAATGATTAGAGTAATATGAGTCCCTGGAGATTCTTCAATTGGTCTCGACCAGAATTAGCGGCAAAGGAAACTTTCTTGTAGCCCAAGGTATCTTTCATGGTCGCGATCCCTTAGTGCGGTGGAGCTTTGTAGTGCGTGGGGGTGGCAGCGTCAACTGTGATGGAGGGAATATTGGGCTTTTTGTAGAGAGAGGAAATAAGGCTTGTTTTATAGTTCTTTGGAACGGGATGATCTCCTAGTTTCGTTAGTGTTGAGATGATATGAAACCATTGAGGGTTGAGATAGTTATCGATGGATGTGGGGATTGGGTGTTGTTCCCTCCTCCGCGCGGACTCTACACAAGGTAGAGGACAAAGCATGATCTCGATCGGATGGCTCTAAAAGAGTCTGTGATCAATAATGCTTGTGACACACTACATTATCCAGAACTTTGGTAAAACTTAGGATAATCGTGTATATTATTACATGGTTATGATGCAATCTAACATTATATCCTCCTTATTTCCTAATGTCTTTCGGAGCATCTAGAACTATCTAAATGTAACCAAATTTGGTGGGTTTGATAATTCAACTGTGAGGAATTCAATTATCCAATTAGATTTTAGATATGAGTTAGGGAAATTTCCCTTTTACATTATTATCTACTTACATTAATTAACACACAAATAATCACTAAAAAGGAATTTTTACCAATATTCGATGGAAACTCTAGTATTCTGTTGTCTACTCATATACCAAACAGTGGGATACATTATACATGTATGTGTTCCAATCTATCATTCAATCCTAACTAGTCACCATTGCATAATTAGGGTTAGGTTTTGTACATTAATTGACATTGATGTAAATAGGTGATGATGAATTATGTATATGATTCATTCAAGGTTCACATTATATCTTGGTGTCGTATTAACTCATTTTGGTATACTAAATAATCATAATATTAACTTAAATGAAAAAATGTAAGACAAATTCGGTCAACTTAGTGTTTCACCTTTATTAAATATAGAACAAAATTTGGGATTAAATATTTGATCATCTTTATTTCAAATTTAAAATTTGAGGGTCATTACAACCTACCCATCTTTTAAAAATTTCATCCTCAAAATTTTTATTGCATATTAAGGTATTACCCACCTAAGGATTTCACATATATGTACACTAACTCGTTGACCAGTGATAAATATTCATAAGGAACTACTTTACATAAACATGATATGGTATTCACATGGATAACTTCTGCTTTATATCTAACATGACTCATAAAACCAATGAGTGCATGAGTCGCTAATATATCTTGAAAGCTAAACCTTACCTTCATCATCCACCATGGTGAAAATCCTACCTATCGTCTTCTCTGGGGGGGGGGGGGGGTTGGGTTGGGTTAGGGTTTTGATCTGCATCCTTCTTTGTAGCTAACCTAGGGCATTTGTCCTTGAAATGCCCTTCACCTCCACAATAGAAGCAGACGCCTAGGTCTAATCTGCACAACCCTGCATGGAATTTTCCACACTTGAGTCATGCATCCTTCATTGAAGGATCCTCTGGGGCCTTACGCTACATATGATCATTGCGGTGTTGGTCCTGATTGTTGTGGCCATGGTGTTGATGTTGTCCATTATGGGAGTTCTTCTTCCAAGCCCTTCCTAGGTGGTCCTCAAGCTCCAGAGCAGCATCAAGAGCATCCTGCATCATCTTGTGGCCCAGCCGAGAAAGTGAGTAGCTGAGATCATCCTTCAGACCTAGAATGAACTTCTTGGATCGCTTCAGCTCAGCCATCTAGGCTATGTAATTCTGGAGGATGTGAAACTCCATGGCATATTGGGTAAAAATCATGTCACCATGTTTTCAAAGATAGAGGGACTCTAATTCCTTGTCCATCATCACTTCTAAAACATAGTGGCTCCTAGAAGCCTCCAAGAACTCCTCCCATGTGAGGAACTCTTCATCTGGGTCTCTAGCGTCACAGAAGTTCTCCCACCAAACACGAGTTAGTCCTCTCAGCATGTGTGTCCCAAACCTGATGCAAGACTCTTCAGAGTAGTCCAAGTCATTGATGTAACGTTCCATATTGTGGATCCAGACCTCAGCCTTACCCAAAACATCCAACTCTTCTTCTCCCGTGAATGTTTCAGACTTCACTTTGAGGAAGTCTACCAAGGTGACTTCATTCCTCCTTTGATGATGACCTCCAACTTGTCCTCGCATTGCATCAGATAAGGATCTGACCAACACATTGTACGTGAGGGGAGGGTCTTCACCATTTGGGTTCTGCTCATTCTCAAAGTCATGCTCACTCTCTCCACTAGAGTGGGGGGTGACTTGTCATGCTTAGGGCGACACTTAGTGGAAATCTGGAGCAGGAAAGGAGATTTTCATAACCAGGTGGAGTGACACATAAGATCCTACTATGGTGGCCATTCTAGGATTGCTCTGATACCAATTTTGTCATGACCTCCTTTCTAAAGCTCACACAACCATAGAGGAAGCATTTTCACATAATGGATATCATGACAAATCGTGAAATGATATCATTAACCAAGCAAATCCATATAATAAAAAGAGATAACCACCAAAGTGCCTTATTACATGTCATAAGAGGGTACTATAAATCCAAACATAAAAGAGTTAAATGAATGAAAATCCAAAATAAATAACTACAAGGAAATGATAACTATCTAGATGGAACCCCACCAGGTAGGATCTTTCCTTGATCTCGAGCTAATGTCCTTGAGGTCTACTTCTTATCCTTCTCCTCATCTACGAACATCATGTCCCCAACCCATGCAAAGTAGCATAGATCTATGTGAGTGACACTAAGTAGTTATAACTTGACAATAAAATATAATTGAAAAAACATTGGACAACTTGAAGAACTTAATGACTTAACATGATTGCTTGAAAACTTAGTAAATTGATATGATAAAATAATGGTGTGTAGTTTCACTTGAGTTAATATAGTCTCTCTCTCTTAATACACCCACAATTCTCATAAGGCCAATTAAGGCTCACATAAGTCCGATTAAGGCTCACATAATGCTCCCACAGAGCTCATAAGGCCACTTAAGGCTCACATAAGGATGGTTAAGGCTCACATAATGCTCCCACAGAGCTCATAAGGCCACTCAAGGCTCACATAACATGATTGAGAGATCTATATTAACATAACATGATTTCTTATACTTGGACATCATTTTCATAATATCTTTATTAATGTGCATGGTAGTAATTCATAGTGTTTCAAATGAAAGTATAATCATTAAATCAATAGGAAACATAAATTGATAGCATGTAAATGATCTTCATCAGCATAAATGAGTAATAACATAGTGGCACTTTAATGGAGTAATCATAAATACATAAATGAGTAATGAAAATCTAGAACGCTAGAATTAAACTCAGTGTGCATGACCCACTCACATGGGTCTAAGGAGGATGCTAATTGTAGCTTGATTCCTAGTCGAATCCTAATTTCATGTATATATCATAACCACGAATTAATTACACATTATTAAGATACAATTAGGATTTCTAATTGAAATAGGGGAAGTTAGGTTTGGAAAAGGACTTTGGTAATGGGTCAAAGATATCCCTTGTCTTAAGACCTTTCCAACAAGTATTTATACTAAATTTTCTGAGGTCGGGATAATTAGTCGTGGGTTTTCTAGTTTCTAACCAATCATAGAACGAGATAAGGCCAACTATATAATTCAGGCCAATGAAAGCTAGCACATTATTATTGATGTGGTCCACTATTAATCAGCCACATGGCCTGGATCTCGCCCAAACTCTAAACGCAGTCGTAAAAAAAATAAAGAGTAAAAGACTGAAATGCCCATGCATAATTGATGGATGAATCGAGTGGGATAGGGTAACATCGATAAATGACGACTGTGATTGCTTCCTGTGAAGCTGGAAAAACATGAGGATCTAGTTGTTGGGATCCTTGAATCAAATCTATGAGTGGTAGAACATCATTACATGAAACCATGTCCACTAGCTTCCTCGAGGTCATCCGAACTCATAGACCTCTTGTGGAAGGTTTGGGGAGGTCAGATGCCTTGAACGGTTGTCTGTCATGAATGGGGAAGCTGAGGAGGAATAGATAGTGATACACTATGAAAACTCAAGCCTGGAAGGCTGGATAAAATTTGTGAACATCATACGATGGTGCGAGGATGAACCAGAGGGTGATAGGAAGCCTGTAATTGGATGCTAGACCTGAGGTCACTGAAGAACAAAGCAACTAGGCTCAACATTGGGATTCATGATTCCAACATGAAACATCAAAAATTGTGGATGTAGAAAGCTTTGTTGAGCATTACATAATGATTTGGCAAAGTTTCCATAAGAAATTCATGGTTGGATGGCACAACCAGTGTCAAGCTTCTGCGGCAAAAAAAGCGGCTTTGTCGGCATAGCATTGGGATGACTCGCAAGGGCTAGGGACATCGGGAACATAAAGAAAATGGTTTGAGGATGCTTACTATTGGTTTAATTGAACTACAAAAGACTAAGCCTCTTGCTCGAGCTCGTCACCGCTGTAGTAATATGAGTCTGCATCGGTTCTTCAGTTGGTCTTGACTAGAATTGGCAGTGGAGGAAACTTTCTTATAGCCTGAGGTTGCTTTTAGGGTCACAAGCACTCGGTGTGGTGGAGCTATGTAGTGCGTGGGGGATGGTGGCATCGACTATGATGGAGGTAATATTGGTTGTTTTCATAGAGAGAGGAGATAGGGATTGTTTTATAGTTCTTTACAAGTGGATGATCTTCTGGTTTCGTTGGCATTGAGATGATAAGAAACCATAGAGGATCGAGAGAGTTATCAACAGATGAGGAGACTAGGTGTTGTTTCCTCCTCCGCACGTACTCTGCGTGAGGTAGGGGACGAAGCCCCTACCTTACGATCTCGATCGGAAGGCTCTAAAAGAGTCTCAATAGTACATGTGACATGTTGCATTATTGAGAACATTCATAAAACTTATGATAATCGTGTGTATTATTACATGACTATGATGCAAATTACCATTATCTCCACAATATTTCCCAACACTTTTTGGAGCATATAGGACTATCTAAATCTAACTAAATTTTGTGGGTTTTATAATTTGACTGTGAGGAATTAAATTATCCAATTATATTTTAGATATGAGTTAGGGAAACATGTGTTTTATATTATTAGCTACTTAAGGTAATTAACACGTTAATAATCACTGAAAAGGAATTTTGTTACCAAAATTTGATGGAAGCTCTAGTATTCAATTATCTTCTCATATATCAAAAAATGGGATACATTATACATGTATGAGGGTGCAATCTATGACTCAACCCTGACTAGTCACCATTGCATAATTAGGGTTAGGTTTTGTGCATTAATTGGCAGTGATATGAATATGCGATGATGCATTATGAATATGATTCATTCAAGGTTCACATCATATTTTGGTGTTGTATTAACTCATTTTGGCATACTAAATAATCATGGTTCAACCTAAATTAAAAAATGTACGATGAATCCATTCAACATAGGGTTTCACCTTTATTAAATATAGAATTTTTTTTGAGATTAAATATTTGATCATGTTTATTTCAAATTTAAAATTTGAGGGTCGTTGCAGAGATGGTCATCATGATTACCATGGTTTCCATCTTTTCATCCCACATCTCGCATGTTTTCATTGCCTCGCCCATCGCTGCCGCCAGAATAGCATGAGAAGCACAAAAAGGCAAAGATAACTCAAGGAAAGAGGATCTCAGTCATGAGTTGCACCCATTGGGTAAGGAAAAGATGAGGAGAATAGAAGCGAGAGTGTGATGGAGGGTCGTCCAACCCGTCATTGTTGACTTCCCCCGACATCACCTCCTGCAGCGGCTATAGGAAGAAGAAGTTGGTCTTGGCCTTTGGTGCGTGCAACCGCATGGCCACATTGTACACCCTGAAGACCACCTCGACGGTGTTGAATGTCTTGAACCACTTGTGGGTATTCTTCCATGAGTCCCTGATCTCCACTGTGAACCTTCCTCATGGTTGTTTGTGGGTCCCACGGTAGTGCTCTATGATGGAAGAATACAACAAGTTGTCATCTAGAGTCGATAATCTTGAGCCACAAGACCAGGATGGTTGTTACTGCCTCCTTTACCATGTATGTCAGGTGGGTTGCAACATGTGTTTTGAGAGAGAGAGGGGGGTTACCACAAGAGGAGGAAAGAGGATGGGGTGAGAGTGTTCAAGGAGAAGAAAAGGACACAGTGTGTCATCAGTAGACACAGTAGGTGCCAATGTCCTACGGGAGTGGGATTGAGACCTACTTAGCCATCTGCATGGCTGTTTGAGGCAAGAAATCTACAAATAAGAAATTAATGTTAATTGACAATTGAAATTCGACTCTTGCGGGTCCAAATTGGGGTTTAGAGTGTGTTTTATGTATCATGAACAAAATATATAATACCCTAAACAATGTTTGAGTGTGATATTAGCGTGAGTTTTATAAAGTCAGCTACCCAAGATATAAGTAAATCATGTAAACATTAATTGAAGTTCAAACAACCATAACCAAACTTTCCATTATGATCACATAAATTATTAGATGTGGAACTTATTGTCATGTTAGACTCCAATAGTATTGAGTCTTCATGATTGAATTATAAATAGAAAATGGACTATATTTTATCATATTGTCACAAATTGGCTTACTTTAGGCATACTTGACCAAATTGTACTTCATTTAGCTAAGATTAGTCTTTTCATCATCAAATTTTATGAACTAAAGGCAAATGAGAATTTTTTTTCTCTAACCCATTACATTACAAATAATGTGTATCTTTTATATTTTATATAAATTGATATATATTTTCAATATTATGATTTTTAGAAATGTACTTAAAGTTCATTTCCCGGTCTCATACTAACTTATGTTTCTTCTTCAGTAAGATGATCTCAACCTGAAGTCAATCCCTAGTAGGTTGTATATCAACTGTTCAAAGAAAGAAGTGGTGGTACTCTATATCCTATAAATATAATTTTTTCTCAGTTGTAACCTACAAAAGTAAGATAAACTAAATAATGTTATAGTTGTATTATCTACATATCTAGTTGAACAAATATAATACAACTGTCATTGTCATTTACTAAGTAGCTAAGCTCATATAAAATTGCATGATCCTTGTTCAACCTTAGTGCGACTAATTTTCTACCGAACTGTAGAAGCCTATGAGAAGTATCCAGGTGGTCATCTAAACTACTAACAACAATGATATATTGAATATATTAATTCATAAATTAAAGTTATTACAACTAGTGAGCTACCTTAAAAATGAATTTTTGTTGTCATATAATAATAGTAATTATACATGCACATAAGAATGATACTGTAGATACTATTCATTTCCTCATTATCGATGGATATAGAACTATATATTGAGAGGAGAAATTATTCACCCAAACATTCACATCCTCTACTGAGAGTACCATATTCTATCATGAGCCTTCATGTGTTTTAATTCAAAAATGGTAAAAAATCACCAAAGATTGACCATTACTTCTTTTTTTTTGCATCTTGCACTGTGTTATTGTAACAACCGCCACTAAACCGACAGCCAAATCGTTACTAAAAATGCAGAATAATTATAAGAAGCAGATTAACAAAAATCACTAAAAATTAAAACTATTTTTGCAAAGAGATCCATTTCTAGGAAAACTCTTTAAGGAAGAACCAAAACCTGATATTCACATTGATCATATATTATACATACATTTTACCATTTCTTCTAGAGGACAACATATAACACTTACTTTCTCAAAACATATACTTAAAGAAACATCAAACTTCGAGGCATACAAGCAAAAATCTTAGATTTTTTATAAAACCAACACGTACTAAATCCAAGGACCTGAGGGTACAGAGACGACACATATGACTTCTATCTACAAGACATGAAAAATAGTACACTCAAACTGAGTTGTCACTGCTATCGTTCTTTCTCTATAGTACGGTCTCAATCCCCCCCGTGCACGTCCACCTAAAAAAATGTGGATCCCACAGGGTGAGACAATTTTTCCAGTCAGAGATATAACTCTCCGCCAACAATGTTATTATCACAGTTAAATAGTAATAAACTGAGCAGAGGATAAGAAAGTTGGAACATTCTCATTTTTTAAATCATTGCAACTATCTATGATAGAGCAGTAGATCATCTATTCACTTTATAAGGAATATGAAGAACATGTATATCATTTACCAATCATACTATATCAACATCTCAAGCTTATCCTATGATGCTCATTATCATGGTATGTCATCCATGAATCATTCTCATTTCTATTTATTGGCCTCAGCCAATCTGCTAGCCAGGTGTTGGATTGTACCAGTCATGTGAATATACATCATTATATTATGTCCAGGTATTGAACTATGACAATCTTGTGCAACTATTCCAGGTATTGGACTATGCCAATCTAGTGCAATTATTCTAGGTATTGAGTTATGACCAATCATGTGACATTATTCCAGGTATTGGATTATGCCAATCATGTGAGTGTTGCATCCAGGCATCGAGTTATCCCAATCCTATAGTTTTATTCCAAGTATTGGACGATGCCAATCCTGTGACATTATTCTAGGTATTGGATTATGCCAATCATGTGAGTGTTGCATCCAGGCATCGGGTTATCCCAATCCTATAGTTTTATTCCAGGTATTGGACTATGCCAATCCTGTGAGTGTTGCATCCAGGCATTGGGTTATCCCAATCCTATAGTTTTATTCCAGGTATTGGATTATGCCAATCATGTGAGTGTTGCATCCAGGCATCGGGTTATCCCAATCCTGTAGTTTTATTCCATGTATTAGACGATGCCTATCCTGTGACATTATTCTAGGTATTGGATTATGCCAATCATGTGAGTGTTTCATACAGGCATCGGGTTATCCCAGTCATGTAGTTTTATTCCAGGTATTGGACTATGCAAATTATGTGAGTGTTGCATCCAGGCATCGGGTTATCCCAATCATGTAGTTTTATTCCACGTATTGGATTATGCCAATCCTATGAGTGTTGCATCCAGGCATCAGGTTATTCCAATCTTGTAGTTTTATTCTAGGTATTGGATGATGCCAATCATGTGACATTATTCCAGGTATTGGATTATTCCAATCATGTGAGTGTTGCATCTAGGCATCGAGTTATCCCAATCCTGTAGTTTTATTCTAGGTATTGGATTATGCCAATCATGTGAGTGTTGCATCCATGCATCAGGTTATCCCAATCCTGTTGTTTTATTCCAGGTATTGGACTATACCAATCATGTGACATTATTCCAGGTATTGGACTATGCCAATCATGTACATCTATTCCATGTATTGGACTATACCAATCCTATGCAACTCATCACTGAATACCATATTACCTTTACTAGGCATTATACCTTGGCCAAGCTATCTGTTACACCCCGATCTCACAATTTCCTCAAATTATGAGATTAGGGCATAAGATGGGATTTGTATGCAACACAAAGAACACCCTTAACTTTTTCTTTTCTTTTCTTTTTTTAAAACTCTTGTTTCCCCACATTGAACCACATATCATCTTAACAAAGGAATCTGAACATTTCTTTTACTAATCAGACTTCAATAGTAAAGATACATGTATAAGCATTCACGATGTCTTTCACACATTATGCACATGAAACTTGCTAATTAGCATACATATCAAAGAGGAACAATATTACACATTGTAATTACAACTCTCTCTCTAAACTCTTACTGAGGACCTAGAGTGACAAGGACCGACTGACTCAACTAATCTCGTACTTGACTCCTGTGGCAGGTCTACACTGAAGCTCTGACTATCTCCAAGTCCACGCGGTTAACCCTAAAAATGTTTGAGTAGAGGGGTGAGCCTACTCGGTCAGTGAATGAGTACTTCATGGAAACAGACTAATGCACTAATGTGATTACAGATATAATTTTGAGTAAACGATATAAAATTTAACAATAATAAATACTACACTGAGCAGTTCTAAACAATATAATTGAAATAACAAAGAATGTAAATATTGCATCCAAAGAATAACTACTAGAAGACTATGCTCTAGTCTTCCTTAACTCTATCATTTATAAGGAACTATGTGAACCTATATAATCATATTTTAGCTTATGCCCTAAACATATGCAGTGTACTCTGCATATGAAGATCCGTAGCAAGCTACTATCTCACCGTATAAGACTTAGCGATACACCCGGGAAATGCTAAGTCTGACGCCAGCCCTGCTCTGCCGCAGGACCCCAGGCTCATCGGCCTCAATGCACTGCTAAGAGTGCTCTAGACTCCTCCTGGCAAACCTGAGCACATAGGCGGAGAGTCTCACAGGGTTACCTTCGTGACACAAGCACGAATGATGTTGGATAACCCCCATTTCTTTCCTCCAGTGCCATCGTGACACAAGCACGATTGTTGTTGGACACTGCCTCTCTTTCCTCGTTTGTCCATGACACAAGCACGAATGATGTTGCAACACGAGTTTCACCCCTAAGAAGCAGATCTGTCAAAGGGGTTCTACGGTGTTAGGGCACCTAAGTCTATTAACTGATTAACATATAAATATCATAGCTCATGTATTCAACATATACCATGTCTCAGTAACATCCCTTTCTAGGGCATGTCATATCTCATTACCTGCAATTTACTAGATATGTATTGAAAATAAGAAGCCCTGCAGTATGTAGATATCAACTCAGAGAGAACAAGCATATAAAGTTAAATGCACTAGAAACATACAATTCAACAGTTAAGTATCACCACATCTCATATCGAGACCTTTCATGTCACCACAACATGATTCATTGAACACCCTATCCTTAGGGTTTCATTCGCCTTATTCATTCATCACATGCCAACACCCTACTCTTAGGGTTTCATTTGCCTCATTCACTTGTCACATGGCTCTTATCATGATCTCACAAGATATAAGCATTCACTAAATAAAGACTGTTTCCAACAAATCATATATAATCAATATAGATATGAAATCATGGAAACTTAACTAAATTTAGATTTTCCATATCATTTACTGAGATATCATGTATCAAGAATAAAATTCAATTAAGATAACCCATGAGATACATCCTAACCACTTATAGGATTACTAGTCCTTTTCAATAAGGTTGAAACACTAGTGATGTCTCAATTAGGTTAAACCCTAATTACATCATTTGATATAAATCTGAAAAGCATTCTCACTAAGAAGTGTTGTATACGTATCTGATATGAATCTACCATCAAAAAGTCATTCAAACAGAGAAGGAATCTGTATCATATCAATTTACAATAACTTAAATCAAACGGACATTTCAGGATTTAGAATTCACATGCTAAGCATTTAGGGATTTGGATGTTATAATCAAATTCGTGCATTAGAATGTTTGAAGGAAGAACCCACTCACCCTAAGGTGTGAAAACACCTCACAACTGCAGCTCAACTCAGGGAATCTCGAATTCCTATCAAATCCCTAGCAAATCTCCCAATTCTTCTTCCATTCAACTCGAGAACCTTGAAAATGAGGGATTATGAAGAAAGGGTGAGAAAAGAGGAAATTTCGACATCCTCTTGGATCAAATCAGAGAATGGACGGAATCTTGACATTAGAGAGAAGATTCACCATAAAAGTCTATGCAAAGGATCCAAACTTACTTGATTTCACCCTTCCTGGAATCGCAAAACCCTAATTCAGCAATTCCCCCACTTTCTCCACTCAAGCCCTAATTCTCCCTCTCTCTCTAGGAGCTCATTTCTCTGGAATGAAATGACGAAGAATGAGAGCTGTGTGTGTGTGTGGTCGATCATATAAGCTAATTTGAGCTGCTTGGGTCAACTGCAAATTGACCCTACACTCAACTTTAATTATATTGGCTGAATATTCAGTTATACAAAAGTTACTGTAATTCGTTTATTTCAGAGAACAAACCTTCTCCAAAAATTATGGGAATTTATAAAGTTGTTTATAATTTATCTATAAAGCTTTAGTTAAAATTTGAGATCATTTGAAGTTACCAATAAATAATTAAAAATCGAACAGTGCACTGCTATATTGCAGTCTGCAGAATATTCGGCCGAGTTTGTCCTGCACAAAACTCGACCGACACCCTTACTGTAGAGATCAAAAAGTCATCCAAAAATTATGTCAATTTAACAGAGTGTCTAAAACTGTGTTTTTCAAGCAAAGTTAAAATTTGAGATCAATTGGATATATCAATAAAAAGATAAAATTCAATTACCACACTGCTGTATAAATCTGGAAATATGATCGGCCGAGTTTGAAACTCGACCGATAAACAGGTCAGAGCATTCTTCAAAAATTCTTATATTTTTCAATGTTGTTCACATTTTATATATACAAATCATATCCAAATTTGAAGTAAATCGTATTTACACATAAAATACTAAAAATCATTTAGTGAGACATTCTACTTATCAAATTCTGTATTCATGTATCATCAAAACCCTATATTGGGCCGATTAGGGTTTATGTTTTCTCAAACCCTAATTCACAAGACAAAAGAACATTTAGACTTCTTATCATAGTTAAAACATCCTAATTGTGTTATCCTCATCAATTAGATTTCAAGAATGATTATTCCAATTAATCTTTGCAATTGTCTAGGTAAACCCTAGTTTACCAATTAAGCTCAAATGGGGTCGTAACAACTCTCCCTCACTTAGAATGTTTCGTCCTCGAAACATAAACCTACAAGAAAGATACATTCAAGGTTATTCTAAGCTTCTAAAGCCTTCCATGTCATTATATTCTTGTATTTCATACCCGAATGTAGTTTTCAACATTAGATCTTCTAATTCTTTACTAAATCACAACATATTTCAAATAGTTCTCAATGATATCAAGCAAATTCTTTATGCCACAGTCAAACATAGAATGCAAAGATAAACCACCACGCTTTCACTGCGCAACTCTGATACTCTGATACAACTATCTCAACTTACGCTGTTCAGAGAGTTCTATTATTCTGTATCATCTTTAAGTGACAAAAGCAAGTTCACCATGCTGTTTTAAACTTTAATAACATGTTGCTCAGGTAGCAAAACAGTCTTGAATTAAAAGACTAGATTCAACAATCAATTGCACAATACTACTCTTGGCATCCCCATTGGGTCATGGATGCATGAGGTGAAGCATTACCACCTCATTCCATACTATCCTGTTTCGATCCTGGGACCTGTGGGTTATGGGCCCACACACAATTCAATGTGTAACCATCACATTATATCATTTTAGGGTTTCAACATCAGTAATAAGGTAATCCACATTTGTATCAGTCATTCAAGCATTAATCATATTCAATTACCATCACTCAGTTATATTAGAGCTAGGTATAACAAGCTACACCTCATTAGGGTTACTTGTCCAAACAATCTGATTATCATCCTTTTCTATTAATATGAGTGAATAAGTATGACTACCTTGTTCAGGGTATCTCTCCATGTGTTCTGACATCATCCAAACTGTATCACCATATCACAAATACACAATACTAGGATGTATATCTGGTATGAATTACTACTACTATCATACACCTTTAATTTAACATATAGCTTGCACAAATACACCGAAATCATATGTAGAACCAACTTCATATCTTAATATGCCTTAAACAAATCATACATGTAAAAACAAATTCACATATTACACAAAGCTAGTGCTTTCTCATATCTTTCTGCTCATTCATTACTTCTTTACTTTTTGCTACCTATCCTTTTCATATGATTATATACAATAAACATCATTAGCATTGAATCATTTAAGATAGGAATGGATTATTCATCATTCTTGCTATCACACAAGAATTTATTTCTTATCGCACTTCATCATACTGTATGTCACTATTACATTCACTAGATGACCCCACCAAGGTAGTTATGCACCATATATGATTCATTTTTCTTATCATTTCATTCCCATCTTGCTATTGTTAAGGAATATATGAAAGAGAAGATGATTTTAAGACTTGGAATTCTTGTATTCAAGCATTCTCTTAATACATTCTCGTATGTAGTTTTACTTAGTTATCAACAGAGATATTTGATTAATTAGCACTTGCTTGAATCTCACAACCTCTTTATTTTATAACTTCTCCATCATATTTCAAACCCTTTCTTACGTTTCATAGTCCTCTTACCATATACTACTCTTTAACCCGTCATCTTTAATTCTAAATTTTTTTCTCTTATGACCATGTTGCTTATTCATATGTATGGTCATGTATACCATGTTGCACATATTTCCTCCTTTATCTTTATACTGTTGTGAAGTTAACGTTCTAAATTAATAGTCCTTCTATTAGTTTTTCCTCATGTTGAATACATTACATATTCTTCATTTTTAAATCAAGTGGATCATGCATGGGTCAAACATAGTTTCTCTTTCAATCAAGTTTTTCTCTCCTGAATACAGTCTACCTTTGTATGACTTATTCATTCGTTAAACTATACCTATGTTCTTTGCTTAGAAACTAGTTTGTTGTCCTAGTCTTATGAATTACATGTTCATACGATCCTCTTTACTTTTATGGACCTATTGAATGCTCAACCCTATTCTCTACTTAGCCTTTGCTTTAGGGTTCATAAAAGCATTATACGCTATTATATGATTCATTCTTCATGATTGATTCTTGTTATCTTGAACCATACATACATTTCACGTATCTTTTCTATATTTAATATGTATAGTTCATATAATATTAATCAATAAACTGATTATGAGCTTCATATCATGTTCTATTATTCCCAATTAAGGGTTTCACATTTGAGACCCCAAGTTAAACCTCAGATATCAGTTTCAACTAATTCTTAGTTATTCTGATCTTGCCCATATGTTTCAATATCTTACTGTATGTACATTCTTACTCTGATGTGGGTCTAATTATTCAAATTCTATTCTTATTATACTATTGATAGGATTCATTAGATCCTAGTAACACATCCTGCCAACCGGACCAGGCCAAACCTGAAGTCCTAAAGCCAAGAACTACAAGAATTACATTCTTCCTGAACTGCCACTCACAGCTCAGAAACTCGGCCGATTGGTCAGAAACTCGGCCGATTGCTTCACAACTCGGCCGATCCGCTTGAAACTCGGCCGATCAACTTGCCGTTTGATTTCCTGAAAAAGGAAACTCGGCCGAATTACATACAACTCGGCCGATCAACTTTCTGTTCGATTGCCTATTAAGGAAACTCGGCCGAATCACATACAACTCGGCCGAATCGCGTACAGACTAAAAACCTAAACAGACCTGCTGATGTCAATTTCACTCGAATCAGCGGGCAAAACTATAGAAACAAAAGCTCATTCAAAGGTCAATTCTAGTCTACTTGTTACAAAGAGTGAAATCAATAAATGCTACAATTGCATAGTGTACAACAGATATTAAATACCCATATTTCAAGGTATTGAATATTTCAATTCTAACATATAAGAGCATTTATGTACATTTCCAACAAAAACAACATTATGAAATGTAAGTTCTATCTCCTTTTACATTTATGCTCTTAATTCTTGTTTCTTTTCTCGTTTTCTAACCCTAACATTTCTAGGGTTCATCTGTAGCCCATTCTTCCATTGTATACCTGGCCAGGGTATACGTGAGAGAATAGACAGAGTAGCTTGTACTGGCTGATCCAAGTACTCAGATATCGGGCCAGGATATCCAAATACTCAAATCCCCAAAGCTAACATCAAACATCTCCTATCTGCCACACTTAGGACTCTAACTTACTAACTTAATGGTCCTTGACAACTCACCCTAAGCTCTGATACCAAGCTGTTACACCCCGATCTCACAATTTCCTCAAATCATGAGATTAGGGCATAAGATGGGATTTGTATGCAACACAAAGAACACCCTTAACTTTTTCTTTTCTTTTTTTTTCTTTAAAACTCTTGTTTCCCCGCATTGAACCACATATCATCTTAACAAAGGAATCTGAACATTTCTTTTACTAATCAGACTTCAATAGTAAAGATACATGTATAAGCATTCACGATGTCTTTCACACATTATGCACATGAAACTTGCTAATTAGCATACATATCAAAGAGGAACAATATTACACATTGTAATTACAACTCTCTCTCTAAACTCTTACTGAGGACCTAGAGTGACAAGGACCGACTGACTCAACTAATCTCGTACTTGACTCCTGTGGCAGGTCTACACTGAAGCTGTGACTATCTCCAAGTCCACGCGGTTAACCCTAAAAATGTTTGAGTAGAGGGGTGAGCCTACTCGCTCAGTGAATGAGTACTTCATGGAAACAGACTAATGCACTAATGTGATTACAGATATAATTTTGAGTAAACGATATAAAATTTAACAATAATAAATACTACACTGAGCAGTTCTAAACAATATAATTGAAATAACAAAGAATGTAAATATTGCATCCAAAGAATAACTACTAGAAGACTATGCTCTAGTCTTCCTTAACTCTTTCATTTATAAGGAACTCTGTGAACCTATATAATCATATTTTAGCTTATGCCCTAAACATATGCAGTGTACTCTGCATATGAAGATCCGTAGCAAGCTACTATCTCACCGTATAAGACTTAGCGACACACCCTGGAAATGCTAAGTCTGACGCCAGCCCTGCTCTGCCACAGGACCCCAGGCTCATCGGCCTCAATGCACTACTAAGAGTGCTCTAGACTCCTCCTGGCAAACCTGAGCACACATGCGGAGAGTCTCACAGGGTTACCTTCGTGACACAAGCACGAATGATGTTGGATAACCCCCATTTCTTTCCTCCAGTGCCATCGTGACACAAGCACGATTGTTGTTGGACACTGCCTCTCTTTCCTCGTTTGTCCATGACACAAGAACGGATGATGTTGCAACACGAGTTTCACCCCTAAGAAGCAGATCTGTCAAAGGGGTTCTACGGTGTTAGGGCACCTAAGTCTATTAACTGATTAACAAATAAATATCATAGCTCATGTATTCAACATATACCATGTCTTAGTAACATCCCTTTCTAGGGCATGTCATATCTCATTACCTGCAATTTACGAGATATGTATTGAAAATAAGAAGCCCTGCAGTATGTAGATATCAACTCAGAGAGAACAAGCATATAAAGTTAAATGCACTAGAAACATACAATTCAACAGTTAAGTATCACCACATCTCATATCGAGACCTTTCATGTCACCACAACATGAATCATTGAACACCCTATCCTTAGGGTTTCATTCGCCTTATTCATTCATCACATGCCAACACCCTACTCTTAGGGTTTCATTTGCCTCATTCACTTGTCACATGGCTCTTATCATGATCTCATAAGATATAAGCATTCACTAAATAAAGACTGTTTCCAACAAATCATATATAATCAATATAGATATGAAATCATGGAAACTTAACTAAATTTAGATTTTCCATATCATTTACTGAGATATCATGTATCAAGAATAAAATTCAATTAAGATAACCCATGAGATACATCCTAACCATTTATAGGATTACTAGTCCTTTTCAATAAGGTTGAAACACTAGTGATGTCTCAATTAGGTTAAACCCTAATTACATCATTTGATATAAATCTGAAAAGCATTCTCACTAAGAAGTGTTGTATACGTATCTGATATGAATCTACCATCAAAAAGTCATTCAAACAGAGAAGGAATCCGTATCATATCAATTTACAATAACTTAAATCAAACGGACATTTCAGGATTTAGAATTCACATGCTAAGCATTTAGGGATTTGGATGTTATAATCAAATTCGTGCATTAGAATGTTTGAAGGAAGAACCCACTCACCCTAAGGTGTGAAAACACCTCACAACTGCAGCTCAACTCAGAGAATCTCGAATTCCTATCAAATCTCTAGCAAATCTCCCAATTCTTCTTCCATTCAACTCGGGAACCTTGAAAATGAGGGATTATGAAGAAAGGGTGAGAAAAGAGGGAATTTCGACATCCTCTTGGATCAAATCAGAGCATGGACGGAATCTTGACATGAGAGAGACGATTCACCATAAAAGTCTATGCAAAGGATCCAAACTTACTTGATTTCACCCTTCCTGGAATCGCAAAACCCTAATTCAGCAATTCCCCCACTTTCTCCACTCAAGCCCTAATTCTCCCTCTCTCTCTAGGAGCTCGTTTCCCTGGAATGAAATGACGAAGAAAGAGAGCTGTGTGTGTGTGGTCGATCATATAAGCTAATTTGAGCTGCTTGGGTCAATTGCAAATTGACCCTACACTCAACTTTAATTATATTGGCTGAATATTCAGTTATACCAAAGTTACTGTAATTCGTTTATTTCAGAGAACAAACCTTCTACAAAAATTATGGGAATTTAGTAAGTTGTTTATAATTGATCTATAAAGATTTAGTTAAAAATTTAGATCATTTGGAGTTACCAATAAATAATTAAAAATCGAACAGTGAACTACTATATTGCAGTCTGCAGAATATTCGGCCGAGTTTGTCCTGCACAAAACTCGACCGACACCCTTACTGTAGAGATCAAAAAGTCATCCAAAAATTATGCCAATTTAACAGAGTATCTAAAACTGTGTTTTTCAAGCATAGTTAAAATTTAAGATCAATTGGATATACCAATAAAAAGATAAAATTCAATTACCACACTGCTGTATAAATCTGGAAATATGATCGGCCGAGTTTGAAACTCGACCGATAAACAGGTCAGAACATTCTTCAAAAATTCTGATACTTTTCAATGTTGTTCACATTTTATATATCCAAATCATATCCAAATTTTAAGTAAATCAGAGTTACATATAAAATACTAAAAATCATTTAGTGAGACAATCTACTTATCAAATTCTGTATTCATGTATCATCAAAACCCTATATTGGGCCGATTAGGGTTTATGTTTTCTCAAACCCTAATTCACAAGATAAAAGAACATTTAGACTTCTTATCATAGTTAAAACATCCTAATTGTGTTATCGTCATCAATTAGATTTCAATAATGATTATTACAATTAATCTTTGCAATTGTCTAGGTAAACCCTAGTTTACCAATTAAGCTCAAATGGGGTCGTAACACTATCGGACTTATTCACATCCTTTATATAATACATGTATTTCTCTTATCTCCTTTAAGCATATTCCAAACTCTATAGCCCTTATTTGTCTATAATAATAAAGCATGGATGATCAAGATTTCATTATTACTATTGTATCCATTTATTATTATTATTATTATTATTATTATTATTATTATTATGTTACTAAGTTTCCATTTCCTAGTTTATTTGAACATTATCATTTCTTACATGAGACTTTTATAAACATCTTGTTACCTCTCACTAGGCAACAACTATTCTCATGGATCACAAGGCCCATTAAAAATCTTCTCACCTCTCACTAGGCAACAACTAATCACATGGCTGACAAGGCCCATTAAACATCTTGTCACCTCTCACTAGGCAACAACTAATTACATGGCTCACAAGGCCCATATAATTGGTATTATATGAAACATCATAGCTCATACTTAGCTATGCTCATTATCTCATCCTATCAACATAGTTTCAATATGGTTAAGGGTTCACCTTTATTAACCAATTGTAGTTTCAAATCACATCAATACCCTTCATTAGGGTTAAGGTTTCCCTTTTTAAGATAACTAGGGTTTTCAAGTACATTCATCAAGAATCACAACCCTAATTCGGATTCCACACATATTAGGAGTATTAATGTATGCTCATTTCATGATTATCATAGAAGGATTGGCTTTGCCATCCAGAAAGGACTAGCGGCGCAGCTTGTTGCCCACTTGTCTTCTATTTTGATGTAATTGACTTTATGTCTAATAATTCATAGAAGTATGAGTTTCTCACTCATCCTCACTAGGATGTTGATTACCTCATACTTTATTAAGTTGGCTCAACCTTTCCTTCTTGGTACATTAGCCTACTTAATCAATATTCATTAAATTCCATACCTCTTAATGTATGACTTGATATAAGCCACTTCATGTGTTACTCCATCAAGTACATTGCATCTAAGGTGCTTTCCTTCAGATGGGTTTTGAGGTACTTCCACCATATCAGGTATGAGGTGTGTGCTTGTTACCCATATCACTTTAGAGGTGTATGTGTGCTTACCATATCACCCTTGAGGTTAATGTGCGCTTACTATCTCGGGTTTGAGGTGTATCCTTGCTTCCATATCACTTTAGAGGTGTATGTATGCTTACCATATCACCCTTGAGGTGTATGTGTTCTTCACACCATATCGGGCAAAGAGGTGTGTGTGTGCTTCACACCATATTCGACAAAGAGGTGTGTGTGCGCTTCACACCATATCAGGCAAAGAGGTGTGTGCACACTTCACACCATATCTGGCAAAGAGGTGTGTGCCCTTCACACCATATCGGGCAAAGAGGTGTGTGTGCTTCACACCATATCGGGCAAAGAGGTGTGTGCTTAACCCAATATCGTGTTTGAGGTGTATGCTTGACCTCATATCATCCATGAGGTGTATACTACCTTATCATATCATGCAAGAAAGTATAAACTCATATCCATATCGTTTTAGTGGAGTAGGTGCATCACCATATCAAGTTAGAGGTGCTTGATTGTGTGCTTGAACCCGATATCACTTTATAAGGTGATACCATCATTTCAAGCTCTATAACTTCATTCTACTTGTTCTACTACAAGGATAATAGGTCTAAGCAACTGCTAGAACTCATAATTTCATCAGCCTTTTTAGAATATTTTGGAATTTAAAGTAGTTCCTTTAAGCATAGAAACTTAGGTGATGAATAATAACATGGTTGAGTTCAAGTTATATAACCCACCTTGTGAACAGCTTCAAAGCTCCAAGATCTAAAGCTTCACGTCCTAAGGTTGAAGAAGAACTTATCCAAGGTCCAGGGCTCGTTCACAACTCCTCCATAAACAAGAAATCACCATAGTTAAGAACTTGGTGAAGATGAAAAGAAAGAAAGATCATAACCCTAGATCCATGCTTCAATCCAAGGACCTGAGGGAATAGGGATGACACATATGACTTCTATCTACAAGACACGACAAATAGTACACTCAAACTGAGTTGTCACTTCTATTGTTCTTTCTCTGTAGTACAATCTCAATCCCCCTCATGCACGTCCACCTAAAAAAATGTGGATCCCATGGGGTGAGACAATTGTCCGAGCGAGAAATATAACTCTCCGCCAATAATGTTATTATCATAGTTAAATAGTAATAAATTGAGCAGAGGATAAGCAGTTTAGAACATTTTCATCTTTTGAAGCATTGCAACTATCTATGATAGAGCAGTAGATCATCTATTCACTTTATAAGGAATATGAAGAACATGTATATCATTTACCCACCATACTCTATCAACATCTCAAGCTTATCCTATGATGCTCATTATCATGGTATGTCATCCATGAATCATTCTCATTTCTATCTATTGGCCTCAGCCAATCTGCTAACCAGGTGTTGGATTGTACCAGTCGTGTGAGTATACATCATCATATTCTATCCAGGTATTGGACTATGCCAATACTGTGCAAATATTCCAGGTATTGGACCATGCCAATCCTGTGCAATTATTACAGGTATTGGGTTATGACCAATCATGTGACATTATTCTAGGTATTGGATTATGCCAATCCTGTAAGTGTTGCATCCATGCATCGGGTTATCCAAATCCTGTAGTTTTATTCTAGGTATTGGACGATGCCAATCCTGTGACATTATTCTAGGTATTGGATTATGCCAATCATGTGAGTGTTGCATCCAGTCATCAGGTTACCCTAATCCTATAGTTTTATTGTAGGTATTGGACTATGTCAATCCTGTAAGTGTTGCATCCAGGCATCGGGTTATCCCAATCCTGTAGTTTTATTCCAGGTATTAGATTATGCCAATCCTATGAGTGTTGCATCCAGGCATCAGGTTATCCCAATCTTGTAGTTTTATTCCAGGTATTGGACGATGCCAATCCTGTGACATTATTCCAAGTATTGGATTATGCCAATCCTGTGAGTGTTGCATCCAGGCATTGGGTTATCCCAATCTTGATGTTTTATTCCAGGTATTGGATTATGCCAAACCTACGAGTGTTGTATCCAGGCATCGATTTATCCCAATCCTGTAGTTTTATTCTAGGTATTGGACTATACCAATCGTGTGACATTATTCCAGGGATTGGACTATACCAATCATGTGCATCTATTCTAGGTATTGGACTATACCAATCATGTACAACTCATCACTGAATACCATATTACCTTTACTAGGCATTATACCTTGGCCAAGCCATCATACTTATTCACATCCTTTATATAATTCATGTATTACTCTTATCTCCTTTAAGCATATTCAAAACACTATATCCCTTATTTGCTATAAGCATAAAACATGGATGTCAAGATTTCATTATTACTATTATATCCATTTATTATTATTATTATGTTACTAAGTTTCCATTTCCTAGTTTATTTGAACATTATCATTTCTAACATGAGACTTTTATAAACATCTTGTTACCTCTCACTAGGCAACAACTATTCTCATATCCCACAAGGCCCATTAACCTCTCACTAGGCAACAACTAATTACATGGCTCACAAGGCCCATTAAACATCTTGTCACCTCTCACTAGGCAACAACTAACCACATGGCTCACAAGGCCGATATAATTGGTATTATATGAAACATCATATCTCATTATAAGCTATGCTCATGATCTCATGCTATCAACATAGTTTCAATATGGTTAAGGATTCACCTTTATTAACCAATTGTAGTTTCAAAGCACATCAATACTCTTCATTCGGGTTAAGGTTTCCCTTTTTAAGCTAACAAGGGTTTTCAAGTACATTCATCAAGAATAACAACCCTAATTTAGATTCCACACATATTAGGAGTATTAATGTATGCTCATTTCATGATTATCACAGAAGTATGAGTTTCTCTCTCATCCTCACTAGGATGTTGATTACCTCATACTTTATTAAGTTGGCTCAATCTTTCCTTCAAGGTACATTAGCCTACTTAATCAATATTCATTAAACTCCATAACTCTTAATGTATGACTTGATATAAGACACTTCATGTGTTACTCCATCAAGTACATTGCATCTAGGGTGCTTTCCTTCATATGGGTTTTGAGGTGCTCCCACCATATCGGGTATGAGGTGTGTGCTTGCTACCCATATCACTTTAGAGGTGTATGTTTGCTTACCATATCACCCTTGAGGTGTATGTGTGCTTACCATCTCGGGTTTGAGGTGTATGCTAGCTTCCATATCACTTTAGAGGTGTATGTATGCTTACCATATCACCCTTGAGGTGTATGTGTTCTTCACACGATATCGGGCAAAGAGGTGTGTGTGTGTGCTTCACACCATATCGGGAAAAGAGGTGTGTGTGCCCTTCACACCATATCGGGCAAAGAGGTGTGTGTGTGCTTCACACTATATCGGGCAAAGAGGTGTGTGTGTGCTTCACACCATATCGGGCAAAGAGGTGTGTGCTTAACCCAATATCATTTTTAAGGTGTATGCTTGACCTCATATCGTCCAAGAGGTGTATACTACCTTATCATATCGTGCAAGAAAGTATAAAATCATATCCATATCATTTTAGTGGTGTAGGTGCATCACCATATCATGTTAGAGCTGCTTGCTTGTGTGCTTGAACCTGATATCACTTTATAAGGTGATACCATCATCTTCAAGCTCTAGACATTCATTATACTTGTTCTAGTACAAGGATAATAGGTCTAAGAAACTACTAGAACTCATAATTTCATCAGCTATTTCAGAATATTTCAGAATTTAAAGTAGCTCATTTAAGCATAGCAATTTAGGTGATGAATAATAACATGGTTGAGTTCAAGTTATATAACCCACCATGTTAACAGCTTCAAAGCTCCAAGCACCAAAGATTCACGTCCTAAGGTTGAAGAAGAAATATCCAAGGTCCAGGGCTTGTTCACAACTCCTCCATAGACAAGAAATCACCATAGTTAAGCACTTGGTGAAGAAGGAAAGAAAGAAATATCATAATCCTAGATCCATGCTTCAATCCAAGGTTAAAGATGATCATGGCCTAACCTTAGGGTTACAATTTGAGCTCCTTCTTGATCCTTAGAACCTTTGCACGATACCTCACTACTCATTCACGATATTCCCTCACTTGTGGCCGATATCCCCTTCACTTGTGGCCAATATAACTCCACTATGGCCGATATCAACTTGCTATGGCCAATATCACTTGCTATGGCCGATATCACTTGCTATGGCCGATACCAAGGCCCTATGAATGATACCACTTCACCCATGCACGATACCAAGACTCCATGCATGATAACTAAGGGCAAGGAGGTTGTAGGATTTGAAAAAGTTCACTTAGGGGTGAAAGGAAGGGTATATATACTTGTGGTTCATGAAAAAGTGTGCATATGAGGTGTCACCAATTTACTATTAGGTGCCACATGGCCATGCATGGATTGACACATGTACTTGCATGAAATCCATATTTATCTTGCCATGAAAAATAAAAACTTGAGGATAATTCAAGGGATAAGGGTCGACCCCCTTTGGTTATCTTCTAGGACAAGCCACTTCCACTCACATTATTATATTCACAATTCAATGCAACCTTTCCCAAGGAAAGTTGCAAGTCGATATCCATTACTTTATTGAGGTGCTTAGCTCGTTTTTGAAAAGGAAAAGAGTTGAAAACATGATATGGGGGTCTCCTCTTTGGCTCCTTGGCCGATAGGGATTCCCATTTAACACTATAACCCGATACACCTAATACAAGCTCAAATTAGGGTTTCCATTCAAACCCCTTTCTTGGTCTTTTCATCACCAAGAATACCATCACTCATTATTGATTCAAACATGGTGCCTCATTATTTATATCTCCTCTAAATGATACTAGGAGGGAGTAGGGACACTCTAGCGGTGGTAATTTGCATATCAACCCTACATTTTGGGTAAATTACAACTTGCACCAAAATTGGTACACAAGTTACCAGCATTATTCAAACAAGTTCAAACTTGGAATTTAGGCTTTCCTCAAGCCACCACCTTGCATAATTCTCTCTATAATGATGTTAAAACACATGAGGCGTGTTCAACATATGAAATATTGCACTATAACCCCTTATCTTGGGTAAATTGCATTTTGGTCAAAAATTTGAGAACATTACTCAAACATTATTCAAATAGGACCAAATTTGAAACATAAGTTTGTTACATGATAGAAAAAAACTTTAGAGGATTATATTCAAGTTCTAAGAAACTTACTTACCCAAAACACATAGGGTTACCTCATAACCCAGGTCAGGGTCATTACAGTTATCATTGTGGCCTTTAGTAAAATCATTATAGTCAAGTTATGTTGTAGGAAATACACATATAACATCATACAATATTTATTTTAAATTGATTCTATCTACACATATAATATGGTCGGTGTGGGAGTTATTGTCGAACCTAATATTACTGGCATAAATGTCAAATAAGTATACTCTAACATTTAGATCATACCACATTGACATACATGCCACATATTATTCATTTCTAGAAATATTTTTTTATAAATAAAATGATAAACATAAATGATTCTAAATTTGATAATGAAATTCCATAATTGATATTAAGACATTAATTATAAGAACACCCAATATCTACATTTATAAGTATTTTGTTAATACACAATCACAAAGGTTTCTAGGTGGAGTGACAAGGAACATTTCTACATACTTAATTAGATTTTTTTGCTTTCATAACTATATTTCTCAGGTTCATGGAAAATTCTAAAAAGGGCTTAAAATGAAATACAATTTAAAGGGTATATGTATCTCTAGTCATCCTTTTTTATGACTAATGCATACCAGTATTTATAAACATAAGGGAAAAAGAAGCCAATTGATATTTCCATTAACAACTTAAAGAATCATATCAAATAAAAAAATAGTTTCTATATTTAAACACTTAATTAAATGATGTTAGGAGTTGTTAAAAAATCTTATATGATAAAAAGTGGTCAATGATAATTTAGAGAAGTACTTGTTGTAGCATTCACCATGAAAATGAAATAAAAATTGTCATCCTATTGCAACTATTGTCCTGTAGATATTCCTTATAGTTGAAACATATGTATGTTGGGGGCATCACAGTGTTGGTTAACAAAATAAAATACAATTCAAAGGTTATATATATATATATATATATATATATTACATATGATGACCTAAATGAGATAATTTGCTAGAATAATAAGGTCATGGAAACAATTATACATGATTAGAATTTTCTAGAATAACTAACCCATCAAGTTCACATATTGACAAACATATCAAAACGTACATACAATATAATGACCAACCTTGTAATGAAACTTTGAGTGCATATGACAAATAACACATCCAAATTTAAACTCATAAACAATCAGTATAAATTATTATATGAGATGTGTACCTGATATTGCTATTAGGGAGGAACAACCCCTCGACTCTTGCAATGACTGTCAACTTCACCTTAGAAACACCGCATTTCATATATGAAATTATTGCAACCTATAGATCACCATATGATAGTTGGATGGCTACTGGTCAACAAATGAGTCACCAAATATATTATCTTTACCACTAGCACCATGAATAGGCAGTAGCAATATTGATAGAGGTGACAAAAAGACTCTACAAACTAGAAGTAGAGGAGAAGGCAACACTTATCAATCATTAAAGTAGAAATTATGAAAGTCTAGGTCAAAATGATGACAACCCCAAAATCCTATTTTTGGACAATGTAATGAAATAAAAAATGGGAAAGTTCTATATCATGAGGGGTGATGAATCCCAATGTGATGACTATATTTTAACCACAAAAATTCTAACTAAACTCCTTATATACCACAATTTCTATATACAAACCATCTATTAAAGTTCTTTTCTTAAGTGAGTCTCTTGTCACCCTTATGATGTTTGTTCCCAAAATAGAACATCAATTTAGATTATGTCAACGGTTAACTCAACATAATCACCACCCCAAAGGTCGACGCCAAAACTATTTTTTAGTGTAGTGATATCCCTAGCCAAATGAAATGGTTTTAGTGTTATAATGGAGAGGCTAAGAATAAGTGTTAATTATATTTGCAAAATGTTAGTTTTATTGATTGTTAGCCCATATTTAAGATCATAAAGGCGATCCCCAAGTGGTTAAATTTATTTTTTAATTTTAGTGGTTTCTTACTAATGCTCCCAATATAAAAAAACATTGATACAAATCTATCTCATACATTATTTTATAATGGTATATATCATAATATATTATAATTTTTGACATCATTATCTGTCACAATTGGAATTATTCAATTTTCATAATTTTTATATCAAATATTTTAATAACATTTTTCTATATATGGTTCAAATAAAAAATAAAATTATACATTTATAGATAATAACAATATAGACCATTAAGGACTGGCGACTTCTTTTATTATAGTGTTGATTTTGATATTACATGAGTTCTTTTATTACTCTACCTTATCTCATGTGAGAAAGGAGGAAACTCAACTAGAAGCTAGAACTAAAATATCTTCAAGTGAGTCTCTTTTGATCGAGCTTCACAACTTCCTCTAGTGCTGTTTTAGCTTCTATCATCTCTATATATTTTGGTGTACATTGTTTACCAAACCTTGTCATGAAAACTAATTTAAGTTCTCCATTGCAGTCATGCACTAAAGTGCCCAAACCAACAATTTCCTTATGAGAAAATGATGTATCACAACACTTGTTAATTTTCTCAATAGATTAGTGTGGTTGGTTTATTATCCACATGGCATTGGTCCAATGTCCAAATGGATCATCCAGATAAAAAAAGAGCTAATAGCAACATTTAAAGGATCTTATTCACGTGTTACAATTGTAATAGACCTCTACATCATAATCCTAATATGATAATAATATAAAAAAGTAAATATTGTGACAAAATTGGCTTCTAGAATATCTCATGTTGTCAATGGTATCTAATGGTGATTATAATAATGTTAGGAATTGTCACCCCCTGTGGAGAGTTGTCACCTTGAATTATGAAAACCTCAAATTAGGCTTCTGAATAAAAGTAGAATTTAATCATCATTACAATTCTCTTTGTTGGTCATGGAGCTTTTACAGCCTAAGTGGGCGACAACCCATTATGACATTTCTATTTTGCATGGGATTATATATCCTAGTTGATGGATTTGCAATTGACAACTCAAGTAATTGATAATTTCCCTAGGAGAAATAGATAATCTGCTTTTCTAAGTTTATTGATAGGGAGAAAAAGTAAAGGAAGAAGAGAGAAAAAGTAAGGGAAGAAGAAAGGAAGAGGGGCAAGGCTGCCAAGGTTTATGCATTTTCTTATTCGGGCCATATATTATTACACACTTTGTGTAAGAAGATGTCTTCCTTTAAAGTTTTGGTGTGGTAGAGTTGTAGGTATATCTTCCTATGTTGGAATCATTATATCTTCGCCTGGTTATACTATCTTGGGTTTCTAGTAAAAATTGAAGAAGGACTTTGTATCTTTGCTCTTAGTGAATATTCATGCGGGTTGGCCCAGTGAATTTTCCTTCATTCTCTATTGGGTTTTCCACATAAAGTTTGATATTCATAGTAACATACTAGATCTTGACCTTGCCCTAAAACTTTGTCCTTTTAGACTTAGCCAAATAAGGTTGAGGTTAGACCTAAAAGAAGTTTAGTGTAACCCTAATGAGCTAAATGCATGTATAAATCACCCTAATGTAACTTAATATTTTCACATTAGTCTTAGAGTAATAATGGACACATAAAATATGTCACATGTGATGGATTGAGACTTCATTATAACTCCTGCAAAATAATCATACATAACTCTTAAGGTAGTAATGTGAAGGTTTGGAACATAATCGGATGAATAATAGTATTAATAATGATAAATGGGATAACAAATTTAATAAAGGGCCACAAATAACAAATTTCACATAAATTATAAAAGGAAATCACAAAAGTGGAAAAAAACTTCAAAATCATAATCTACATGTTACAAAATAGCCTACATGTCAATTTTCATCTAATTTGGACAACCTTGAATAATTGGGGTAAGTTTAGGAGGGAGAAAATGTGTAAAAGCTATTAAGATGAATAATATGATAAAAAACTTCAAAAGATCAAAATAAAGGCAAATTCATTTTCAACCCACTAAAGATTAGTTGTGGATGAAGTTTCACCAAATTTGGATAATCCCAATGTCATTAATGCATGAGGAAAGAGAAAACATGACTTGCTTAATTAATACATCAAAAGTTTCCAAATGTGAAATTTAATGCCAAAATCGGATTCTACATGCTTTGATTAGTCTAGGTGGGAAATTTGATCTTAAATGGATAATTTTTTCTATCTCAATTTAACTATAGAAGAAAATACCTAAATCATATTCCCAATGCAACTCAGACTTTGATTTATTCGATTATTTCCCTGATTTGAGTGTCACGCTTGATTTTTCCGATTTGCCTATGGTTTTCTGTCACATTATATACTCTTTACTTGCCTTATTTCAAGCCTGATCTAGGCCATTGGATCTAGATCCAATGACAACTTCTCTCTCTCCTACCTCCTCTCCCTTTCTCAAACTTGGAAGAAGGTGTGGTTTCCCCTCCATTTCTTATCTCTATATCGGCCCCAATTGGTCCTGAGTATATCTCCCGTTCTCCGGCTTTCTTCATCGGTGATCTCGGTCTTTTGGTGATGCCTCCTGCATGGTACATGAGTTTGTGCATACTTGGACTAGTTCCAAGTATCTGTTAACGCATTCTTCTGCATCCAATTCCCTATCTACTAGTAAGAACTAGATTCCCTTCTTTACCTCCTCTCTTCCTATTTTCTTTGATGGTTAGAAGCAATTTTGTGCTTCAACTATCATGACGCCGCATTCTTGGGCTCTTTGAGTTCGAACTGATGCCAGTTCCTTGAATCCATCATCTTCATTAAACAAGTCAGTGTAGAGGATGCAATTTTTTATTTCGAAATCGAGGTTAAATCTTCTAGTTCTTTGCATCTACCGAAGGAGATGATTGATTGCTTTTTCAAGATTCTATCGCTCTCTTCTCCTTTTTTTTTATTTTTCTCGACAGGGGTATTGTTGCGCCCCAATCTCACATTAGCCACAAACCACACAATTAGGGCATGACAGGTGGAAATTACACATAATTAACCACTCGTCGCTTTTAAAACAATCCAAGGCATTTAATTGATAACCAAGTTTAAGCTGTAAACAAGAACTAAACAAACTACATAAACTTCTCTACTAAATTGATAGAAGATACAAGCAAAGTCTACAGCATAATACATTGATTAACATAAAGAAAACATAACATTAATTTACATCTTTGTACACATTCTCTCTCTCACTCACACCTTGTCCGGAGGATCGAGGGGAATGGACTCAGAGACCTCTAACTAGACTAACTGCAAACCTTCTATCAACTAGGCGTTAGGATGAAACGATCCTTCCGACTCCTGATGCTGATGCTGACCTGAAAATGTTTGAGTAGAGGGATGAGCCTACTCGCTCAGTGAATAACATTTCACTTAGTTATCACTAAACAACTCGTCAGGTTTATAAACTCAAAATAAACATATATGCAGTTCAAACAGGGCAGTTCTTTTGACATAGCAAATATACAGATAATAACCACATTTCTAAGCATCAACAGGTATTTCAGGTAAATAAACAGTTATATAAATTTACTGTAATCCTATATAATTACTTATTCATTTTTATTATGCCCTAATCATATGCAGTGTACTCTGCATATAAAGATCCATAACAAGTTCATGCTACGACCCCACCGTACAAGACTTAGCGACACACCCGGGAAATGCTAAGTCTGACGCCAGCCCTGCTTTGCTACAGGACCCCTGGCTCTCCGGCCAGAAACATAGGCTCTACGGCCTCAAGGCACTACTCTGAGTGCACCAGACTCCTCCTTTAACCTGAGTACACCGGCGGAGAGTCTCACAGGGTTACCTTCGTGACACAAGCACGAATGGTGTTAGATAACCAAGTTTTCTTTATTTTTTTCCCCAGTGCCATCGTGACACACGCACGATTGTTGTTAGACACTGCCTCTCTTTCCTCGTTTGTCCGTGACACAAGCACAGATGATGTTGCAACACGAGTTTCACCCCTAAGTAACAGACCTTCCTTTAGGGGTTCTACGGTGTTAGGGCACTTAGGTCTATTAATTAATTAACCGATAAACAGAAATATCATATAGCAACTGTAAGACATAGAATTTCCTCTTTTTCATCATTTACATCACACAATTCAAGTTCCAATGAACTTATCATACTAAAAGTACATGTTACACTGTTTAGGAGTCATATCAACTGATACTGAAGCAAATAAGCATTTAAAATGAGTTAAATAATGATTTCTAAATGAACTTCCACTCACCCACTTCGGTGTGTTCGTATACACCGAAAAACGTCCACAACCACGCCTAATTCTGCCCTTTACAACAGCGTGCACGCCGTGCACCTGGGCTGCACGCCGTGCACCTTCAGTGCACTTCTGTTCTACTTTTCTGCACCTTTGCACGCCATGCAAACTGATTTGCACACCGTGCAACCTGGGCAGAAACTCATTCCGCTTCCTGCAACTTTGCACGCCATGCAATCTGACTTTGCACGCCGTGCAACCTGCGCAGAAACGGAAATCCCCTATTTCAGCTTTCTGTAACGTTGCACGCCGTGCAAACGGATTTGCACGTCGTGCAACCTGCGCAGAGATGGAAATTGCAGAAATAAAAGAGGAGATTGGGGTCGATTCGGTGGACGATTCTTACCCGAATCACTCCTATAGCTTCGGAATGACCTAGCAAGCAGTTGGCAAGAAGAAAGAACGGAGGGGAAGCACCGTTCGCTCCCTAGACCATCTCCATGGTCGGCTTCTTCGCGGCTGCAGGAGGAGTATGCGCTTCCTCAAGAATCTTCTCTTTCAACTCACTGTTTCTAGGTACACATAACCTATCATGAAGATACAACATGCCTTCATCAGAAAACCTGAACTCTATTCTCTTACCTTCTGACATTTCCTACATGATTTGCCACAGCTCATCATCACTCTGCTGTAATTCCTTAATCTGATTATAAAAAGTAGGTCTGACTTGCATCTGAGCAATCAACCCACTTTGTCCAGTCACATCCAAGTCCAAGTTCAATTTTTGCATATCTACAAGCATGTCTCTCTTGAAACATGCCATAGAAAATGCATTAGCTGTTGAACTTGACTTTCTACTCAAGGCATCAGCTACAACATTTGCCTTACCCAGATGGTAATCGATTGTCACATCATAGTCCTTGATCAGCTTCAGCCATCTGCGCTGTCTCAAATTCAAGTCCTTCAAGGTGAAGATATATTTCAAGATCTTATGGTCTGTAAACACCTGACATGTCTCACCATACAGGTAGTGACGCCATGTCTTAAGAGCATGAACTATAGCAGCTAATTCCAAATCATGAACAGGGTAATTCTCTTCATTCTTCTTAAGCTGTCTAGATGCGTAAGCCACAACTTTGCCTTCTTGCATCAGTACACAGCCCAAACCTCTCCTGGAAGCATCACAGAACACTGTATAGTCTTTTTCTGCTTCAGGCAAAACCAACACTGGTGCTGAAGTCAACCTTTTCTTCAAAATCTGAAAACTTCTCTCATTGTTATCAGACCAAACAAACGGTACATCCTTCCTTGTCAAGCGTGTCAAAGGTGATGCTAACACACTGAAGTTCTGTATGAACCTTCTGTTATAACCTGCTAATCCCAAGAAACTTCTGATCTCAGTAGGAGTCTTAGGCTGTTCCCACTGAAGTACAGAATCAAATTTCTTAGGGTCAACACTAACTCCACCTCTCAAGATAACATGTCCAAGAAATGCTACCTCGGCCAACCAGAACTCGCATTTGCTAAATTTAGCAAACAACTGGTGTTGTCTCAACAACTGCAACACTACTCTCAGGTGTTGCTCATGCTGTGCATCGTCTCTGGAGTAGATCAGAATATCATCTATAAAGACTACAATAAACTGATCTAGGAACGGTTTGAAAATCCGGTTCATCATATCCATAAAGGTTGTTGGGGCATTGGTCAGTCCAAACGACATGACCAAAAATTCATAATGCCCATACCTGGTTCTGAAAGCTGTTTTGGGAATATCAGAGGTCTTTATTCTAAGCTGATGATATCCAGATCTCAAATCTATTTTAGAAAAGATCGTTGCTCCACGCAACTGATCAAACAGATCATCAATTCTTGGCAAAGGATACTTATTCTTAATAGTGATCTTGTTCAGTTGCCTGTAATCTATACAGAGACGCATGGTACCATCCTTTTTCTTAACAAACAGGACTGGAGCACCCCATGGTGAAGAGCTGGGTCTAATAAAACCCTTATCTAGCAATTCCTGCAACTGCACCTTGAGTTCCTTCAACTCTGCAGGTGCCATTCTATAGGCTGGCAGTGCTACTGGATGACTACCTGGATATACCTGAATTTCAAAATCAATATCTCTGACAGGAGGTAAGCCTGGTAACTCCTCTGGAAAAACATCAGAAAACTCACGAACTACAGGCACATCATAAACACTGGCGGTGCTCTTCTCTGCTCTGGTGTCAACCACATGAGCAAGGAACGCTTCACATCCTTTCTGTAGCATCTTATCAGCTACAACAGCTGATACTATGCACGTAGGCAGAACTTTCCTGTCTCCAGCAAAGACACAAGAAAATTCACCTAATTGAAAGGTAGCTTCCTTCTTCCAACAATCGAGTTGCACTCGATATGTTTCAAGACAATCCATACCCAAGATGACTTGAAAGGTATTTAAATCCAAGGGTATGAGATTAGCAGCAAAGGTGAAACCTCCAAAAGATAACAAGCATCCAGGACAAGACTCGGATAAAACTGTTGGTCCACCTAGTGGAACCCTCAACACTAACTCATCTACCAACTCTTGAGTTAACAAATTAAGTTTACTGACTAAAGAACGTTGTATAAAAGAATGAGTAGCACCCGGATCTATCAAAACTGAGACTGGTATACTATTAAACAAAAGCATCTCTCCTGTAATAACTTGTGAAGAAATTATACCTTCCTGTGGTGTCAAAGAAAAGAAACGTGCTGAAGTTCTCCCTCTGCCACGCTGTCCTCTCTGACCACTCCTGCCACTAGACACTCCACCACCTCTAGATCCAGAAGCCACAGAAGAACTTGGAACATCATGGTATTGAGGCTAGAAAGCTTGCGATGTTTCTTTTCGAAGCTGAGGACATTCCTTTTTGAAATGTCCTACTTGTCCACAGATAAAACAACCTCGAGGATTTGCACCCCAACACTGACCAGTATGTGGCCTTCCGCATTTGTCACATGGCGGTATCTCTTGCCTCTGAGGACCTGTCACTGACATTGACGACCCAGAAGACTGTCCACTATCGACACTGCCCCATCTTCCTGGGTTGTATCCTCCTCTGCCTCTAGAAGTAGTGACATCCTCAGATCTCTGCCTGCCGAAACAACCAAAACCACGCCCAAGTTTAGAAAAGAAACCTCTACCTCCACCTTTGTATCTACTACTGGATTGCCCTCTACTGAAGTCTGCAGATCTCTTCTTAGACTCAGGCACCTTGTCAGCATTCACAGATTCTTCAACCTGTCTAGCAACCTCGACAAACTCACCAAAGTTCTCTCTGTTCCTCCTACTAGTAGCAGAAACTGTATGCTGAATCTCTGGCCTTAGTCCTTCCTGAAACCTTCTACATCTCTCTATGTTATCGGGAACAAGCTGTGGACAGAAGTTCGCTAACCGTGTGAAAAGCGCTTCATACTCTGTAACTGTCATTTTCCCCTACTTGATATTCTGTAACTGCCTGATTTTCTCATTAAGAAAAGTGGGTGGATAGAATTTGAGATGAAACTCCTCAGAGAAATCCTGCCAGGAAAGCTCTGTACCTCTCCTCTTTTCTTCCACACCACGCCACCACAACTCTGCATCGCCTGTCAAAAGGTAGACTGCATGATTAATCTTCTTCTCTTCTGGAAGCTCCATCAGGCGAAAGACCTTCTCTATCTGTCTAAACCATTCATCAGCCTCTACTGGATCTGTAGTGCCACTAAACTCCGTGACACCAAGATTCTTTACAAGCTCATAAGATCGCATCAGATCTTTACTGCTGGTAGAAGAAGAATCTCGCCTATCAGCCTTGTACTTTTCTTTGGTTTCCAGAAACATCCTGTACATCCGGGATGCTTCATCCACGTGGTCACCACCACCTGGACCCAAGTACAAAGGATCAGGGCCAACATGGCTCTCGGCCTGATCATCACGATCAAAGCCTCTTCCTGCCATCTGCAATGATATAACAGAATATTTCCTGTTAGAAAACTACAGATAGAAGAAAGACACCTAAACCTTAATCCTATTGGTCTCTTATCGTCCCCAGACCTTGAGTAACTATGTACTCAAACCAAAGCTCTGATACCAAAAATTGTCGCGCCCCAATCTCACATTAGCCACAAACCACACAATTAGGGCATGACAGATGGAAATTACACATAATTAACCACTCGTCGCTTTTAAAACAATCCAAGGCATTTAATTGATAACCAAGTTTAAGATGTAAACAAGAACTAAACAAACTACAAAAACTTCTCTACAAAATTGATAGAAGATACAAGCAAAGTCTATAGCATAATACATTGATTAACATAAAGAAAACATAACATTAATATACATCTTTGTACACATTCTCTCTCTCACTCACACCTTATCCCGAGGATCAAGGGGAATGGACTAAGAGACTTCTAACTAGACTAACTACAAACCTTCTATCAACTAGGCGTTAGGATGAAACGATCATTCCGACTCCTGATGCTGATGCTAACCTGAAAATGTTTGAGTAGAGGGATGAGCCTACTCGCTCAGTGAATAACATTTCACTTAGTTATCACTAAACAACTCGTCAGGTTTATAAACTGAAAATAAACATATATGCAGTTCAAACAGGGCAGTTCTTTTGACATAGCAAATATACAGATAATAACCACATTTCTAAGCATCAACAGGTATTTCAGGTAAATAAATAGTTATATAAATTTACTGTGATCCTATATAATTACTTATTCATTTTTATTATGCCCTAATCATATGCAGTGTACTCTGCATATAAATATCCGTAACAAGTTCATGCTACGACCCCACCGTACAAGACTTAGCGACACACCCAGGAAATGCTAAGTCTGACACCAGCCCTGCTCTGCTACATGACCCCTGGCTCTCCGGCCAGAAACATAGGCTCTACGGCCTCAAGGCACTACTCTGAGTGCACCAGACTCCTCCTTTAACCTGAGTACACCGGCGGAGAGTCTCATAGGGTTACCTTCGTGACACAAGCACGAATGGTGTTAGATAACCAAGTTTTCTTTATTTTTTCCCTAGTGCCATCGTGACACACGCACGATTGTTGTTAGACACTGCCTCTCTTTCCTCGTTTGTCCGTGACACAAGCACGGATGATGTTGCAACACGAGTTTCACCCCTAAGTAACAGACCTTCCTTTAGGGGTTCTACGGTGTTAGGGCACTTAGGTCTATTAATTAATTAACCGATAAACAGAAATATCATATAGCAACTGTAAGACATAGAATTTCCTCTTTTTCATCATTTACATCACGCAATTCAAGTTCCAATGAACTTATCATACTAAAAGTACATGTTACACAGTTTAGGAGTCATATCAACTGATACTGAAGAAAATAAGCATTTAAAATGAGTTAAATAATGATTTCTAAATGAACTGCCACTCACCCACATCGGTGTGTTCGTATACACCGAAAAACGTCTACAACCACGCCTAATTCTGCCCTTTACAGCAGCGTGCACGCCGTGCACCTAGGCTGCACGCCGTGCACCTTCAGTGCACTTCTATTCTACTTTTCTGCACCTTTGCACGCCGTGCAAACTGATTTGCATGCCGTGCAACCTGGGCAGAAACTCGTTCCGCTTCTTGCAACTTTGCACGCCGTGCAATCTGACTTTGCACGCCGTGCAACCTGTGCAGAAATGGAAATCCCCTATTTCAGCTTTCTGTAACATTGCACGCCGTGCAAACGGATTTGCACGCCGTGCAACCTGCGCAGAGACGGAAATTGTAGAAATAAAAGAGGAGATTGGGGCCGATTCGGTGGACGATTCTTATCCGAATCACTCCTATAGCTTCGGAATGACCTAGCAAGCAGTTGGCAAGAAGAAAGAATGGAGGGGTAGCACCGTTCGCTCCCTAGACCATCTCCATGGTCGGCTTCTTCGCGGCTGCAGGAGGAAGAAGAAGGTGAAGAAGAAGAAGATGATGCAGCTGGTTGATTTGGCTGGAGAAGATGAAGAAATCGAAGAAGAATGGAGAAGGAGGGGCTTGGTTGCCTAGCTTCTCCTCTAGCTCGCTCTCTCCCTCTCCCCTTCTCTGTTTTTCCCAGGCGGCAACCGAAGGAATGACCTATCGTTCATTCCAAAGTCGGCTAACAGAGTTAAAAAGGAAAAACCGAAGGAAAGGATAAGGAAGGGCGCCCAGGGGGCTGGATGCAAATTGCCCAAAAACTTTCTGAAATTGCACATAGGTCCCTGCACACAAAAAGGATTATATCTTTTTACTCGTAGGTCAGTTTTGCGTGATTTTTCTGGCAACGGATCAAGCACAACCTTGTCCTAAACCTTAGGACAAGAGAACAAGCTAATGATACATTAACACTAGCCCAAAGCTCAAAACACTATTAACAAAATAGCAAGTACTCATCTCAACATAACTAGTTCAATTATGCACTAACCAAGGTACTTACTGGTAAAACGAAACGTGGGTCATAACAATCTCCCTCCCTTATAAGAATTTCGTCCCGAAATTCCTAAAAGAGAAAAGGAAACTTGTTACGCATTTTTGATTCAAGCTCCCACGTAGCTTCCTCTATATTGTGATTCCTCCACAAAACCTTCACTAAAGATAACTCACGGTTCTTAAGCTTCTTGATTCGGTGATCAATTATCTGTACTGGTCCTTCCACATAGGACACATCTGTCCTAAGCTGTTCCAGATCTGGATCTAATATTTTCTCTGTACCGGGGTGACACTTCTTCAGCATAGATACATGAAAGATGTCACGCCCCGATCTCACATTAACCACAGACCACAAGATTAGGGCGCGACAGGATGGGATTATCATATAAACAAATCACTGCGAACTTTTTCTTTTTAAAACCTCGTAATGACATCCGGATTATTGTTGTAAACTGAAACATAATAAACTATTGCGGAAGCATTTCAACTAAACTGGCTAGAGAAAGTAAACAGAGTTTACAACATGTAACATTGTTTAACAGAAAGTAAACATAACAATTAATTTACATCTTTATACACATTACACATACACACTCTCTCTCACCCACACCATGTCCCAAAGACCGAGGGGAAGGGACTAAGAGACCACTATCTAACTAAACTAATTACATATACCTTCTACTGATTAAGCGTTAGGACGAAAGGATCCTTCAGATTCCTGCTGCTGACGATAACCTGAAAATGTTTTGAGTAGAGGTATGAGCCTACTCGCTCAGTGAATAGCCTTTCATTTAGCTATCACTAAACAACTCATCAGGTTTATAGAATTGAAATAAACATAAATACAGTACAAGCTGGGCAGTTCTAATGACATAGCAGACTACAAAATATAATCACATTTCTATGCAACAACAGGTAATGTAAACCAATAAACAGATATAATGAATTGGCACAAAAGTTCATATATATTAATTTACTGTGATCCTATATGATTACCTAATTATATTATTATTATGCCCTAAATATATGCAGTGTACTCTGCATATAAAGATCCGCAGCAAGTTCATGCTACGGTCCCACCGTACAAGACTTAGCGACACACCCGGGAAATGCTAAGTCTGACTGCTGTCCTGGTCTGCTACAGGACTCTCAGGCTCACACGGCCTCACTGCACTCTCAAAAGAGTGTACTCTAGACTCCTCCTTGAACCTGAGCACACAGGCGGAGAGTCGGGGTTACCACCGTGACACACGCACGGATTATTGTTGAATAACCCCCATATACTCCAGTGCCACCGTGACACACGCACGGATTATTGTTGAACACTGCCTTTCTGCCCTCGTGCCACCGTGACACACGCACGGATTATTGTTGAACACGAGTCACCGACCATCTAGACACACGCTAGGTAGGTCGTTTCACCCCAAGGTGCAGACCTCACGAGGGGTTCTACGGCGTTAGGGCACCTAAGTCTATTAACTGATTAACAAATAAACATTTAAACAGGAATATCACATTTACTGATTTCGTATCAAATCACAATACACTGTCATTCTAAACCGACAGAGCAATATATTTCAAATCATTGTAATTTCTGATAAAGTCTCATACCATGCATTCAAGCAAATTAGAAATGCATAAATATCCCAACTTATTTCAATTTGGCACATACATAGTGAATTTACGTAATTGAACATCTTATTGCACAAATTAAAGAAATTTACTTCACATATGAGAATCATACTCAACAATTATCAATTCTCTAAATTTCTCGAAAAACGTGCACATTATCCCAAATCCTGTTTTGTGTATCACTTTACTCAAATTAATCACCTTAATTATGCACTAATCAATCTTATGTGCTTGATTCAACTAAATCAAGTTAATGATTCACTAACTACCTCATGAGCACATAAATTAACTAAAATAACTTTAATTAGGCTCAAATTATAAAGCTTACCAATAAACTTTGGAACAGGTCATAACAATCTCCCTCCCTTATAAGAATTTCGTCCCGAAATTCCTAAAAGAGAAAAGGAAACTTGTTACGCATCTCAGATTCAAGTTCCCACGTAGCTTCTTCTAGATTATGATTCCTCCATAGAATTTTCACTAATGGTATCTCACGATTCTTAAGCTTCTTGATCCTCTGATCAACTATCTGGATTGGTCCCTCAACATAGGACACATCTGATCTAAGTTGTGCAGGTTCTGGGTCAACTATCTTTTCCGTACCAGGGTAACATTTCTTAAGCATAGACACATGAAACACATCATGAAGATTTGCCAACTCAGACGGCAAATCCAACTTGTAAGCTACAGGTCCAATCCTCTCAACAATAGGATATGGGCCCATGTACCTAGGAGTCAATTTTCCTCTCTTGCCAAACCTTAGCACTCCCTTCCATGGTGAAACTTTCAGATAAACTTCGTCACCAACCTCAAACTCAAGAGGTCGACGTCGTCTTTCTGCATAACTTTTCTGTCTGTCCTGAGCAGCTTTCAACTGCTCCCTGATCACAGATATCTTCTCTGTAGTCATATCGACTATCTCAGGTCCAAGAATTTCTTTCTCGCCAACCTCGTACCAACAAATTGGTGATCTACACTTCCTGCCATATAGAGCTTCATATGGGGCCATTCCAAGACTAGAATGGTAGCTGTTGTTATATGCAAACTCTATCAGGCTTAAGTGTTCTTCCCAGTTACCTCTGAACTGCAGAACGCATGCTCTCAGCATGTCTTCAAGAGTCTGAATGGTCCTCTCAGATTGACCATCTGTCTGCGGGTGAAACGCTGTACTAAACCTCAGCTTTGTGCCCAACGCACGATGTAACTGATTCCAGAATCTAGATGTAAACTTAGGATCTCTGTCAGAAATAATGGAAACTGGAATTCCATGTAATCTGATTACCTCATCCACATAAATCTTGGCCAGCTTTGGAACATCAAAGGTCGACTTGACAGGGAGAAAGTGAGCAGACTTAGTTAGTCTATCCACAATCACCCATATCGAGTCCGAACCTCGAGGCGTTCTGGGTAACCCTACCACAAAATCCATCGTGATGTGTTCCCATTTCCATTCAGGTATAGGAAGCGACTGCAAGGTACCAGCAGGTTTCTGATGCTCAGCTTTAACCTGCTGACACACTCCACATCTAGCCACGTACTCAGCCACATCTCTTTTCATACCAGACCACCAGTACAGCTCTTTGAGATTCCTGTACATTTTCGTGTTACCTGGATGCATAGCATACATAGAAGCATGCGCTTCTTCAAGAATCTGCTCTTTCAGCTCACTGTTCCCAGGTACACACAACCTGTCATGAAGATACAACACACCATCGTCAGAGAACCTGAATTCTGACCTTTTACCTTCCGACATATCCTGGATAACCTGCCACAATTCGTTATCACTCTGTTGCAACACCTTAATTTGATCATAGAAAATAGGTTTGACTTGCATCTGAGCAATCAACCCACTCTGTCCTGTCACATCCAAGTCTAAGTTCAATTTTCGCATATCTACAAGCAAGTCTCTCTTGAAACATGCCATAGAAAATGCATCTGCAGTTGAACTTGACTTTCTACTCAAAGCATCTGCTACAACATTCGCTTTACCAGGATGGTAATCGATTGTCACATCATAATCTTTAATCAGCTCAAGCCATCTGCGCTGTCTCAAATTTAAATCCTTCTGAGTGAAGATATACTTCAGGCTCTTATGGTCTGTAAATACCTGACATGTCTCACCATATAGATAGTGACGCCATGTCTTAAGAGCATGAACTATGGCAGCTAACTCCAGATCATGAGTAGGGTAGTTCTCTTCGTTCTTCTTAAGCTGTCTAGATGCATAAGCCACAACTTTGCCTTCCTGCATCAGCACACAGCCCAAACCTCTCCTGGAAGCATCGCAGAACACTGTATAACCTTTATCTGCCTCGGGCAAAACCAACACTGGCGCTGTGGTCAACTTCCTCTTCAAGATCTGAAAACTCTTCTCACAGTTATCAGACCAAACAAACGGTGCATTCTTCCTCGTCAAACGTGTCAAGGGTGATGCTAGCACACTAAAGTTCTGTATAAACCTTCTGTAATAGCCTGCTAAACCCAAGAAACTTCTGATCTCAGTAGGAGTCTTAGGTTGTTCCCACTGAAGCACAGAATCGACTTTCTTAGGATCAACACTAACTCCATCTCTCGAGATAACATGTCCAAGAAATGCTACCTCAGCCAACCAGAACTCACACTTGCTAAACTTAGCATACAGTTGGTGTTGCCTCAACAACTGCAACACTACTCTCAGGTGTTGCTCATGCTGTACATCGTCTCTGGAGTAGATCAGAATATCATCTATAAAGACTACAATAAACTGATCTAGGAACGGTTTGAAAATCCGGTTCATCATATCCATAAAGGCTGCTGGGGCATTGGTCAGCCCAAACGACATAACCAGAAACTCATAATGCCCATACCTGGTTCTGAAAGCTGTTTTGGGAATATCAGAAGCCTTTATTCTGAGCTGATGATATCCAGATCTCAAATCTATTTTAGAGAAGATCGTCGCTCCACGTAACTGATCAAACAGATCATCTATTCTTGGCAATGGATACTTGTTCTTAATAGTGATCTTGTTCAGTTGCCTGTAATCTATACAGAGACGCATGGTACCATCCTTTTTCTTAACAAACAGGACTGGAGCACCCCATGGTGAAAAACTGGGTCTAATAAAACCCTTATCCAGCAATTCCTGCAGCTGCACCTTGAGTTCCTTCAACTCTGCAGGTGCCATTCTATAGGCTGGCAGTGCTACTGGATGACTATCTGGATATACCTGAATTTCAAAATCCAGGTCTCTGACAGGAGGTAAGCCTGGCAAATCTTCTGGAAAAACATCAGAAAACTCACTAACTACCGTCACATCATAAACACTGGTGGTGTTCTTTTCTGCTCTAGTGTCAACCACATGAGCAAGGAACGCTTCACATCCTTTCTGTAGCATCTTATCAGCTACTGCAGCTGATACAATGCACGTAGGCAGAACTTTCCTGTCTCCAGTAAAGACACAAGAAAATTCACCTAGTTGAAAGGTAGCTTCCTTCTTCCAACAATCGAGTTGCACTCGATATGTCTCAAGACAATCCATACCCAAGATGACTTGAAAAGTATTGACATCCAAGGGTATGAGATTAGCAGCAAAGGTGTAACCTCCAAAAGATAACAAGCATCCGGGACAGAACTCAGATAAAACTGTTGGTCCACCTAGTGGAACCCTCAACACTAACTCATCTATCAACTCTTGAGTTAACATATTAAGTTCACCAACTAAAGAGCGTCGTATGAAAGAGTGAGTAGCACCCGGATCTATCAAAACTGAAACTGGTATACTATTAAACAAAAGCATTTCTCCTGTAACAACTTGTGAAGAGATTATACCTTCCTGAGGTGTCAAAGAGAAGAAACGCGCTGAAGCTCTCCCTCTGCCACGCTGTCCTCTCTGACTACTTCTGCCACTGGGCACACCACCACCTCTAGAACCAGAAGCCACAGAAGAACTCAATCCTTCCACTGGAGGTTGTCTCTGGACATCATGAAACTGGGGCTGAAAAACTGGTGATGCTGCTGGTTGAAGCTGAGGGCAAAACTTCTTTTTATGTCCCATCTGACCACAATGATAACAACCTCGAAAGTCCGAACCCTGACACTGACCAGAGTGTGATCTTCCACAAGTATTACATACTCGCGTTTCCTGCCTCAGTGGACCAGTCACAGAGGTAGATGATCTAGATGGCCGCCCATAAGAAGAAGATGTCATCTCACCAGATCTTGGTCTGCTGAAACAACCAATACTGCGTCCCAACTTGGAGAAGAAACCTCTACCTCCACCTCTGTACCCACTACTGGACTGTCTTCCACTAAAGTCCGCAAATCTCTTCTTAGACTCAGGCACCTTATCCGCATTCACAGATTCTTCAACCTGTCTAGCAGCCTCAACAAACTCACCAAAGTTCTCCCTGTTCCTTCTGCTAGTAGCAGAAACTGTATGCCGAATTTCTGGCCTTAGCCCTTCCTGAAATCTTCTGCATCTTTCTATGTTGTCGGGAACAAGCTGCGGACAGAAGTTCGCTAATCGGGTGAAAAGCGCTTCATACTCAGTAACTGTCATGTTCCCCTGCTTAATGTTCTGTAATTGCCTGATCTTCTCATTAATGAAGGTAGGTGGATAAAACTTAAAATGAAACTCTTCAGAGAAATCCTGCCAAGAAAGCTCTGTACCTCTCCTCTTTTCCTCCACACTATGCCACCACAACTCTGCATCGCCTGTCAAAAGATAGACTGCATGATTAATCTTTTTCTCTTCTGAAAGCTCCATCAAGTGAAAGACCTTCTCTATCTGTCTAAACCATTCATCAGCCTCTGCTGGATCTGTAGTGCCACTAAACTCAGTGCCACCAAGCTTCTTTACAAGCTCATAAGATCGCATCAGATCCTTGCTGCTAGTAGAAGTAGAAGCTCGCCTATCAGCCTTGTACCTCTCTTTGGTTTCCAGAAACATCCTGTACATCCGGGATGCTTCATCCACGTGGTCACCACCACCTGGACCCAAGTACAGCGGATCAGGGCCAACATGGCTCTCGGCCTGATCATCACGATCAAAGCCTCTTCCTGCCATCTGCAATGATATAACAGAATATTTCCTGTTAGAAAACTACAGATAGAAGAAAGACACCTAAACCTTAATCCTATTGGTCTCTTATCGTCCCCTGACCTGGACTCTGAGTAACTATGTACTCAACCTAGGCTCTGATACCAAAATTGTCACGCCCCGATCTCACATTAACCACAGACCACAAGATTAGGGCGCGACAGGATGGGATTATCATATAAACAAATCACTGCGAACTTTTTCTTTTTAAAACCTCGTAATGACATCCGGATTATTGTTGTAAACTAAAACATAATAAACTATTGCGGAAGCATTTCAACTAAACTGGCTAGAGAAAGTAAACAGAGTTTACAACATGTAACATTGTTTAACAGAAAGTAAACATAACAATTAATTTACATCTTTATACACATTACACATACACACTCTCTCTCACCCACACCATGTCCCAAAGACCGAGGGGAAGGGACTAAGAGACCACTATCTAACTAAACTAATTACATATACCTTCTACTGATTAAGCGTTAGGACGAAAGGATCCTTCAGATTCCTGCTGCTGACGATAACCTGAAAATGTTTTGAGTAGAGGTATGAGCCTACTCGCTCAGTGAATAGCCTTTCATTTAGCTATCACTAAACAACTCATCAGGTTTATAGAATTGAAATAAACATAAATACAGTACAAGCTGGGCAGTTCTAATGACATAGCAGACTACAAAATATAATCACATTTCTATGCAACAACAGGTAATGTAAACCAATAAACAGATATAATGAATTGGCACAAAAGTTCATATATATTAATTTACTGTGATCCTATATGATTACCTAATTATATTATTATTATGCCCTAAATATATGCAGTGTACTCTGCATATAAAGATCCGCAGCAAGTTCATGCTACGGTCCCACCGTACAAGACTTAGCGACACACCCGGGAAATGCTAAGTCTGACTGCTGTCCTGGTCTGCTACAGGACTCTCAGGCTCACACGGCCTCACTGCACTCTCAAAAGAGTGTACTCTAGACTCCTCCTTGAACCTGAGCACACAGGCGGAGAGTCGGGGTTACCACCGTGACACACGCACGGATTATTGTTGAATAACCCCCATATACTCCAGTGCCACCGTGACACACGCACGGATTATTGTTGAACACTGCCTTTCTGCCCTCGTGCCACCGTGACACACGCACGGATTATTGTTGAACACGAGTCACCGACCATCTAGACACACGCTAGGTAGGTCGTTTCACCCCAAGGTGCAGACCTCACGAGGGGTTCTACGGCGTTAGGGCACCTAAGTCTATTAACTGATTAACAAATAAACATTTAAACAGGAATATCACATTTACTGATTTCGTATCAAATCACAATACACTGTCATTCTAAACCGACAGAGCAATATATTTCAAATCATTGTAATTTCTGATAAAGTCTCATACCATGCATTCAAGCAAATTAGAAATGCATAAATATCCCAACTTATTTCAATTTGGCACATACATAGTGAATTTACGTAATTGAACATCTTATTGCACAAATTAAAGAAATTTACTTCACATATGAGAATCATACTCAACAATTATCAATTCTCTAAATTTCTCGAAAAACGTGCACATTATCCCAAATCCTGGTTTGTGTATCACTTTACTCAAATTAATCACCTTAATTATGCACTAATCAATCTTATGTGCTTGATTCAACTAAATCAAGTTAATGATTCACTAACTACCTCATGAGCACATAAATTAACTAAAATAACTTTAATTAGGCTCAAATTATAAAGCTTACCAATAAACTTTGGAACAGGTCATAACAAAAGACATCATGAAGATTTGCCAACTCGAACGGCAGGTCCAACCTGTAGGCTACAGGTCCAATCCTCTCAACGATAGGATATGGGCCCATATACCTAAGAGTCAACTTACCCCTATTGCCAATCCTTAGAACTCCCTTCCACGGTGAAACCTTTAAATAAACCTCGTCACCAACCTCAAACTCAAGAGGTTGATGTTGTCTCTCAGCATAACGTTTCTGCCTGTCCTGAGCAGCTTTCAACTGCTCCCTGATCACATATATCTTCTCTGTAGTCATATTGACTATCTCAGGTCCAAGAATTTCTTTCTCACCAACCTCATACCAACAAACTGGTGATCTACACTTCCTGCCATATAGAGCTTCATATGGGGCCATTCCAAGACTAGAATGGTAGTTGTTGTTATTGCAAACTCCATCAGGCTTAAGTGTTCTTCCCAGTTACCTCTGAACTGCAGAACGCATGCTCTCAGCATGTCTTCAAGAGTCTGAATGGTTCTCTTAGATTGACCATCAGTCTGCGGGTGAAACACTGTACTGAACTTCAGCCTTGTGCCCAACGCATGATGTAACTCATTCCAGAATCTAGATGTAAACTTTGGATCTCTGTCAGAAATAATGGAAACTGGAATCCCATGCAACCTGACTACTTCATCCACATAAACTTTGGCTAACTTTGAAACGTCAAAGGTTGACTTGACAGGAAGAAAGTGAGCAGACTTAGTTAGTCTATCCACAATCACCCATATCGAGTCTGAACCCTTAGGCGTCATGGGTAATCCTACCACAAAGTCCATCGTGATGTGTTCCCATTTCCATTCGGGTATAGGAAGCGACTGCAAAGTACCAGCAGGTTTCTGATGCTCAGCCTTAACCTGCTGACACACCCCGCACCTAGCCACGTATTCAGCCACATCCTTTTTCATACCAGACCACCAGTACAGCTCTTTGAGGTTCCTGTACATTTTTGTGTTACCTGGATGCATAGCATACATAGAAGTATGCGCTTCCTCAAAAATCTGCTCTTTCAACTCACTGTTTCCAGGTACACATAACCTATCATGAAGATACAACATGCCTTCATCAGAAAACCTGAACTCTGTTCTCTTACCTTCTGACATTTCCTGCATGATTTGCCACAACTCATCATCACTCTGTTGTAATTCCTTAATCTGATTATAAAAAGTAGGTCTGACTTGAATCTGAGCAATCAACCCACTTTGTCCAGTCACATCCAAGTCCAAGTTCAATTTTTGCATATCTACAAGCAAGTCTCTCTTGAAACATGCCATAGAAAATGCATTAGCTGTTGAACTTGACTTTCTACTCAAGACATCAACTACAACATTTGCCTTACCCGGATGGTAATCGATTGTCACATCATAGTCCTTGATCAGCTCCAGCCATCTGTGTTGTCTCAAATTCAAGTCCTTCTGGGTGAAGATATATTTCAGGCTCTTATGGTCTGTAAACACCTGACATGTCTCACCATACAGGTAGTGACGCCATGTATTAAGAGCATGAACTATAGCAGCTAATTCCAAATCATGAACAGGGTAATTCTCTTCATTCTTCTTAAGCTGTCTAGATGCGTAAGCCACAACTTTGCCTTCTTGCATCAGTACACAGCCCAAACCTCTCTTGGAAGCATCACAGAACACTGTATAGCCTTTTTCTGCTTCAGGCAAAACCAACACTGGTGCTGAAGTCAACCTTTTCTTCAAAATCTGAAAACTTCTCTCACAGTTATCAGACCAAACAAACGGTACATCCTTCCTCGTCAAGCGTGTCAAAGGTGATTCTAACACACTGAAGTTCTGTATGAACCTTCTGTAATAACCTGCTAATCCCAAGAAACTTCTGATCTCAGTATGAGTCTTAGGCTGTTCCCACTGAAGTACAGAATCAACTTTCTTAGGGTCAACACTAACTCCACCTCTCGAGATAACATGTCCAAGAAATGCTACCTCGGCCAACCAGAACTCGCATTTGCTAAATTTAGCAAACAACTGGTGTTGTCTCAACAACTACAACACTACTCTCAGGTGTTGCTCATGCTGTGCATCATCTCTGGAGTAGATCAGAATATCATCTATAAAGACTACAATAAACTGATCTAGGAATGGTTTGAAAATCCGGTTCATCATATCCATAAAGGCTGCTGGGGCATTGGTCAGTCCAAATGACATGACCAAAAACTCATAATGCCCATACCTGGTTCTGAAAGCTGTTTTGGGAATATCAGAGGTCTTTATTCTAAGCTGATGATATCCAGATCTCAAATCTATTTTAGAAAAGATTGTTGCTCCACGCAACTGATCAAACATATCATCTATTCTTGGCAAAGGATACTTATTCTTAATAGTGATCTTGTTCAGTTGCCTGTAATCTATACAGAGACGCATGGTACCATCCTTTTTCTTAACAAATAGGACTGGAGCACCCCATGGTGAAGAGCTGGGTCTAATAAAACCCTTATCTAGCAATTCCTGCAACTGCACCTTGAGTTCCTTCAACTCTGCAGGTGCCATTCTATAGGCTGGCAGTGCTACTGGATGACTACCTGGATATACCTGAATTTCAAAATCAATATATCTGACAGGAGGTAATCCTGGTAACTCCTCTGGAAAAACATCAGAAAACTCACGAACTACAGGCACATCATAAACACTGGCGGTGCTCTTCTCTGCTCTAGTGTCAACCACATGAGCAAGGAACGCTTCACATCCTTTCTGTAGCATCTTATCAGCTACAGCAGCTGATACTATGCACGTAGGCAGAACTTTCCTGTCTCCAGCAAACACACAAGAAAATTCACCTAATTGAAAGGTAGCTTCCTTCTTCCAACAATCGAGTTGCACTCAATATGTTTCAAGACAATCCATACCCAAGATGACTTGAAAGGTATTTACATCCAAGGGTATGAGATTAGCAGCAAAGGTGAAACCTCCAAAAGATAACAAGAATCCGGGACAAGACTCGGATAAAACTGTTGGTCCACCTAGTGTAACCCTCAACACTAACTCATCTACCAACTCTCGAGTTAACAGATTAAGTTTACTGACTAAAGAGTGTTGTATAAAAAAATGAGTAGCACCCGGATCTATCAAAACTGAGACTGGTATACTATTAAACAAAAGCATCTCTCCTGTAATAACTTGTGAAGAAATTATACCTTCCTGAGGTGTCAAAGAAAAGAAACGTGCTGAAGTTCTCCCTCTGCCACGCTGTCCTCTCTGACCACTCCTGCCACTAGACACTCCACCACCTCTAGATCCAGAAGCCACAGAAGAACTTGGAACATCATGGTATTGAGGCTGGAAAGCTTGCGATGCTGCTTGTCGAAGCTGAGGACATTCCTTTTTGAAATGTCCTACTTGTCCACAGATAAAACAACCTCGAGGATTTGCACCCCAACACTGACCAGTATGTGGCCTTCCGAATTTGTCACATGGCGGTATCTCTTGCCTCTGAGGACCTGTCACTGACATTGACGACCCAGAAGACTGTCCATTATCGGCACTGCCCCATCTTCCTGGGTTGTATCCTCCTCTGCCTCTAGAAGTAGTGACATCCTCAGATCTCTGCCTGCCGAAACAACCAAAACCACGCCCAAGTTTAGAAAAGAAACCTCTACCTCCACCTCTGTATCCACTACTGGATTGCCCTCTACTGAAGTCTGCAGATCTCTTCTTAGACTCTGGAACCTTGTCAGCATTCACAGATTCTTCAACCTGTCTAGCAGCCTCGACAAACTCACCAAAGTTATCTCTGTTCCTCCTACTAGTAGAAGAAACTGTATGCCGAATCTCTGGCCTTAGTCCTTCCTGAAACCTTCTACATCTCTCTATGTTATCGGGAACAAGCTGTGGATAGAAGTTTTCTAACCGTGTGAAAAGCGCTTCATACTCTATAACTGTCATGTTCCCCTGCTTGATATTCTGTAACTGCCTGATTTTCTCATTAAGAAAAGTGGGTGGATAGAATTTGAGATGAAACTCCTAAGAGAAATCCTGCCAGGAAAGCTCTGTACCTCTCCTCTTTTCTTCCACACCACGCCACCACAACTCTGCATCGCCTGTCAAAAGGTAGATTGCATGATTAATCTTCTTCTCTTCTGGAAGCTCCATCAGGCGAAAGACCTTCTCTATCTGTCTAAACCATTCATCAGCCTCTGCTGGATCTGTAGTGCCACTAAACTCCGTGCCACCAAGCTTCTTTACAAGCTCATAAGATCGCATCAGATCTTTACTGCTGGTAGAAGAAGAATCTCGCCTATCAGCCTTGTACTTTTCTTTGGTTTCCAGAAACATCATGTACATCTGGGATGCTTCATCCACGTGGTCACCACCACCTGGACCCAAGTACAAAGGATCAGGGCCAACATGGCTCTCGGCCTGATCATCACGATCAAAGCCTCTTCCTGCCATCTGCAATGATATAACAGAATATTTCCTGTTAGAAAACTACAGATAGAAGAAAGACACATAAACCTTAATCCTATTGGTCTCTTATCGTCCCCAGACCTTGAGTAACTATGTACTCAAACCAAAGCTCTGATACCAAAAATTGTCGCGCCCCAATCTCACATTAGCCACAAACCACACAATTAGGGCATGACAGGTGGAAATTACACATAATTAACCACTCGTCGCTTTTAAAACAATCCAAGGCATTTAATTGATAACCAAGTTTAAGCTGTAAACAAGAACTAAACAAACTACAGAAACTTCTCTACTAAATTGATAGAAGATACAAGCAAAGTCTACAGCATAATACATTGATTAACATAAAGAAAACATAACATTAATTTACATCTTTGTACACATTCTCTCTCTCACTCACACCTTGTCCCGAGGATCGAGGGGAATGGACTAAGAGACCTCTAACTAGACTAACTACAAACCTTCTATCAACTAGGTGTTAGGATGAAACGATCCTTCCGACTCCTGATGCTGATGCTGACCTGAAAATGTTTGTGTAGAGGGATGAGCCTACTCGCTCAGTGAATAACATTTCACTTAGTTATCACTAAACAACTCGTCAGGTTTATAAACTGAAAATAAACATATATGCAGTTCAAACAGGGCAGTTCTTTTGACATAGCAAATATATAGATAATAACCACATTTCTAAGCATCAACAGGTATTTCAGGTAAATAAACAGTTATATAAATTTAATGTGATCCTATATAATTACTTATTCATTTTTATTATGCCCTAATCATATGCAGTGTACTCTGCATATAAAGATCCATAACAAGTTCATGCTACGACCCCACCGTACAAGACTTAGCGACACACCCGGGAAATGCTAAGTCTGACGCCAGCCCTGCTTTGCTACAGGACCCCTGGCTCTCCGGCCAGAAACATAGGCTCTACGGCCTCAAGGCACTACTCTGAGTGCACCAGACTCCTCCTTTAACCTGAGTACAGCGGCGGAGAGTCTCACAGGGTTACCTTCGTGACACAAGCATGAATGGTGTTAGATAACCAAGTTTTCTTTATTTTTTCCCCAGTGCCATCGTGACACACGCACGATTGTTGTTAGACACTACCTCTCTTTCCTCGTTTGTCCATGACACAAGCACAGATGATGTTGCAACACGAGTTTCACCCCTAAGTAACAGACCTTCCTTTAGGGGTTCTACGGTGTTAGGGCACTTAGGTCTATTAATTAATTAAACGATAAACAGAAATATCATATATCAACTGTAAGACATAGAATTTCCTCTTTTTCATCATTTACATCACGCAATTCAAGTTCCAATGAACTTATCATACTAAAAGTACATGTTACACTGTTTAGGAGTCATATCAACTGATACTGAAGCAAATAAGCATTTAAAATGAGTTAAATAATGATTTCTAAATGAACTGCCACTGACCCACTTTGGTGTGTTCGTATACACCGAAAAACGTCCACAACCACGCCTAATTCTGCCCTTTACAGCAGCGTGCACGACGTGCACCTGGGCTGCACGCCGTGCACCTTCAGTGCACTTTTGTTCTACTTTTTTGCACCTTTGCACACCGTGCAAACTGATTTGCACGCCGTGCAACCTGGGCAGAAACTCGTTCCGCTTCCTGCAACTTTGCACGCCGTGCAATCTGACTTTGCACGTCGTGCAACCTGCACAGAAACGGAAATCCCCTATTTCAGCTTTTTGTAATGTTGCACGCCATGCAAACGGATTTGCACGCCGTGCAACCTGCGCAGAGACAGAAATTGCAGAAATAAAAGAGGAGATTGGGGTCGATTCGGTGGACGATTCTTACCCGAATCACTCCTATAGCTTCGGAATGACCTAGCAAGCAGTTGGCAAGAAGAAAGAACGGAGGGGAAGCACCGTTCGCTCCCTAGACCATCTCCATGGTCGGCTTCTTCGCGGCTGTAGGAGGAAGAAGAAGGTGAAGAAGAAGAAGATGATGCAGCTGGTTAATTTGGCTGGAGAAGATGAAGAAATCGAAGAAGAATGGAGAAGGAGGGGCTTGGTTGCCTAGCTTCTCCTCTAGCTCGCTCTCTCCCTCTCCCCTTCTCTGTTTTTCCCAGGCGGCAACCGAAGGAATGACCTATCGTTCATTCCAAAGTCGGCTAACAGAGTTAAAAAGGGAAAACTGAAGGAAAGGATAAGGAAGGGCGCCCAGGGGGCCGGATGCAAATTGCCCAAAAACATTTCGAAATTGCACATAGGTCCCTGCACACAAAAAGGCTTATATCTTTTTACTCGTAGGTCGGTTTTGCGTGATTTTTCTGGCAACGGATCAAGCACAACCTTGTCCTAAGCCTCAGGATAAGAGAACAAGCTAATGATACATTAACACTAGCCCAAAGCTCAAAACACTATTAACAAAAAAGCAAGTACTCATCTCAACATAACTAGTTCAATTATGCACTAACCAATGTACTTACTGGTAAAACGAAATGTGGGTCATAACAGGTATATTCTTCATTTAACATTTCATTATACCTCTTTGAAGATCTGAGTTCTTACACTGACTTGTGTTTGACCCAACCAAGTTGGTCTGTTCTCATTGGGCCAACTCAACATGGCATACCCACTGACTTGATTTACTAACAACGTGGATTTTTGTTATTTTATGATTGCTCTATTTTTTGTAAAATCCATAGAAATTAACTCATAGATTGCTCTATTTTTTGTAAAATCCATAGAAATTAACTCATAGAATCATTCTCATTTCTATCTGTTGGCCTCAGCCAATCTGCTAGCCAGGTGTTGGATTGTACCAGTCATGTGAATATACATCATCATATTATGTCCAGGTATTGAACTATGCCAATCCTGTGCAACTATTCCAGGTATTGGACTATGCCAATCCAGTGCAGTTATTCTAGGTATTGAGTTATGACCAATCATGTGACATTATTCCAGGTATTGGATTATGTCAATCATGTGAGTGTTGCATCCAGGCATCGAGTTATCCCAATCCTATAGTTTTATTCCAGGTATTGGATGATGCCAATCCTGTGACATTATTCTAGGTATTGGATTATGCCAACCATGTGAGTGTTGCATCCAGGCATCGGGTTATCCCAATCCTATAGTTTTATTCCATGTATTGGACTATGCCAATCCTGTGAGTGTTGCATCCAGGCATTGGGTTATCCCAATCCTGTAGTTTTATTCCAGGTATTGGATTATGCCAATCATGTGAGTGTTGCATCCAGGCATCGGGTTATCCCAATCCTGTAGTTTTATTCCAGGTATTAGATGATGCCTATCCTGTGACATTATTCTAGGTATTGGATTATGCCAATCATGTAAGTGTTTCATACAGGCATCGGGTTATCCCAGTCATGTAGTTTTATTCCAGGTATTGGGCTATGCTAATTATGTGAGCGTTGCATCCAGGCATCGGGTTATCCCAATCATGTAGTTTTATTCCACGTATTGGATTATGCCAATCCTATGAGTGTTGCATCCAGGCATCGAGTTATTCCAATCTTGTAGTTTTATATTCTAGGTATTGGACGATGCCAATCATGTGACATTATTCCAGGAATTGGATTATTCCAATCATGTGAGTGTTGCATCCAAGCATCGAGTTATCCCAATCCTGTAGTTTTATTCCAGGTATTGGATTATGCCAATCATGTGAGTGTTGCATACAGGCATCAGGTTATCCCAATCCTGTAGTTTTATTCCAGGTATTGGACTATACCAATCATGTGACATGATTCCAGGTATTGGACTATGCCAATCATATACATCTATTCCATGTATTGGACTATACCAATCATATGCAACTCATCACCGAATACCATATTACCTTTACTAGGCATTATACCTTGGCCAAGCTATCATACTTATTCACATCCTTTATATAATACATGTATTTCTCTTATCTCCTTTAAGCATATTCCAAACACTATAACCCTTATTTGGCTATAAGCATAAAGCATGGATGATCAAGATTTCATTATTACTATTGTATCCATTTATTATTATTATTATTATTATTATTATTATTATTATTATTATTATTATTATTATTATGTTACTAAGTTTCCATTTCCTAGTTTATTTGAACATTATCATTTCTTACATGAGACTTTTATAAACATCTTGTTACCTCTCACTAGGAAACAACTATTCTCATGGATCACAAGGCCCATTAAAAATCTTCTCACCTCTCACTAGGAAACAACTAATCACATGGCTCACAAGGCCCATTAAACATCTTGTCACCTCTCACTAGGCAACAACTAATTACATGGCTCACAAGGCCCATATAATTGGTATTATATGAAACATCATAGCTCATACTTAGCTATGCTCCTTATGTCATCCTATCAACATAGTTTCAATATGGTTAAGGGTTCATCTTTATTAACCAATTGTAGTTTCAAATCACATCAATACCCTTCATTAGGGTTAAGGTTTCCCTTTTTAAAATAACTAGGGTTTTCAAGTACATTCATCAAGAATCACAACCCTAATTCAGATTCCACACATATTAGGAGTATTAATGTATGCTCATTTCATGATTATCATAGAAGGATTGGCTTTGCCATCCAGAAAGGACTAGCGGCGCAGCTTGTTGCCCACTTGTCTTCTATTTTGATGTAATTGACTTTATGTCTAATCAATCATAGAAGTATGAGTTTTCTTTCTCATCCTCACTAGGATGTTGATTACCTCATACTTTATTAAGTTGTCTCAACCTTTCCTTCATGGTACATTAGCCTACTTAATCAATATTCATTAAATTCCATACCTCTTAATGTATGACTTGATATAAGCCACTTCATGTGTTACTCCATCAAGTACATTGCATCTAAGGTGCTTTCCTTCAAATGGGTTTTGAGGTGCTTCCACCATATCAGGTATGAGGTGTGTGCTTGCTACCCATATCACTTTAGAGGTGTATGTGTGCTTACCATATCACCCTTGAGGTTAATGTGCGCTTACTATCTCGAGTTTGAGGTGTATCCTTGCTTCCATATCACTTTAGAGGTGTATGTATGCTTACCATATCACCCTTGAGGTGTATGTGTTCTTCACACCATATCGGGCAAAGAGGTGTGTGTGTGCTTCACACCATATTCGACAAAGAGGTGTGTGTGCACTTCACACCATATCGGGAAAAGAGGTGTGTGCGCACTTCACACCATATCTGGAAAATAGGTGTGTTCCCTTCACACCATATCGGGCAAAGAGGTGTGTGTGCGCTTCACACCATATCGGGCAAAGAGGTGTGTGCTTAACCCAATATCGTGTTTGAGGTGTATGCTTGACCTCATATCGTCCATGAGGTGTATACTACCTTATCATATCATGCAAGAAAGTATAAACTCATATCCATATCGTTTTACTGGAGTAGGTGCATCACCATATCAAGTTAGAGGTGCTTGAATGTGTGCTTGAACCCGATATCACTTTATAAGGTGATACCATCATTTCAAGCTCTATAACTTCATTCTACTTGTTCTAATACAAGGATAATAGGTCTAAGCAACTGCTAGAACTCATAATTTCATCAGCCATTTTAGAATATTTTGGAATTTAAAGTAGTTCATTTAAGCATAGAAACTTAGGTGATGAATAATAACATGGTTGAGTTCAAGTTATATAACCCGCCTTGTGAACAGCTTCAAAGCTCCAAGCTCTAAAGCTTCACGTCCTAAGGTTGAAGAAGAACTTATCCAAGGTCCAAGGCTCATTCACAACTCCTCCATAGACAAGAAATCACCATAGTTAAGAACTTGGTGAAGAAGGAAAGAAAGAAAGATCATAACCCTAGATCCATGCTTCAATCCAAGGACCTGAGGGTATAGGGATGACACATATGACTTCTATCTACAAGACACGACAAATAGTACACTCAAACTGAGTTGTCACTTCTATTGTTCTTTCTCTGTAGTACAGTCTCAATCCCCCTCATGCACGTCCACCTAAAAAAATGTGGATCCCATGGGGTGAGGCAATTGTCCGAGCGAGAGATATAACTCTCTGCCAATAATGTTATTATCACAGTTAAATAGTAATAAATTGAGCAGAGGATAAACAGTTTAGAACATTCTCATCTTTTGAAGCATTGCAACTATCTATGATAGAGCAGTAGATCATCTATTCACTTTATAAGGAATATGAAGAACATGTATATCATTTACCCACCATACTCTATCAACATCTCAAGCTTATCCTATGATGCTCATTATCATGGTATGTCATCCATGAATCATTCTCATTTCTATCTGTTGGCCTCAGCCAATCTGCTAACCAGGTGTTGGATTGTACCAGTCGTGTGAATATACATCATCATATTCTATCCAGGTATTGGACTATGCCAATATTGTGCAAATATTCCAGGTATTGGACCATTCCAATCCTGTGCAATTATTCCAGGTATTGGGTTATGACCAATCATGTGACATTATTCTAGGTATTGGATTATGCCAATCCTATGAGTGTTGCATCCATGCATCGGGTTATCCAAATCCTGTAGTTTTATTCTAGGAATTGGACGATGCCAATCCTGTGACATTATTCTAGTTATTGGATTATGCCAATCATGTGAGTGTTGCATCCAGGCATCAGGTTACCCCAATCCTATAGTTTTATTGTAGGTATTGGACTATGTCAATCCTGTAAGTGTTGCATCCAGGCATCGGGTTATCCCAATCCTGTAGTTTTATTCCAAGTATTAGATTATGCCAATCCTATGAGTGTTGCATCCAGGCATCAGGTTATCCCAATCTTGTAGTTTTATTCCAGGTATTGGACGATGCCAATCATGTGACATTATTCCAAGTATTGGATTATGCCAATCCTGTGAGTGTTGCATCCATGCATTGGGTTATCCCAATCTTGTTGTTTTATTCCAGGTATTGGATTATGCCAAACCTACGAGTGTTGGATCCAGGCATCGGTTTATCCCAATCCTGTAGTTTTATTCTAGGTATTGGACTATACCAATCCTGTGACATTATTCCAGGTATTGGACTATACCAATCATGTGCATCTATTCCAGGTATTGGACTATACCAATCCTGTACAACTCATCACTGAATACCATATTACCTTTACTAGGCATTATACCTTAGCCAAGCCATCATACTTATTCACATCCTTTATATAATTCATGTATTCCTCTTATCTCCTTTAAGCATATTTAAAACACTATAGCCCTTATTTGGCTATAAGAATAAAACATGGATGTCAAGATTTCATTATTACTATTGTATCCATTTATTATTATTATTATGTTACTAAGTTTCCATTTCCTAGTTTATTTGAACATTATCATTTCTTACATGAGACTTTTATAAACATCTTGTTACCTCTCATTAGGCAACAACTATTCTCATATCCCACAAGGCCCATTAAACATATTGTCACCTCTCACTAGGCAACAACTAATTACATGGCTCACAAGGCCCATTAAACATCTTGTCACCTCTCACTAGGCAACAACTAACAACATGGCTCACAAGGCCGATATAATTGGTATTATACGAAACATCATATCTCATTATAAGCTATGCTCATGATCGCATGCTATCAACATAGTTTCAATATGGTTAAGGATTCACCTTTATTAACCAATTGTAGTTTCAAAGCACATCAATACTCTTCATTCGGGTTAAGGTTTCCCTTTTTAAGCTAACTGGGGTTTTCAAGTACATTCATCAAAAATAAAAACCCTAATTTAGATTCCACACATATTAGGAGTATTAATGTATGGTCATTTCATGATTATCACAGAAGTATGAGTTTCTCTCTCATCCTCACTAGGATGTTGATTACCTCATACTTTATTAAGTTGGCTCAACCTTTCCTTCAAGGTACATTATCCTACTTAATCAATATTCATTAAACTCCATACCTCTTAATGTATGACTTGATATAAGACACTTCATGTGTTACTCCATCAAGTACATTGCATCTAAGGTGTTTTCCTTCATATGGGTTTTGAGGTGCTCCCACCATATCGGGTATGAGGTGTGTGCTTGCTACCTATATCACTTTAGAGGTGTATGTTTGCTTACCATATCACCCTTGAGGTGTATGTGTGCTTACCATCTCGGGTTTGAGGTGTATGCTAGCTTCCATATCACTTTAGAGGTGTATGTATGCTTACCATATCACCCTTGAGGTGTATGTGTTCTTCACACGATATCGGGCAAAGAGGTGTGTGTGTGTGCTTCACACCATATCGGGAAAAGAGGTGTGTGTGCCCTTCACACCATATCGGGCATAGAGGTGTGTGTGCGCTTCACACTATATCGGGCAAAGAGGTGTGTGTGTGCTTCACACCATATCGGGCAAAGAGGTGTGTGCTTAACCCAATATCATTTTTAAGGTGTATGCTTGACCTCATATCATCCAAGAGGTGTATACTACCTTATCATATCGTGCAAGAAAGTATAAAATCATATCCATATCATTTTAGTGGTGTAGGTGCATCACCATATCATGTTAGAGCTGCTTGCTTGTGTGCTTGAACCTGATATCACTTTATAAGGAGATACCATCATCTTCAAGCTCTAGACATTCATTATACTTGTTGTAGTACAAGGATAATAGGTCTAAGAAACTACTAGAACTCATAATTTCATCAGCTATTTCAGAATATTTCAGAATTTAAAGTAGTTCATTTAAGCATAGCAATTTAGGTGATGAATAATAACATGGTTGAGTTCAAGTTATATAACCCGCCATGTGAACAGCTTCAAAGCTCCAAGCACCAAAGATTCACGTCCTAAGGTTGAAGAAGAAATTATCCAAGATCCAGGGATTGTTCACAACTCCTCCATAGACAAGAAATCACCATAGTTAAGCACTTGGTGAAGAAGGAAAGAAAGAAATATCATAATCCTAGATCCATGCTTCATTCCAAGGTTAAAGATGATCACGGCCAAACCTTAGGGTTACAATTTGAGCTCCTTCTTGATCCTTAGAACCTTTGCACGATACCTCACTACTCATTCACGATATTCCCTCACTTGTGGCCGATATCCCCTTCACTTGTGGCCAATATAACTCCACTATGGCCGATATCAACTTGCTATGGCCAATATCACTTGCTATGGCTGATATCACTTGCTATGGCCGATACCAAGGCCCTATGAATGATACCACTTCACCCATGCACGATATCAAGACTCCATGCATGATAACTAAGGGCAAGGAGGTTGTAGGATTTGAAAAAGTTCACTTAGGGGTGAAAGGAATGGTATATATACTTGTGGTTCATGAAAAAGTGTGCATATGAGGTGTCCCCAATTTACTATTAGGTGCCACATGGCCATGCATGGATTGACACATGTACTTGCATGAACTCCATCTTTATCTTGCCATGAAAAATAAAAACTTGAGGATAATTCAAGGGATAAGGGTCGACCCCTTTGGTTATCTTCTAGTACAAGCCACTTCCACTCACATTATTATATTCACAATTCAATGCAACCTTTCCCAAGGAAAGTTTCAAGCCGATATCCATTACTTTATTGAGGTGCTTAGCTCATTTTTGAAAAGGAAAAGAGTTGAAAACACGATATGGGGGTCTCCTCTTTGGCTCCTTGGCCGATAGGGATTCCCATTTAACACTATAACCCGATACACCTAATACAAGCTCAAATTAGGGTTTCCATTCAAACCCCTTTCTTGGTCTTTTCATCACCAAGAATACCATCACTCATAATTGATTCAAACATGGTGCCTCATTATTTACATCTCCTCTAAATGATACTAGGAGGGAGTAGGGACACTCTAGAGGTGGTAATTTGCATATCAACCCTACATTTTGGGTAAATTACAACTTGCACCAAAATTGGTACACAAGTTACCAACATTATTCAAACAAGTTTAAACTTGGAATTTAGGCTTTCCACAAGCCACCACCTTGCATCATTCTCTCTATAATGATGTTAAAACACATGAGGCGTGTTCAACATATGAAATATTGCACTATAACCCCTTATCTTGGGTAAATTGCATTTTGGTCAAAAATTTGAGAACATTACTCAAACATTATTCAAATAGGACCAAATTTGAAACATAAGTTTGTTACATGATAGAAAAAAACTTTAGAGGATTATATTCAAGTTCTAAGAAACTTACTTACCCGAAACACATAGGGTTACCTCATAACCCAGGTCAGGGTCATTACAGTTATCATTGTGGCCTTTAGTAAAATCATTATAGTCAAGTTATGTTGTAGGAAATACACATATAACATCATACAATATTTATTTTAAATTGATTCTATCTACACATATAATATGGTCGGTGTGGGAGTTATTGTCAAACCTAATATTACTGGCATCAATGTCAAATAAGTATACTCTAACATTTAGATCATACCACATTGACATACATGCCACATATTATTCATTTCCAGAAATATTTTTTTATAAATAAAATGATAAACATAAATGATTCTAAATTTGATAATGAAATTCCATAATTGATATTAAGATGTTAATTATAAGAACACCTAATATCTACATTTATAAGTATTTTGTTAATACACAATCACAAAGGTTTCTAGGTGGAGTGACAAGGAACATTTCTACATACTTAATTAGATTTTTTTGTTTTCATAACTATATTTCTCAGGTTCATGGAAAATTCTAAAAAGGGCTTAAAATGAAATACAATTTAAAGGGTATATGTATCTCTAGTCATCCTTTTTTATGACTAATGCATACCAGTATTTATAAACATAAGGGAAAAAGCAGCCAATTGATATTTCCATTAACAACTTAAAGAATCATATCAAATAAAAAAATAGTTCCTATATTTAAACACTTAATTAAATGATGTTAGGAGTTGTTAAAAAATCTTAGATGATAAAAAGTAGTCAATGATAATTTAGAGAAGTACTTGTTGTAGCATTCACCATGAAAATGAAATAAAAATTGTCATCCTATTGCAACTATTGTCCTGTAGATATTCCTTATAGTTAAAACATATGTATGTTGGGGGCATCACAGTGTTGGTTAACAAAATAAAATACAATTCAAAGGTTAAATATATATATATATATATATATATATATATATATATATATATATATATATATATATTACATATGATGACCTAAATAAGATAATTTGCTAGAATAATAAGGTCATGGAAACAATTATACATGATTAGAATTTTCTAGAATAACTAACCCATCAAGTTCACATATTGACAAACATATCAAAACGTACATACAATATAATGACCAACCTTGTAATGAAACTTTGAGTGCATATGACAAATAACACATCCAAATTTAAACTCATAAACAATCAGTATAAATTATTATATGAGATGTGTACATGATATTGGTATTAGGGAGGAACAACCCCTCGACTCTTGCAATGACTATCAACTTCACCTTAGAAACACCACATTTCATATATGAAATTATTGCAATCTATAGATCACCATATGATAGTTGGATGGCTGCTGGTCAACAAATGAGTCGCCAAATATATTATCTTTACCACTAGCACCACGAATAGGCAGTAGCAATACTGACAGAGGTGACAAAAAGGCTCTACAAACTAGAAGTAGAGGAGAAGGCAACACTTATCAATCATTAAAGTAGAAATTATGAAAGTCTAGGTCAAAATGATGACAACCCCAAAATCCTATTTTTGGACAATGTAATGAAATAAAAAATGGGAAAGTTCTATATCGTGAGGGGTGATGAATCCCAATGTGATGATTATATTTTAACCACACAAATTCTAACTAAAATCCTTATACACCACAATTTCTATATACAAACCATCTATTAAAGTTCTTTTCTTAAGTGAATCTCTTGTCACCCTTATGATGTTTGTTCCCAAAATAGAACATCAATTTAGATTATGTCAACGGTTAACTCAACATAATCGCCACCCCAAAGGTCGACGCCAAAACTATTTTTTAGTGTAGTGATATCCCTAGCCAAATGAAATGGTTTTAGTGTTATAATGGAGAGGCTAAGAATAAGTGTTAATTATATTTGCAAAATGTTAGTTTTATTGATTGTTAGCCCATATTTAAGATCATAGAGGTGATCCCCAAGTGGTTAAATTTATTTTTTAATTTTAATGGTTTCTTACTAATGCTCCCAATATAAAAAAACATTGATACAAATCTATCTCATACATTATTTTATAATGGTATATATCATAATATATTATAATTTTTGACATCATTATCTGTCACAATTGGAATTATTCAATTTTCATAATTTTTATATCAAATATTTTAATAACATTTTTCTATATATGGTTCAAATAAAAAATTAAATTATACATTTATAGCTAATAACAGTATAGACCATTAAGGACTGGCGACTTCTTTTATTATAGTGTTGATTTTGATATTAAATGATTTCTTTTATTACTCTACCTTATCTCATGTGAGAAAGGAGGAAACTAAACTAGAAGCTAGAACTAAAATATCTTCAAGTGAGTCTTATTGGAGGTATATACTCTTTTGATCGAGCTTCACAGCTTCCTCTAGTGCCGTTTTAGCTTCTATCATCTCTATATATTTTGGTGTACATTGTTTACCAAACCTTGTCATGAAAACTAATTTAAGTTCTCCATTGCAGTCATGCACTAAAGTGCCCAAACCAACAATTTCCTTATGAGAAAATGATGTGTCACAACACTTGTCAATTTGCTCAATAGATTAGTGTGGTTGGTTTATTATCCACATGGCATTGGTCCAATGTCCAAATGGATCATCCAGATAAAAAAAGAGCTAATAGCAACATTTAAAGGATCTTATTCACGTGTTACAATTGTAATAGACCTCTACATCATAATCCTAATATGATAATAATAGAAAAAAGTAAATGTTGTGACAAAATTGGCTTTTAGAATATCTCATGTTGTCAATGGTATCTAATGGTGATTATAATAATGTTAGGAATTGTCACCCCTGTGGAGAGTTGTCACATTGAATTATGAAAACCTCAAATTAGGCTTCTGAATAAAAGTAGAATTTAATCATCATTAGGATTATCTTTGTTGGTCATGGAGCTTTTACAGCCTAAGTGGGCGACAACCCATTATGACATTTCTATTTTGCATGGGATTATATATCCTAGTTGATGGATTTGCAATTGACAACTCAAGTAATTGATAATTTCCCTAGGAGAAATAGATAATCTGTTTTTCTAAGTTTATTGATAGGGAGAAAAAGTAAAGTAAGAAGAGAGAAAAAGTAAGGGAAGAAGAAAGGAAGAGGGGCAAGGCTGCCAAGGTTTATGCATTTTCTTATTCGGGCCATATATTATTACACACTTTGTGTAAGAATATGTCTTCCTTTAAAGTTTTGGTGTGGTAGAGTTGTAGGTATATCTTCCTATGTTGGAATCATTATATCTTCGCCTGGTTATACTATCTTGGGTTTCTAGTAAAAATTGAAGAAGGACTTTGTATCTTTGCTCTTAGTGAATATTCATGCGGGTTGGCCCAGTGAATTTTCCTTCATACTCTATTGGGTTTTCCACATAAAGTCTGATATTCATAGTAACATACTAGATCTTGACCTTACCCTAGAACTTTGTCCTTTTAGACTTAGCCAAATAAGGTTGAGGTTAGACCTAAAAGAAGTTTAGTGTAACCCTAATGAGCTAAATGCATGTATAAATCACCCTAATGTAACTTAATATTTTCACATTAGTCTTAGACTAATAATGGACACATAAAATATGTCACATGTGATTGATTGAGACTTCATTATAACTCCTGCAAAATAATCATACATAACTCTTAAGGTAGTAATCTGAAGGTTTGGAACATAATCGGATGAATAATAGTATTAATAATGATAAATGGGATAACAAATTTAATAAAGGGCCACAAATAACAAATGTCACATAACTTATAAAAGGAAATCACAAAAGTGGAAAAAAACTTCAAAATCATAATCTACATGTTAAAAATAGCCTACATGTCAATTTTCATCTAATTTGGACAACCTTGAATAATTGGGGTAAGTTTAGGAGGGAGAAAATTTGTAAAAGCTATTAAGATGAATAATATGATAAAAAACTTCAAAAGATCAAAATAAAGGCAAATTCATTTTCAACCCACTAAAGATTAGCTGTGGATGAAGTTTCACCAAATTTCGATAATCGCCAATGTCATTAATGCATGAGGAAAGAGAAAACATGACTTGCTTAATTAATACACCAAAGTTTCCAAATGTGAAATTCAATGCCAAAATCGGATTCTACATGCTTTGATTAGTCTAGGTGGGAAGTTTGATCTTAAATGGATAATTTTTTCTATCTCAATTTAACTATAGAAGAAAATACCTAAATCATATTCCCAATGCAACTCAGACTTTGATTTATTCGATTATTTCCCTGATTTGAGTGTTACGCTTGATTTTTCCGGTTTGCCTATGGTTTTGCTGTCACATTATATACTCTTTACTTGCCTTATTTCAAGCCTGATCTAGGCCATTGGATCTAGATCCAATGACAACTTCTCTCTCTCCTACCTCCTCTCCCTTTCTCAAACTTGGAAGAAGGTGTGGTTTCCCCTCCATTTCTTATCTCTATATCGGCCCCAAATGGTCCTGAGTATATCTCCCGTTCTCCGGCTTTCTTCATCGGTGGTCTCGGTCTTTTGGTGATGCCTCCTGCATGGTACATGAGTTTGTGCATACTTGGACTAGTTCCAAGTATCTGTTAACGCATTCTTCTGCATCCAATTCCCTATCTACTAGTAAGAACTAGATTCCCTTCTTTACCTCCTCTCTTCCTATTTTCTTTGATGGTTAGAAGCAATTTTGTGCTTCAACTATCATGACGCTGCATTCTTGGGCTCTTTGAGTTCGAACTGATGCCAGTTCCTTGAATCCATCATCTTCATTAAACAAGTCAGTGTAGAGGATGCAATTTTTTATTTCGAAATCGAGTTTAAATCTTCTAGTTCATTGCATCTACCGAAGGAGATGATTGATTGCTTTTTCAAGATTCTACCTCTCTCCTCCTTTTTTTTAGTTTTCTCGACAGGGGTATATTCTTCATTTAACAATTCATTATACCTCTTTGAAGATCTGAGTTCTTACACTGACTTGTGTTTGACCCAACCAAGTTGGTCTATTCTCATCGGGCCAACTCAACATGGCATACCCACTGACTTGATTTACTAACAATGTGGATTTTTGTTATTTTATGATGCTCTATTTTTTGTAAAATCCATAGAAATTAACTCATAGATTGGAAAAATAAAAGAAAATTTGTTCTGGAATTAGTGCACAATTATCTATCTAATGACATAAATGAGGACACATACAAAATACCTGGATTTACCCAGATACAATTTGAGCAAAAGAAAAAATTGCAAAATTCGATCCAATTTATCGTAATCGATTAGTTAACATTTTTTCATCACCAAAACCCAATATAATAATTATACAATTTTCTAAGAATTTATGAAATTGGTTATAATTTGCAAAACTCTTAACTAAATATTTAAAATTTTAAAAAATAAAATAAAATTTATTTTGAGCTCAGAAAATTATAATCTAAAACATTGCATTGTTTTGGTAACCTAATTCACATATATGGAAAAGGGTGATTTAAGGGTTTGAGTAATTAATGTGAAATTGACTCTAAATCTACATATATTCTTAATAGGTTCTTTGGAAGACTAGGCTTGAACCTAGATTGGACTTTGGACTGTTTAGATTTTGAAGAGAGGTATGTTTGCATCCCTTATTATTCTTGATGAGCAATTCACCTATTTTCTTCTTTCTCTTGGTCCTATGGACACTAGCCTACACATTATCTATTTTTCTTTTGAAAATTATGGTTCATGTGAACTGATTTATTTGTTATTAATATTATGATCATGCTATCTTATTTGATATTCTTTTGATCTCTTTCTTATACATTATTCATGTTGGAACACTATTTGATGGTATGTGGTAGCTTTTACCCACTAGTATGGTGGATGTTTATGTTTTCCATTAGAATGATGGAAACTCTGTATAATCTGACTATACTTTTTACTTGCCTCTATATTAGACATGTTATGTGATTTAGTAGCACTAGATTAGTGTAATTTCATTATTTTTGGGCAGATGTATATTCCTGCTCGAGGTAGTACGCTCCTGTTATTTTTGAGATGGAGGTGGCCCCATACCCAGGTTTCAAGTTTATGAGGCTTGGCCCACATTATATATTTGGGAGTTTGGTTATGTTCCATTCTCTATCAGGTTTCAAGTTTATGTGGCTTGAATGCCATGTCTTTATATTGTTCTAGGTCTATGCTTATTTCACATGCATGCAGGTTGATGATTAATGATGAAGAGTGTGTGCCCTAAATATTGTGTATGTTCCAGTATAAAATAGCTTTATAGTTTTGTTTATGGAAAGTATATTTTGTTACAATGTGATGGTGATTCTTTCCTTTTATTCTCTTTTGGGTAGTACTTTGTCTTTTCATGGGAAGTCTTTATTCTTGATGTCTTTTTATTTCATACATTGCTCAATTTTCCTTTTAGAATGCACATATCAGCCTTTGTTGATGTCATCCATTTTTCTCTTTTTTTTCTGGGGTATGCTTCTAACCCTAGGTGAAGGACTTGGATGGTAAGGCATGAAGTCTTTGACTTAGCTTAAGGAGCTAAAGGTGGGAGACAACTTGATATGGCCTAGATTTCCTTCTTCTTAGATCCATATGTTATATATTACATGTAAACTCTTTGTTGGAGTTTATGATGTTCTTTTGTAACTTTGTGATAAATTGAACACATTCAATATTTTTATTCCGCTTCTATACTTCGGTTGTTTTAAATACCATTAATAAGATTTGAAAATTTTACACCCACTCCAACATATCTTTAGGGTGTATTTGGACTGGAGGTTCTATTCTTCAAATTTTTTTAGTAGGGAGTGGATCCCCTATGGGGGCCCTCTGCTTACATTCATCCTGTATCTATGTGTGTTTCTTATCTTGAGTTTACACACTCGTCGATGGTGCTTCTGTAGTAATTTATTATTCATCACATTGTGGTTGAATGTATATCACATAATATACATTAATATTTCCAATAAGTGGTACCAGAGTGCATGCCACATATACATATCGAGATGGGGAAATATGTTGATGAACGACTATTAAGTTGATGAGCACAAATTGGTAGATTTGGAAACCTATGATTAAGAATATTTTTTACTATAAGGATTTGTATGACCCAATAGAGAGACAAAAGCCCGAGACTACATTATGTATGGATTATAAGAAACTAAACATGAATTGTAGAAATAATAAAAAAGTATCTTGATATTTCTGTGTTCCATCATGTTTTGAGGAAAAATTCCAAAATATATGTGGGAAAAGCACAAGAAATTCAATTAGTAGAAAACTATAATAAATAAATATTTCTTGATTAGAATGTTGCTGAACTTGATGTAAGGGATGGTACCGATATTTTCAAGCACATGAATGAAGTCCAAAGCCTTTTAAATATCCAGGGTTCATGAAGACAGTTACATATGATGAACCCCAAGTGCTACTTCTGTTAGGATCATTTCCTAATAGTTGGGATACGCTCATCGTGATAGTCAACAATTTTACATAGGAAGGAAAGTTGAAAATTGATCAGGTGAAGAATAGTCTATAGAATGAAAAGACTCGATGATGGGCCTCATGCGAGAGCAAGTAGGAGCACTGATAGAACAAGAGACCATGGCAAATATTAAAGTCATAGTGAGTTGTAGGACCATAGGAAGGCCGATTGTTCAATCAAGTCAAAGAATGGAGGGTGTTTTCATTGTTGCAAGCAAGGTCATTTACAAAAGGATTGCAAAGAACCAAAAAAGAAGCATGTTTCTAAAGCCAAAGATAAGAAGGATGATGACTAACACACTTTACTAAAATTTTAGATTCTAAGAGCAACGATTATGCTTTAGTCTTGTAAGTCTAGGAGTAGTTCTTGCATGCTGATTATGATGATTCTAAGTGGGTGGTGGAGACCACAACTTCTTATCATCCATCACTTAGTGAGGAGTTCTTTACTACATACATGAAAGGTGACATTGGGAGGGTGAATATTGGCAATTCCATCTTCCCTATAATCATCACGATTGGAGTCATTTGTGTTCAGAATTGTGTATATTCCATGCTCACACTAAAGGATATTCATTGCAGTTGAGTTTGATATGTGGTTCATTCTTTGATAGAGAAGGCTACAATCTCATCTTTGATGGTGGAAAATGTAGTATCACTAAGGGTTCATTGGTTATTTTACAAGGAAAATTATGTAACACATTATAAAAGACCCATTTAAAGTGCTCAAAGACGGTATACATGCAATTGAGGATCACCAAGATGATCTATGACACATACATGTATGACACATGAGTAAGAAAGGCATGTAACTTCTATTAAAGTAGAGATTGATAACTTGTGGCAAGGACACCAATCTTGGTTCTAGCTATTCATGTCAGACAAAAAAGTATTGATTGGTTTCTTTCAACACAAGATCAAAGGTGATGTCAAATCTTCTACATTTGGTCTATGTGGATGTCCATACTCCATTTGAGTTGGCTTCACTAGGTAGAAATAAGTATTTTACCCATGCCTAATTGGATTTGGACTTGAGTAGGAGTTAGCTTGTTCTACCAATACTAATAGGAGTAAAATCCAAAATGGAAAAAAGATGGTTCCCTATGTGCAACATGAAGTGTAACTCAGAGTAGGACTTGGAGTTGGACAAGGATTCCTAGTTGCAACCACATACCATGGAGCGGTATAAAAAGAGGCCATGGGGGGCAGTGAGACATCCCACCAGTTAAGGTGTGATCCCTTCAATTGCTTGTAGTGCCTTCTATGGTAGATAAAGCCAGAGAACAGGAACAACTGGAGGAGCTCTCAAGATAGGATCAATGACTTTTCCTTGAAGCGAAGTAGCGGCTGACAGTCGATGACACATTGGTTGCAGTGACAGAGCAACTATCTTGGTTGATAAAATAGGCCCAACGACTTTGCCTTGAATAAAAGTAGTGGTTGGTAGTTACAGACGTAGTGTTGCCATAGAGGCAATGGTTCGACCCAACCAGCGGTCACAGCGGCATCAAGTAGTCCCCAACAACTACAGCGGCCTCGTGAGGAGATCAAGTAAAGAGGGAGGTTTTATACACATTGGGTGTGATTCTCTTCTTCCTCATCTTTGTTCTTGTATGCAGAGTGCTACCTACATTTAGGGGTAATTAAATCTAGGCAGTGTGAGTTGTAATTTTAATTACACAGTACTTGTCGACCGGTATTGTCCTGTGAGTTATCTCTCCTTGTCTTGGGGAGAGTTTTCCACATTAAAATTGATGTTTCTTCTTTGGATTTATACTCTTGTCGGTAACATTTCCGCAATAAGTTTTCATCACATTTTGGACCGTATCGGTACAACATGCCCAACAAATGGTATTAGAGTGTAGGTTGTAGATATTGGTCCAGATGGGAAAGGATGAAGATGAGATGATGATAAAGTTGACAAGCACAAATTGGCTAATTTGGAAACCCAAGATGGAGGATATTTTCTAATGCAAAGATATGTATGATCTGATAGACTGACAAAACCCAGAGAGTACATCTAATGTGGACTGACAGAAATTAAACAGAAAGACTGATGGAACTGTTCAAAAATTGATCGACATTTTCATGTTCCATCATGTCTCAGAAGAGACCAATGCCAAATATCTTTGGGAGAAGCTCAAGAAGTTATATGAGTAAAAGACTACCACAAATAAAGCTTTCTTGATTAGAAAGTTTGTGAACCTTATGTACCGGGATGATACAAGCATTGTCGAGCATATGAATGAATTCCAAAGCCTTGTAAATCAATTGGGGTCCATGAAGATGGTTCTTAATTATGAACTCCAGGATTTACTTCTTGTGGGATCATTACCTGACAGTTGGGAGACACTTGAAGTGACAATCAGTAATTCTACACAAGATGGCAAGTTGACACTTGACCAGGTGCAGAGCAGTCTACTGAATGAAGAGACTCATGATGAGCCTCAGGCAATAGCATATCAGAGGTTCACATCACAGAGAGTAGAGGTGTTGATAGAATGAGATACCATGACAGATCCAAGAGCCGTAGTGAATCCTAGAACCATGAGAAGTCTCGTGGTAGATCCAAGTCAAAGAGTAGTTGAGGGTGCTTCCATTATGGCAAGCCAGGTCATTTCAAAAGGGATTGCAATCTTTGAAAAAAGAAACATGGGTTTGAAGCCAAAGACAAGAAAGATGGAGACAAGAATACTACAACAACAATCGTAGATGATAGGGACGATGATGACGATGTGGTCTTAACAGTCTAAGGTGTTTGCATGCTGAGGATGATGATTTTAAGTGGGTGGTGGATACTAAAGCTTCTTATCATGCTTCACCGAGTAAGGAATTCGTCACTTCATATAGGAGGGGAGACTTCGGGAGGGTGAAGATGGAAAATATCATCTTCTGTAGAATTATCGAGATTGGAGACATTTGTGTTCAAACAAGTGTTGGTTGCATGGTCACACTGAAGGATGTTCGTCAAGTTCTAGATTTGCAGCTGAGTTTGATATCTGATATCTGGTTCATTCTTTGATAGAGAAGGTTGTCATATAGATTTTGGTGGTGGGAAATGCAAGATCACCAAGGGTGGCTTAGTTATTGTGCGGGGCAAATTATGTTGCACATTATATAAGACCCATCTTAAGGTGTTCAAAGGAGTCCATATATATGCAATTGAGGAACACCAGACAAATCTAGGGCAAAGATGGCTAGGAAACATGAACAATAAAATCTTGAAGATTTTATCAAAGCAGAGATTGATTCCTTGTGGTAAGGATACTGGTCTCAATTCATGTGATGCATGTCAGATAGGAAAGCATCGATGTATTTCTTTCAAGAAAAGATTAAAGGTCAAGTCACAACTTCTGCAACTAGTTCATTCGGATGTCTACGGTCTGTTTGAGGTGGCTTCACTAGGTGGCAATAGGTATTTTTTCTCATTCATTGATGATGCATCGAGGAAGGTATGGGCCTACTTACTAAAGACCAAGGATCAAGTCTTTCAGTGTTTTCAAAAATTCCATGCCATGGTGGAGCGGGAGATAGAGAAAAAGCTGAAGTGTCTCTGCATTGGACAACAGAGGAGGGTCCACCTCTAGGGAGTTCCAAGATTACTGTGTGCAACACAAAATACGGCATGAAAGGATAGAGCCCATCACACCACAACACAATGGTACAGTTGAGAGGATGAACCTTACACTAGTGGAGAAACGTAGATGCATGTTGAAGACTGCAAAGTTGCCAAAGACATTCTGGGGTGAGGCAGTGAGTGTTGCCTGCTATCTGACTAATCTATCTCCATTAGTTCCTTTGGGTTTTGATATACCTGAGAAGGTATGGACAAGCAAGGATGCATCCTATGCTCATCTGCGAGTATATGGGTGCAAGTCTTATGCACATGTTCTAAAGGAAAAGATGCAAATTTTGGATGATAAAGTAGTGAAATGTATCTTTCTTGGCTATGGAGATCAGCAGTTTGGCTACATGTTATGAGATCTTGTAAAAAGGATCATGAGCAGACATAGAGATGTAAATTTGTGTGAGAGTCAGATAATTATAGAGCCTGAGAGTGATGTTACAAAGGTTGCATGCTCAGGTGATAGTTCTTCTAATGATGAATATTAGGATGCTTCAACTTCTTCACAGGTGTAGTCTTCAGGTGACGAAGAAGAGTAACAAGACCACCCTGAGCCACAGACTGAGAGAACCTCAAGTGTTCCTATTCCAGACACATAGTTGAGTGATTCAGATTAGCAGTTAGAGACTTCTGGGTAGGGGGAGCAAGATCATCACCAAGTGAGTCCCCAGAGCAGTAGTTGAGGAGGACTTATAGAGTTCTTCATCCTTCATCTAGATATCTAACATCTTAGTATATCCTCCTTACTGATCAGGGGGATCCAGAGACTTATCATGAGGCACAAACTCATAGAGATAAAGCACAGTGGCATTAGGCGATGTAGGAGGAGATGTCTTCTTTATAGTAGAATAATACCTATGAGCTTGTGGCGCTTCCCAAGGGCCGAAGAGCACTAAAGAAACAAGTGGGTCCATAGGATGAAGAGAGATGATGACAACAATGATATTAGATACAAAGACAAAGTATTTGTCAAGGGATTTGGTCAAAGACTAGGGGTGGATTTTTATTAGATATTTTCTCCTATTGTGAAGATGACTTCTATTAGATTGGTTCTAGGCTTGGTTTCTAGCCTAGATCTGGAGCTTGAGCAGATGGATGCAAATACGACAGTTCTTCATGGTGACCTAGATGAGTAGATCTACATGGAGAAGCCAGAAGGGTTTTAGGTCAAAGGGAATGGGCACTTAGTCTGCATATTAAAGAAGAGTTTGTATGGTTTGAAACAGGCCCCTAGGAAGCGGTACAAAAAGTTAGATTCTTTCATGCTGAGTCACGAGTACCACAAGACAAAAGCATATCGATTTATTTACATCAGGAGGTTTTTGAATGGCAAGTTCATTATTCTGCTACTCCATGTAGATGACATGTTGATAGTGGGACAGGATGTCAGTTTGATCAAGAAACTAAAGACAGAGCTTTACAAATCCTTTGAGATGAAGGATTTGGGACCAACACATTCTAGGGATGCAGATCACATGTGATAGGGAGAAACACAAGTTGTGGTTGTCACAAGAGGGCTATGTTGAAAGGATTCTAGAGTCGGTTCAATATGAGCAAGTTCAAAGCTTTTAGTAATCCATTATCAATACATTTCAAGCTAAGTAAGAAGTCATGCCCATCTACTGATGTAGAGAAGGAGGAGATGACCATGATTCCCTATTCTTCTACTTTAGGGATTTTGATGTACACAATGGTGTGCACTCATCCTGACATTGCTCATGCAGTTGGCATTGTGAGCAAGTTTCTTTCAAACCCTGGGAAAGATCACTGGAAGGTGGTCAAGTGGATCTTCATATACTTACAAGGCATAAGCAGTACGTGTTTGATGTTTGGTGATTCTGAACCAATTTTGAAGGGATTTGTTGATGTTGACATGGCAGGTGATATTGATCACGGGAAATATACCTCTGAGAACATTTTAACTTTTATAGGGGGTTCCATATCGTGGCAGTCCAGATTGCAAAAGTTTGTTGCACTTTATACGATAGAGGTAGAGTACATTGTAGTAGTTGAAGTAGGAAAAGAAATACTCAGGATTGTGATATTTCTAGAAGAGCAGATCATGAATCAGGTTGACCCAACTATTTTTTGTGATAGTCAGAGTCCTATTGACTTGAGAAAGAGCACAATACATCATGCATGGACAAAGCACATTCATTTGAGATATCACTATCTTGGTGATGTGATTGATTAGAGGTTACTATCTCTAAAGAAGATCTATACTAAGAAAAATGCTTTTGATATGATGTCCAAGGTGGTGATGCAAGAACAAATGGAGCTCTGCAAAGAGCTCTGCGGTATACATTCCCAGTGATGTTTCTCTAATCATGTCTCCCTCATGGGCTGGAGAGGGAGATTGTTGGATAGAGGAAAAGGATCCAGTCCATGCCTAATTGGACTTGCACTTAAGTAGGACTTGGCTTATGCTACCACAATCCTAATAGGAGTCAAATCAAAAAGGGAAAGAAGATGGTTCCATGTGTGCAACATGGAGTTGGACTGGTAGTAAGACTTGGAGTTGGACAAGGATTCCTAGTTGCAACTACATACCATGTAGGCCTATAAATAGAGGCCCTGGGGGAGGCCATTGAGACATCCCATCGGTTGAGGTGTGATCCCTCCAGTTGCTTGTTGGTGCCTTCTGTGGTAGAAGAGTCAAAGAACAAGAACAACTGGATGAACTCTCTTGTTTGAATAAGAGAGGGTCAGTGACTTTGCCTTGAAGCGAAGTAGCGGATGACTATCGATGACACATTGGGTGCACTGATATAGCATCTCTCTTGGTTGATAAGAGAGGGCCAATGGCTTTGCCTTGAAGCAATGTAGAGGTTGGCGGTTACAAATGCAATGTTTCCATAGTGACAATGGCCCGACCCAGTCAGTAGTCACATCGGCATCAAGTAGTCCCCAACGCCGACAACGGCCTCGTGAGGAGATCAAGTAAAGAGGGAGGTTTTGTATACACTGGGTGTGATTCTCTTCTTCCTCATCTTTGTTCTCGTGTGGGGAGGGATACCTAGATTTATGGGTAATTAAATCTAGGTAGTGTGAGTTGTTATCTTAATTACATAGTGCGTGTTGGATGGTATTGCCCCATGCTTTTTCTCTCCTTATATTGGGGTGAGTTTTCCACATTTAATCTAGTATTTCTTCTTTGGGATTATACACTTTTCAGCTACTCTTCCATAATAAGTTTTCATCACATCTGGGATCGTATTGGTATAACATCCCCAACAATTTTTTCACATTCATTGATGATGAATCTCGTAAGGTGTAGGTCTATATGATGAAAACAAAGGATCAATTCTTTAAGTATTTTCAAAAATTTTAATGTCATGGTGGAGCGGGAGATAGAGAAAAAGATGAACTGTCTCTACATCAAAAATGCAAGAGATTACACCTCTAGGGAGTTCTAGGAGTACTACACCCAACATGGAATATGGCATGAGAGGACAGAGCCTGACACACCATACACAATTGTACGAATGAGAGGATGAACTATACCACAATGGAAAAGTCAAATGCATGTTGAAGATTCTATAGTATAATAATCAATCCCCATCATCTTCTTTGGGGTTTCAAGTACCTGTGAATGTATGAAAAGGCAAGAATGCATCCTATTCATCTGTGAGTATTTCAATGCAAGGTGTGTGCGCATGTTTCAAAGAAAAAGTAGAAAAATCTAGATGAGGAAGTAGTTCCATGTATCTGTCTTGGGTATAAAGATAAGAAATTTGGATATAGGTTATGGGATCCAATAATAATGATGATGAGCATACATAGATATGTGACATTTTGTGAGAGTCGAATAGTAACAAAGCCTGAGAGTGATGATGCAGAGGATACAAGATCAGGTATGAATTCTTTTGATGATGAGTACAAGGATGATTCAGATACTTTATTATTGTAGTCTTTAGATGACAAAGAAGATAAGAATGATCACCATGAGCAGTAGAGTTACAGAAGATCGAGTGGTCATGTTCCATATGTGCAATTGAGTGATTCAGATTTAGGATTAGAGACTTTTGGGTAGGGGGAGTAAGATCATTACCAGGTAGAGTCCTCTTAACAATAGTTAAATAGCTTTGTCAAAGTTCGTCACCCTTCATCCATACTAGTAAACACACACGTTCCATGCACGTGCATTTTCAAAGAGTGTAATATTTTACTTATTAAAAATTAATTTTAAAAATACATAAGATAGAAGGAATTTTAGTGGACTCTTTTGATTTTCAAAATAAGCCAAAGTTATGTGAAATATCATCTATCAGCTTTACTGTTAGTGGGCATATCTACATCACCTTTAACTAATTGTTTAGGATTTCCAGAATGTGAGTAAATCACGATTTACATTGATTTCCTTAGACTATTCGATGAGCACTCTTATTGGAGCAAAGTATTCAATTTATGACCTAATTCTACAGTTTTATGTTATCATAAAATCTTATCATTTTGTTATGAAGGGTTAAATTCTTTTAAATCATTATTTGAGGTAAGAAATTTTTATACATTTACATCTAATGATTCTCACTAAAAGAGTTTGGTGGACATCATTCATTTGAATTCCTTCATGTTTATTGAGTTTGTGAGTTTACATTAGAATTTTCTCTTAGTCTACCAATTAAAATGCAAGACAATATCTATTATTGCAAGCCACACAAATATTACCCTTGAGACGTTCTGTTGTCGGCCTTGAGTTCCCCTACTCCCTCAACATCCCACCCCAACCCCACACCTTCACACGAGTTAGCTTCTAGTGAAAATGACTCCTCAACATGAACTCTTATGGTGCTCTCTGTCTATGATTGTATGTTTGTCTCGAACTCATACCTATCACAAGTTACCTCATTGGCCGAGCTTGCCATATTGTATTCATAAGATAAATCAAGTATGATTATTATAACATAAATTGGTTTCAAAATGTAACTAAAATGATTTGTCTTGGATAACACATTGTATAACATATATGGTTTTCTAGATAATATTATTGTGGTAAACAATGTGTTAGAATCAAATGTGGAATGTTCTCATAAAAAACAAGAATATAGCATTCACAATGACATTTAACATATTGAATGCTTCCAACAATGAACCTATGAAATGTGTCAATGCTGAGAATGGATTGCACAATTTGACTATAGTTTGACCGCATAAACTTGAGCATCAATTTCAAAAAACACAATTAATGAATTCCATGATTCACAAAATTTTGTTACTGAATCATTACACAATGAAGACTGAATAACAAACATGATGCATAAGTTAACATAATAATAGTAGAGAAGTGGTATTCTCCAGAAATAGAGAGTAGATAACTATTTATACAAATTACAAAATGCAAAAATTGCACATTGCATGGGTATGTAACTTATGTGTTCAGTTTCTTGATTAGGATGTGAGTTTTATTTCATGGAGGAACAAAATTAGAACAAAATTGGAATCACATCAAATTTATACTACCTTCAACTAAATGGGGTGTCATAATACATGCGTATAGGTATCAATCTCATCTTGATCGTTATTTTTGAGTTGTTGTAAATTATGGTGTTGTAGAGACAACTACAGCCTTAACTTCTATCATGTGCATTCACTTCCAGTAGATTTCAGATTAAATGTTTTGGGATATGTGGATTTCTTTATCAAATGTTCCTCTTGTACATTGCAGATCCGCAAGGCATGAGAACTAATGCTACACACATGGTGTGAATAGTATATCTTGTCAATATTAGCTACAGCTCGTGCATCCATGTTATGAGGAGTTCCATCTAAATGATTGGCCTTGTTAAAACAAGTGTGACCACAAAGGTAAAGTACATCATTTGTAATCATTGGCTACTACCTACTAAGAAGCGTCAATACATTATATGTAAGAGGATTCCATGTTATCCAAATGATTTATATAAGTGGATATATAGTAGTAAAGGCCTCAAACCAAACTATAGATTATGTCATGGAACTACTTGTTTATTTTAACTATTGACTATAAATTGTTGTTATGGCTAGTGGTTATGCACAAGCAATAAAAACTAAAATGTATTAGTCCCTACCAATAGCACACTTTCTTTCTGTAACCATGAAAATCAATGAACATATAGATAAAACATATGGAATGAATTCATATCTATAATTTCATAAGCTAGAAATGAGTTAACATATAGTAATGCCACAATTGCAAGTATGATAGCATACTCAATTTTCTAGAACAACATAACTATAGATAACACAAAGGTATCATATTTTACTGGCTCTAAAAATTTAAATCAATAAAATCTATACATGATATCCTATAAGAATAATGATTGCCTTCTTTTCTGGAAATGGTATTTGCGCTCAGAAAGGCTCCATGGAAGAACAATGAGCCATACATAATCCCATAGTAATGAAGTCAAATTAAAAATTTATGTTGTAAACTTTTCATCACATATTCGCATACACGATGTTTGTGTACTTGTTCTACATTTGAGTAATGAATCTACATGCATCTCGTGAATGATAAGATAGATAAAAGAGAGTTCAGTTCAAAGTAATTTAGTCTCATCAACAGATGCTTATAGTGTTAGTTATTGAATTTTCAAATGATAAGCAAGCAGCCAAATAAAGTCAAAGGAAAGTTGTTGACTATCATAAAATGTGATAACTGTTTATTGATAATGACCTAGCTATATCAATAATATTATCATTTAACATTTTAACTATACGCATGGACTCCCACACTGCCAATTAGAAGACAGCGGCTGAATGTTTCATCAAAAGGGACAACAATACACTACCATTTAAAGTTTTAACTATATATGGACTCCCACACTACCATTATTCACTTAGTCAACATGCACTATATTAATTCTTCTAGCATCCTGTATCTAGTGGCAACGATGTCAATCACATGAACCTGCGTGACATGTGGTCTGTATTTCATATTTGATTAGGATCTACATTACTTAATAGACTTATGCTTCTAAGCACAATGCCAAACTGAAGTACCTCAGACTGGCGGTACCGAGCTTGCTCTTCACTTTCTTCTTGATGCCGAAGGGTGCAATTAATATTGGTAGTAATAATAAATGTTCTGGAACATATGTAGTAGTTGATCATACTTCATGGATATCATTTGTTGTTTGCCAAAGGACATGCCATATCTAGGCAGCACTAGAGGCTTTTAAGCACCCTCTCAAAATACATGAGGCCGTTGAAGGAAGATGATCATCGTAGAGCTAGTGTTGTGGCCTAAGGGAGAGAATGACAATTTCAGACTTGACGGACACATATTATTGGCGTCTTACAATAACATATGTACTTGAAAGAATGTTTATGTGAATTGAGCAGAAAACATAAGTTCATTTTAGTAAACAACGATATATCATATCGATCAATGTTTCACTACAAAGTGGGAAAAAATAATCAGAGTCAGAAAGCAAAACTATGTCGTTGGAGATCATGCATCCGGATATTAAATAAAAAAAATGATATAAGATGTCACTACTATCAGGAAAATATATATGATTTTCCTACCCGACCTGTATAACATTAGTTTACCTGGTTTATAGGCATCTACATGACAATTTTTAGAGAAGATATAGTTGAATATGGAATGTTGAAATTGCAGTTCATCACCAGAAGATTGTCATGTGATTGTTGTGGTAGTGGTGGTGGTTCTGATGATGGTGTTTCTTCTGGCCGTCAAGTGATGCAGTGTCGCCCCTGTGTTTTGAAACTGAGACTGGTTGAAGACGGAGGCAAAGAATAATGGATGCAGGAAATTACTAGAATAAGAAATGATGGTTTGTTGGATTATCATATAAAAAGAAAAGCATCTTCTCTGCTTACAACGCATTAACAAGATGTTCTCAATCACGTACTCCACTCGGCTTCGAATCGTGGATGGAGTGGGCACAGCTTTGCACTCCCTTCGTCGAGACGGTTGGTATTCAAAGTACAATTAAAACCATGTTTTTGTGTCCTGTTTAACAACTTAGTCCACGTCTAACGGGTCATGTTCTCCATGTCCGAGGATGTGCAAACTGGAAGTGGTTAGCAACACATAGTAATGACAATTCTTAAGTGCAAAAAACTGATAAATGTGTGAGAGAAAAAAGATAAAATTGTGAGAAAAAATGAGAGAAGAGAGAGAGTTGAGGATATCGTAGCAAATTCAACATCGTGTCTTGTGATTGGTTGCAATTTTTGAAGTAAAAAGGTAATGGTATGCTTATAATTAAGATGGATATTCAACATCTAAGTGTGTTCTTCTTACTTGTTAGGGGGAGCCAACAACTATTTAGGAGGCAAAACTCATAGAGATAGAGCACAGTGACATTAGGAAATACAGGAGAAGAAGACCTTTGTGCAGAAAAAGTGTTACCTATGAGCTTGTGGTGCTTCTTAATGACCAGAGAGCACTAAAAACAAGTGGGTCCACACAATGAAGAAAGATGACAATGGTAGGGGCATCACATACAAAGCTAGACTAGTTATCAAGGGATTCAGTGAAAGGCCAGGGCTGGATTTTGATGGGATATTTTCTCCTTTTGTGAGTATGACTTCTATTAGATTGGTTCTAGGCTTAGTTTCTAGTCAAGATCTTGAGCTTGAGAAGATAGATGTTAATATAATGTTTCTTCATGGAGACCTAGCATAGGAGACCTACATGGACCAGCTAGAAGAATTTTAGGTCAAGGGAAAAGAGCACATAGTTTGGAAATTGAAGAATAGTTTGTATGGGTTCAAATGGGACCTAGATAATGGTACGAGAAGTTTAACTCTTCTATGTGGATGACATTATAATAGTGAGTGAGGATGTTACTTTGATCATAAAACTGAATACAGAGCTTTCTGAATCCTTTGAGATGAGGATTTGGGACTAGCATGACATATTATGGGGATGCATATTATACATGATATAGGAAGTAACGTTGGGTTATGGTTGTTACAATAGAGTTACGTTGAACATATTTCGTAGCAATTCAACATGTGCAAATCCAAAGCTATGATTACTTCACTATCATTTCATTTCATGATGTGTAAGAAGTCAAGGATTTTTATTGATGAGGAGATGGAGAGGATTCTCAATCTTCTATTTTGGGGAGTTTGTTGTACACAATGGTGCGTACTTGTCCTGATATTTCTCAAGACGTTGGTCTTGTGAGAAAGTTTCTCTCAAACCCTAGATATGATCATTGAGATGATTTCAAGTGTTTCTTTAGATATTTAGAAACCACCATCATCAAGTGTTTGATATTTGGTGATTCTAAACTAGTTCTTAAAGACTTCACTAATGCTGACATGGTAGGTGACATTAATTATAGGAAGTGTACCTCTGGGTATGTTTTTACTTTTGTAGGTGGAGCCTTGTCTTGTATAGGGATTGACGAGAAACCAAACATGACCATAAGACCAAATCAAAATTGACAAAACCTCTTATTTAACTCTAGTCTGAAAAGGTATTGCGGTCAAGTTTAATTGGAAAAGTGTTCAAACCACCATTTGTTGGTCTGGTCATAGTCTGGACAACTAGTTAACCACTTAGATCGAATTTGACCAACTCCATAAATGTGTATGTGCATGTGCTTATATTTATACTCAAATAAACTATTCTAGCAATAATTTAGTGAATGCTTAGAAAATATTTCCAATTATCTCAACATTGTATATTTTGTTAGTGCTATAAATGAGTTTTATATTAACGTAGTAATTGTTATATATATAATATGTACATATATATATAATTTTTCCAAATATTATAACATTTATTTATTGCATGATATATATAAAACATTCCATTTAATGTTTAAAAAATAATATTTACTTAATTCTATTAGAAACATATTTTATTGAAGAGTGATAATAACTTGACATCAAAATTGAATCAAAAATTATTGAACGATTCTTTTATTGAATTCTATTTAATTTTTCATTTAGTAAATACTAGTAGAAGTGGTTCTAGACCAAACATGACCACATTTAGTGGACAAGTTAAGTTTGGTCTATACCCGTTTAGTAATCATGTTTGGTCTGTAAAATTTTCAAACCACTATATGTGGTATAACCTATGGTTTTTGGGTTAGTCCAAATTTGACCAAACAACACCCATCCCTAATCTTGGTACTCCTAGTTGCAAAAACATGTTACACTTTCTAGGGTAGAGGAAGAGCACATTATAAAAGAGAAATTTGCAAAAGAAATACTCCACATAGTTAGATTTCTGGAGGAGCAGGGCATGAATCAGGTTGATTCGACTATTTTTTATCAGAGTGTTATGACTGGAGGAAGAGAACTATAAATCATGCATGGACAACGAAAACTAATGTCACATATCGTTGGCTTCATAATCTGATTGATAAGAAGTTGTTGGTAATGCAAAAATTCCATACTTAAAAGAATGTTTTTGATCCGATGACCAAGGTGGTGACACGAGACAAGCTAGAGGTATACAAAGAGTTTAGTGACATATATTCTCAATGATTATTATCTGGTGACAATCTTCTCATTGGACTTGAGGGAGAGTTTGTTGGGCTTGAAATATTTCCAGTCCATTACGACATGTTACTATTGGTGTATGGGATCATAAGTCTCAACAACTAGCTTTGTAATTGACACAACAAGTAACAAATAGCTACCAAGGAGGAACATAGAATCTACTTCACTTTGTTCCTTATCAGGGAGAAAATTCAAAGGAAGAAGAGAGAAAAAGGAAGGGAAAAAGAAAAGAATAGGGGAAAGGCTATTGAGGTTTCTAGGTTTTCTTCTTCAGGTCATCTACCATTGTGTACTTTATGGAAGAGGGTATCTTCCTTGGTAGTTCCAGGATGGTATAGTTGTAAAGATATCTTCTTACGTGGGTATTTTCTTATATCTCCTTCTGATTGTATTATCTCAGGTTTGATGTCAAAATTCACAAAAGACTTTTTATGTTTGCTTCCTTTTGTGTTCGCCCATCAATTAATTCTCTGGTTTTTCTCTCATACTCTGTGACGGTTTTTGATATAAAATTTGGTGTCCTTCCATTATCTACTTGTGGTTCTTATCTTGGATTCACACGCTTTTCTGTGTCACTTCTATAATAAAACAAATTCACATCGTAGTCGACTGTATATCGCGTTATGTACATGCATACAAATATTGAAAATTATATATTTCCTATAGCTCCATATAGCCCACGTCATGATTATTATCCACATGTGATACTAATAATTGGTATTTAACATTCTCCAAACTTCTGATAAAAAGTGTATGCCAAATGACTTCCTTCTCATCAATCTAGAAGGTTTAGAAAATCACATTCGTTTCATCATCACAAAATGTAGAATGTTTGGCTTACAAAATCTGAATTGCTATCCTTAATGAAAAATAGGACATAAATTAACATGCATGTCACTTGCATACAGTTTTGGTTTTCAGTCAATGATTACATTGATTGGCATGATAGGGAACGACAGTCTATTCTATTTGAATTGATGTGGCAGATGTGGCTATATGTAATTGTGGGTAATCCTATGACATGTGTACACATACAGTTCAACTGTATATGCATCAGTTTTTATTGATACTCTAGTAATGTTTCATTGGTTGATCTTTCTGTTAAATAAATTCTTTTGTAGATTCAATTACAATGCACTTTGAGTAGGGAGAAAGTAGAATTAACTCACATTTTATGGCCGAAGAGATTATGGCCAGAGAAATTAACCATCAAATTTACCAAGGTCTTTTGTATAAGAAACTTCTGCATAAATATGGTACAAGACCTTTGTTTTAATATGAAAAAAAAGTCTTTCTCCATCTTCTAGGGGTCGAATTTTGGTTTTTTTTTTGACAACAAACAGATTCATTCATTACTCAAGCCATACGGCATCTACAAGTAGAGAAGTACAACCAGAAGAAACCTAGATCAGTCAAGAACATAGATCTAACACCACTACCACTCATATTGGAACGAGATTGAAACACTTCTGCATAGAACTCTCTTCTTCGTGGCTGACCAAAGCAACTATTGTGAGAGATACCTTCAACTTGGGCATAAGGCAGCGACATTAAGCATGAACCCGACCGAGATTCCATCCGATTGTTGACTCTACCATCCATGGCACGGCTCGAGCAGCAAAGAACCTGAGGCAAAAATGAGACCAACCAGGGATCTCGTCACTCTCACGAAAGGAGAGACACCCAAACCCCAAAGGGAGAGACAAACGCCGAAGGAACACGGCGAGAAGAAGGCAAGAAACTGCCTAGAACTAGGACCAAAACAAAAGGCAGGGAGTCGACATCGACTGAACTGAAAAACAGAGCGAAAGTAGCAAAGCGAGAAATGCCCCCCCCCCCCCCGCAGATCCACGTCAAAAGCTTTGTGGCGGCCACCTCCTTGCCTCCACCAAGCGACCCGCTTCGCCAGAGACGAAGTCACCGCCCAGGAAAGCGCCGCTCCACCACCTTGAAGCCCTGATCTAAAGGCACGGAGGACGAAGGCGACGGAGAGGAGAGTCAGCCAGCCGCAGCCCCAGCGCCGCACGATCTACGAAGAGGACAGTCGCCTGACGAACGCCCAGGGGGAGAGGGTGGCTACGCGCCGGCAGCCGACCACCTCCCCCGAGTGGGAGAGTCCCACACACGAACCCTAGCCGCCTCCGGAGGGCAGCGGAGAAGGGAATGGATTTAGAACACTTAAGTTGTCGAATTTTGGTTGTTAATGATGAACTCTCACTAGTTGTTATATAGAATAAATATAGGAGGCCACCCATACTAACATTCTTCTTAATAGGCGAAGAACCACTATAAAAGGAAAAAGAAAATGAAAAGATATGGTACAATGTGTTGTGAGATATTGATAGACGGCAAGAGAAAATAATATAATCAAAGAAAACATGTACACAACTACGTATAACAATCATGTGGCAAACGACTCCATGTCCATTGTCTTATTTGAAATAAACGGCATTCTCACTACAAGGAAAAATGATCAAAACAAGTTATTTAGATGGGGTTTTACCCCCAACATAGCAACACGAAAAAGGTCGATTTTTATAATGAAGACACAGCCTATGCAACAAGTAGGCAGAAAGGCGAAAGGAGTTAGCTACCCAAGACTAGCGCCATTCCCGAACTCCATCTGCACGACCAATACCAGGTAATGTTGCCAAGCCAAGCTCCATGGCTAAATCAGCAGCGCTTGGGCACGGGGATACGGCACGCCATAGCCATCCGGATGCCCAGGTTGGCATAGCTGCGGAAGGCTGGTTCTCGCAGGAACTGACAGAAGCAGCGCTGCTGGGAGCGCATCGCTCTGCAGCAGGCGAGAGAGGGCCGAACGGGGGAGCTTCCACCGGTACCGCAGGGGCTCAGCGCAAACACTGAGCAGGCGGCCGCCTCGGCGCCAGGGGTGGAGAAGATGAAGGCGAAAGAGATGAGGATGGCGGCAATGAAGAAACCCTTCATTTTTTCTGCTTAGATGGAAGCAATCAGGCTAGTTTTCAAGGGGAGTATGCGTTGAATGCTTGGTGGAATGTAGGGGAGGGGAGATGATTGTATTTATAGAATATATTCAACGAATTGGTCGAAGAAGTATGCGTGCACCAGTGTAATCTGTAGGCGGAATGACCATGGCCTGAAAATAGACGTGCTTCGTGCAAACTTATGCACGACCAAGCGAATAACCGGATTACTAGCGGTTTGATAGTGTGCGGTGACCGCCCTCTCCTGCGCTTGTCATTGACATCCTGATCTGTCAAAGAAGAAAATGGCACCGGAACTGCCATCTCATGACAGACATGGGAAGCATCCAAGGCGTCGTTCCATTTTAAATGATAAAATAACGGCTACCGGTGATTCTGGTCAATGGTTTTGAGCAAAAGATATGTTGATGAAGGACCTTTTACTGTAAACAGCTAGGAAGATTAGTTGGGGGATGCACATCTTTCTATGATATGATTGGTAAGTGATCAATATTTTGAAGGTCAAAATATACTTTTATGCGAATACTGATTAGTCGTGTCGCGGCTTCAAATCTTTCTTATTAGAAAAATCGCCACGCGGAAGAAAAGACAACATGACTTTCTTTTTGTTCCCAGCATAAACACATAAATTTATTTTATTATTGATGAATATTTATAGATGCAACCTCAAATTGTTGATGAAGCTAGGCACAATGTACGAAAACTACCAATCACATAAGGTGATAAGTCTTAGACATGTGTGATGGAGCCTCAGGATCTGCTGAAACCGTGAGAACATAATGTAGCCTATACCCCCACTACAGATAATTATTGATGCATGTCAATATCATTTATTCCTAACTGATTGTTATACATGCATTTGTACGTGTACAAAGATGATACTTGGTGTAGGGTACTCCTTTCTAAAACAAGGAGTCGGCTCCGGTGTGGGGGTAGCAATTCTTAAACAACAAGGAACCTTTTCACAAGCTGTCATATGTAAAAGGCTCTCCTGCGTCCAATTTATTGTGTACCGCCCTATCTTTCCCTCCCCTAACTTTAGCTCCGCCTTCTCTCTACCTTCTCCACCCTCATTCGGTGGCTTCCATGGATTCTTTGGAAGCCTCTTTCGCTTCGACCTTTCAGTGATGACTCTTTGGAAATAGGTAAGGGGCACTTTATCGAGGCAAGTCTCTTACTCTTCTTCATTCTTTCAATTTCATGTTCCCACTTTATTGATACATCTTTTCACCTTCTTACTGTATTATGAGGAGAAGGCATGCCTTGTTTACTCCAACTCGCATAGTAGACTCGTTAGATTTGGTTCAATCTTTAAGATTAAGTGTACCCACAAACCTCCTCTCTCCGAATAGAGGGTTAGACCTTATTTCCCACCTACTGCCATTAAATTGGCTCCATGCAACAAATAAGAGTGTCACCGACTATATGACAACAAAGACAACCACCACACTGGTATCACCCCATCAATACCTCTTCCATTCACCAAGTTAATATGGTTATCTCAGATGCAAATAAAAAAAAATTATGCTCGAAGGTTATATGAAGGTTTGGGTTCTACTCAAATGAACCAATTGAAAATGATAAATCAATTGAAGGAACACAGGCCTAGCGTTGGACCTGGATGGGTTGATACAAAAGATCGAGTTGTTCATCGCTATATCTAGTTATTCCACATCAGTATGGGGATGATTGAAAATTCTCAATGATATGGAAGCTAAAGAATGTTGATCTTCCATTTGAACCCAACATGGAAAGAGAATCTTTACATGATATTTTTTAATGTTAAAAATCATTGTTATCCTCCTTTGCACAAGTTATGAGTGACGATACCAACACCACTCCACTGTTAATGTCCATTGATTGTACTTGGGATGAGTTCATGTACATGTTGGGGGCTTCTATAGCAACTGTGGAGAAACAAGCCTCAATATTACTGATAAATAAATTGAGGAGAACACAATATTGAGGCAGATGATATTTGTAGGACACACAAACCCAAGTGCGTCTAGATTAGAAATTACAATTGAATGGGATGATTTGAGAAAGAGTATCTGACAATCAAGTAGAGGTCGTCTCAAATCTCATGTTTGCAATTCCTATTAGGTTCCAGGTCATTATGTAAATAATTGTCCTTATAGTTTGTATTATCATAAAAATGATCTTCTATAATGCTAGTCATAAAATAAGAGGTACCGACAATTAGTTAAAGAGATTAATACACGGGATACTATTTAACATTTGAAGCAAAAGAAAGTATCCTAGAAAAACAATACAAATACTAAATAAATAAGTGCTCACAAAAAAAGGTCATCAACTTCAGTTTGTAATATAGACAAAACATCTCAAGATCTCAAACATATTCTTCTTATTAGCAACTGAAGTTTATGATAACCTTTGTCAGGATTTAGGGAAAAGTTACAATATGAGAGTACAAAAACATGTGTGCATTATTAATAGAATTGTGAGTGCACTGACACATGCTTGTACCAAGACATTTGCTTGTAATATGGCACATAGGATCCATAAAGTATCACCATTATTCCAATCAACATGACATCAATAAATCTTGATATTGTATTGTCTTCTTCTTATAGGCAAGATCAAAATATATATGGAGGGATTGAACTACAGGAAAACACCAGTCACACCCTAAACCTATATACATTGGGTTTAGGGTTAGGGTTTTTCACAAAGGTCTTAGATGCCATAATTACCCTTTCTCCTTATGAAACACTTGTGGTGGCCTTCTGAGAAGTTAATTTCAACATTAACTTCTAAAAAGACATTAATTTAGATTTTGCATTGACATCCGTGCAATTCTTGAAGGTTCTTCTTTCTAGTAAACAGATCATCACCATCACCAAATGCCCCGAAAAGCAACGATCAAGACCTTTACCATCACAAAAATTTTGGGTGGTATGTCTTTCATAAGAATAAAATTTTATCAGAACTTTAACTTTCATACACATTCCTCAAACATACAATTAGTAAATCTGGCTTCCTGACTAATAACTTATACTAAGTGGAGTCACAACACCGGAGAAACCACAATATCTTGGGGAGGTACATGATGGATGGACTTAACATGGAAGTCAACTCACTTATGGGACCCAATTATATTCAAACTCATTACTACTGTACTAGGGGCGCGTCTACATTACACCCATCCTAACATTCTACAACCAACACTCTACACTAAAGCCATCTATCCAATAACAGTCACACAATATTATAACATGGCCACTAGGTCAAGTTGAGATTAGGGGAACATGTTTAAAGTTTTAGAGTATTTTTTAATACTCATTATGATCCTCTCACACCTTTTTGAGGGCATCATTCTATGTCCTTTTTTATGGCCCCCAAAAATAAAACAGATCATTGACAAAGCAAACTAAATAATAGTCATGATGAAGGTAATACACCTTCTTACTCACAAAAAGTCATGCTAAACAAGAAGAATGTATGGTTAAGAATTGACCATAGGTAATAAGAAAACAATCATAAGAGACCTTGTTTCTCATATGGATTCTTTAATAATCAACACCAACCCACTCAGAATTTTCAAGAATGCACAACCATATAAAAGCACAAGTCAGACTTCACCTATTCAAACTGATAATATTGAGGATACCACTGCTGTAAGGACCCTGAACTGCGTTTAGGGTTTAGCATGTTTTCTTTGCTTAACCCTGATGCTTAGTTGCTTGCTAATCACCTTTGATGGTGCTTAGGGTTTGTTGGTGCTTGGTTGAGAGCTGGAGGTGCTACTTGCAATATACCCAAGTTTAGGGTTTGTGGGCAATTTTGTCACCCTGTGAGGTGTTCCTCCCTCTCCTTGCTTCCTCTAGTGTTGAGAGGAAGGTTTGGGCTTGATGCTTGAGTTCCTTTGAGCTTGGTTGAGATTGTTGGGCCTTATTGTGCCTTGCCTTTGCCTCTTTGGACCTTTGTGTCGGGCAAGTGAGCCCTTGTGTCGGCCAGGAGTGCTTGTGTCAGCTTGGTTATGTCGCCCAGGGTTGTATGTCGCCCAGGGTTGTGTGTCGCCCAGGGTGGTGTGTCGCCCAGTGTGGGTTTGTGTCTCCCTTGGACCTTTGACCTTTTTTGACCTGCTTTGACCTCATTTGTGTCACCACTACTGGACACTTGGTGCTTGATGCTTGCATGTGGCAATGGCCTTGAACATATGTTTAAGACATGCTAGAGTGGTGGTTTTGCTCATGGATAAGTGTCCCTAGGTGGGCGACACCTTGCTTTGCTCTACCTTGGTTTCTCCTCCATCTCCTTCTATATGTGTGCTTCCTTTCTCTTGCTAAGGATCCCTTTAGTTCCTTAGTCTTCCTTCCCCCTTGGTGCACGATATCCCCTCTCCTTTTGCAAGCTTGGTGGTCGATCCTTGCCTTGGAGTCTCCTCTTCCTTTGTGGTGCTTGGAGCTTGGAGCTTGGTTCTAGGAGCTTGGAGCTTGCTTAAGGTGGGTTTCATAACTCCTAACCCTAACTATACTACCTTATTTCATGTTCTTTTATGTTTCTTATGATCATATCGGTTATGCATGTTGCTAGTTTAGTTCTTTCTTAGTTGTTCTTGTTGGCTGAACCATATGTTCTAGGGTTTCTTGGTGAGCAACACCCCTTTCTCTCCTAGGTCTAGAGGAGTGAGCTTGAGTTCTAGTATCATGGGCAATACCCCTCTCTCATTTAAGTTGAGAGGTGAGCTTGTGTTCTAGTTGCTTGAGCAACACCCTCCTCTCACCATGGACTTGAAAGGTGAGCTTTGTGGTGGCTGTGGACCTTGGTTAGGTTTGATCCTTGTGTTTCCCGATTGTTGTTGAGAAGCTTGGCAATACCCCTCTCTCTTGATAGTTGATAGGTGAGTCATCTTCTTGACCCTTTAGGGTTTTGGCACCCTTGAGCTTAAGGTTGGTGGTGACCCTGTCGGGGTGCATCTTGCCCGATATGGTGTTGATGGTGGGGCTGCCCGATATCTTTTCCTTGGTCTAACCTTGGATGACATGTGGCATCTATGATGGACGATACCCCCTGTGATCCTTGATCTTGTGACGGGTGTCACACCACAGCCCTTGCTTTGTGACGGCCGATAGGCCATGGATAGGTTGGCTGAGCGATAGGTTCCTTGCTGGTTGTTTGAGTTGCACCCTTAGGCGTTGCCTCTTGTTGAGTACCCTGCCCGACACACATCGCTTAGATGTAGCTTGGTGTCATTGTGCTTTGAGGTATGGTCGTTGCTAGCTAGTTCTGTGATGAGCGTCACCTCCTTGACCTTAGCTCTGTGCGTGTCGGTCAACAACACGACACTGGTTGGGTGTTGCCCAACACTATGATGACCGACAACGTGCTGCACGACAGACCTTGTTGCACAATGTTGCCCGAGATGCTAGTAGAGCACGACGCAGCGTTGCGCGTTATACCCCAAGTGCTTCCCGTTACCCTTGGTAGTTGCTTGACCGTTATAAGGCTGAAGTGGCTGGACGATATGAGGGGTGCCCTACCCATCACACCATTGGTGAGGGTAGTGGGTACTTCTAGTGAGGGTCCTGACCCTTCTGTATAAACATCTATGCTAGATCTTGTTTATGTATTCACGTTTGGGCTTATTTTGGTGATCTTTGATATGATGTTGATAACTAAGATGGTAGCTCACATCTATGTAACTTAACATGACTATACATATGTATGTGATCATCTTGTTGTTATGCATAAGGCTGAAATAATGGTAAGCATATAAGATTCCCTTGCATGAACTGTATCTATTATCACAGGTTGAAGCATGAAGGATAAAGCACCTAATCATCAAGTTGACCTATATATCAATAATATGATCTTGTTGTTAAGTCTACAATGATTGTGCATACTAACCATGCAGGTGTTCCATACAGTTGCATAGCCAGGTAAAGGGCTATGAGGTATATATAATTGAGTAACATTGCTCTAATGATTACTCTTGATGATGAGATATCATATATGATGCGTTTTGGTCTGAGGACCTAAGTTTGACTAAGGTACCTAAGTTAATGGCACCATATGATGAGGGATTGAGATCCCATGGCAATGTGATGATCCTTGAGATGGATCTAGCTGTTTGGCAAGAGGCCAAGTGATAGCATGTAATGTTGGATCCTTGAGATGGATCAGAATGACGTTGTTTACTATAAAAGCATAATGTTGAGTTTCATATTGCTTATTCTTGTTTTAGTTTGCATGTTATACAACCTTGGCTGAATCTTGCTATCCACTTAAAAGATACTAACTAATTACAGTGGAACATATCATGTAGTTGCCCTGGCCATAGATCCATCATCGTCAGGAGCTGGTGATGGTGAAATAGGTTCTCCTACGGGTTAACCCAGAGCGCATATTGTTGAATATGTGAGGTTTCTGCTAGCCTAAAATAGTGAGGATTCGAGTGTAGCTGCGGTTGCAGACTCAGGATATGTATAGGAGCATGGTGAACAGGCCCATGGCTCAGGATATGTGATATGGGAGCATAAATTCATTCATGGCTCAGAGCACGGTGAACTGGCCTGTGGCTCAGGTATACTAGTGCTGAGACATGTACCGAGGCGGGCTAGCAGATGCGTAGCCTATGGAGCTGACCCTATGGCTGAGGCCACTTAAGCACGAGACTGCGGTCCTGCTTATGTTGTACTCGTACACTGACTACGAGGAGGGAGGTCGTGGAGTCCGACTCTCCCATTGACCTTGTATGGCACTGACTTTGGGTTTCGCAGACAAAGGTTGGATTTGAGCAGTACGGCTCACTTCCTCAGGGCATAATAATACATAATTCAGCCGTATAGTATTTATTGCTTAAGGCAAAACACGGAACATTGGTTGAGGCCTTGCTTGTACAGTTAATCTTTTTATACATGCAGTTAATTATACGTTCCTCATGTTATGTGATAAGATCTTATAATATTTTTCTTTTCAATCATGTTCCATAAAGAGATAATTGGTGATACGCCTTCCGTACAACCTGGTAAGCTTGATGGTACGAATAGCTTTGCTATATAGACTGTTATTATCCTACGTTTTACTGTTTATCTTCTGCCATTGCTTTATCCTCTTGGTTTTATAGTTTTGGCGGGGAGTTATGTTTCTCGCCGAGACAATGTTCAATTGTCTCACCCCACTGGTTTTCAGGTGTTCGAGCTAGACGTGGTGGTGGTCGCGAAGTTGCGGCCGAGCAGCAGGACGAGCAGTAGAAGGCAAGAGATGGACATGTTGTTGTTTTGGTCATTTTGTTGTAGAGTCTTAGAGTCATCCCTGTACTCTTAGGTCCTTGGAGGTGTTTTGACGTTGTTTCATTATGTATAGCTATTGATGGTTTATATATCCTGCTGCTAGCCGGATGTGGGATGTTATGTATATATAACAGGTGATGAACTCTTGTGGTAGTTTGACAGCTAATCCCCTAAGCTGTGGACACGTATCAAGGCTTGTATATGTTTATATAACATGTTTTCTTGCAGGACGAGGACTAGAATTTAATAGTTCCTTAGTTTATCCACTTTACGCAATCAGTTTTAATTAACCCGTGTTTTGGTAATCTGTGGTTATGGCGATTTCCGCACGTTTTCACGTAACACCTCGTTGTCTATGTGATAGTGGGATGTGTTGTCACAAGTTTTGGTATCAGATCTCTAGGTTCGCTGAGTCTATAGGGATTTAGGACTAGGTTGTGTCTGTTCTTGTGAGTTTTCCAGATTTTCTTACGATCGTCTTCTGCTCTCAGCGGAAGAAAAGTCAAGATGTCTGGAAACCATGAAGAACATGCTGCTGAGAACAACGATGTTGCATCAGTTGATGGAGCAGAAGGGCAAGAACATGGAGATCGGGTGCCTGAGGTCCCCCAACCTGACCCAACCATTCTTGAACACCCTGCCTATCAACAGCTTATGGGGCAGATGATGGCTACGATGAATCTCATGGTAGAAAGATTGCCAGTGCCTTCGCCAAGAGCACAGGCTCCCCATGGCAAAACATCGGGTATTAGGAAGACCTTTGAGTGGCTTCGCCGATTCGGAGCTTCGTATAATGCTGGGACGGCTGATCCAGTGGATTCAGATATGTGGCTGACAAGTCTTGAGAAGGCTTTCCGGATCCTCGACATCCCCGAAGCAGACAAAGTAAAGCACGCTGTCTACCTTTTGAAAGGTAGTCTTGGTCACTGGTGGACCATCGAGGAGGAGAAGCGACCTGGTGAGGTGATCGGTTGGGAGGTTTTTCAGTGCGAGTTCGTCAGCAGATACTTTCCGAAGATGTATTTGGATGAGAAGATCAGTCAGTTTGAGCGTTTATGCCAAGGAACGATGAACATCACCGAGTATGAGGCTAAGTTCATTGACTTGCTGAGGTTTTTTCCTCACATGGCAAAAACAGATGAAGAGCAGATCAGACGCTTTGAGAAAGGTCTGAGTGCTGAGCTGACAACACCTGCATCTGTGTTGGAGAACCGAGAGCGGTTTGCTACGTTCATGGAATCTGTCTGGAGGATCGAACAGTCAGTAAGGGAGAAAAGAGAATCTATGTCTAAAAAGAGGCCTGCTCAGTTCTAGGGACAGAGGTTTGGTGGCTTCAAGAAGCCCAGGTTTTCAGCACCTTCAGTGATGAGAGGTTCTAGTGTACCATCACATTGGTCTCTGAGTAAGGGAAGAGGATATGTTTCTTCACCATCAAAGGCACACGGTACAACTTCTGTGGTGGTGACAGGGCCATTTAGGCCACAGTTTGAAGATATGTCATGTTATATCTACAGTCAGACGGGGCACTTCAAGTCGAATTGCCTGAATAGAGATGTTGAAGTGACGCAACAGCCAAGACAGAATCAACAAGGATCAGATAGATAGCATCCCAGTAATAGCAGAGGGTGAGGATGCGGTCAAGTGTTGCAAGCAGGATTGTCTGCTCAAGGAAGCAGAGGACGTGGACAACAAGCAACGACTCGATTCTATGCTATGAGTGAGCCGAAGGCGATAGTCAACCAGCGAGTGGTGGCAGGTCAGATGGAGTTATTTCATTCTGATATGTCTTCTTCTTGCCTTATATCTGTTCTGGTTGACCTGGGTGCTACACACTCTTTTATCGCCTATAGTATGCTTGAAAACTATCATTTACCTGTTAGCTATAAGAAGGATAGCTTGTTGTTAGAAACCCCTCTTGATGGTTCCTCGTTGCTTCGAGAAAAGTGTCCATCTTGTGTCTTGTCTTTCTCGGGACACAACATTTAAGTGGATCTTATACCACTTGGTATGCATGGTTTAGATGTGATCCTTGGGATGGATACCTTAGAGAAGTATAAGGTTGTTTTGGACAGTGGTTCCAAGCAAGCTGTGTTTGAAGATGATGGAGAGAAGTGGATCTTCCAGGGAGATAGGAAGATTCTTCCGACATGTCTAGTATCAGCTATGGTGGCTGAGAAGTTGCTACGACAAGGATGTGAGGCATTCTTAGCTCACGTTGTGGATACCGTTGTGGCTACCAAGGTGAAGGGTCTTAGCCTTGAAGAGGTGTCGGTTGTTCGAGAGTTTGCGGATGTGTTTCCTGATGAGTTTCCCAGTGTTCCTCCACCCCAAGAGATTGATTTTGAGATCAATCTGATTCTAGGAACATAGCCAGTTGCACAGACATCGTATAGGATGGCTCCGGTGGATATGACAGAGCTTAAGAAGCAGTTACAAGAGTTGTTGGAGAAAGGTTTCACCCGACCATGTACGTCGCCTTGGGGTTCTCTAGTGTTGTTCGTTAAGAAGAAGGACGGATCGATGCAGTTGTGTATAGATTACCGATAGTTGAATAAAGTCACGATCAAGAACAAGTACCCATTGCCGAGGATAGATGATCTGTTCGATCAGTTCCGTGGTGCTATAGTGTTTTCAAAGATCGATCTACGGTCCAGATATCATCAGTTGAGGATTAAAGTGGATGATATACCAAAGTCAGCTTTTAGGATGAGGTATGGTCACTTCGAGTTTGTGGTTATGCCGTTTGGGCTAACCAATGCACCTGCTGCTTTCATGGATTTGATGAACAGAGTGTTCCATCCGTTCCTAGGTTAGTTTGTTGTAGTCTTTATAGATGACATCTTGATCTATATTCGGGACAGGCAAGAGCATGAGCGACATCTTCGACTAGCGTTGACTCTTCTTCGCCAACACCAGTTGTATGCCAAGTTCAGTAAGTGTGAGTTCTGGTTGGAAGAAGTGACTTTCTTGGGTCATGTGATATCTACAAAAGGAGTCAAGGTGGACCTGAGGAAGGTAGATTATGTTTCATAGTGGGAGCAGCCGAAGACACCGACAGAAGTTCATAGTTTCCTGGGTTTCACAGGATACTACCGAAGGTTTATCAAGGATTTCAGTGCGATCGCGTTGCCGATGACAAAGTTGACTAGAAAGGATGTACCTTTTGTCTGGAATAATCGTTTCCAACAAGCTTTCCAAAGTTTGAAGGAGAAGCTGACTAGTGCTCCAGTGTTAGTGCTGCCAGAGCCTGGAAAGGGGTATGTTGTATTCTGTGATGCTTCCAAGAAAGGTCTAGGTTGTGTGCTGATGCAGGAAGATCATGTGGTTTCTTTTGCTTTGCGACAGCTTAAGAAACATGAGGAGAACTATTCGATTCATGATCTGGATTTGGCAGTAGTGGTTCATGCATTAAAGATTTGGAGACACTATGTTTACGGGGGAGTGTGTCAGAGCTTTACAGATCATAAGAATCTGAAGTACATCTTTTCACAGGATGAGTTAAACATGCGACATCGTCGATGGATGGAGTTAATCAATGATTACGATTGCACATTTGAGTATCATCCTAGTAAGGTGAATGTGGTAGCTGATGCGCTTAGTCAAAAGTCTTCTTCTCTTTCTACAAAGAAGGCACAGTTGAGCTCCCTGGTATGCCATAGGCGAGACATGCTTGTTTCCTTGCGTAAAATGAATGTACAGATGGAAGTTTCCTTGTTAGCAGGACTTTTGGCATAGATGCAAGTCAAGCCTATGTTGAGACAACAGATCAAAGATGCACAATAGACAGATTATACAGTACAGTTGATCCGATCAAAGTTTGGCAGCGAAAAGCATGATGGGTTCCATGAGTCCAAGGATGGACTAGTTTGCTACTGAGATAGGATGGTTATCCCCGATGCTGATGATCTGAGGATGCTAGTACTCGAGGAAGCACACACGTCGATGTATGATATGCATCTAGGAGTCACCAAGATGTATGATAGTTTGAAGGACTTGTATTGGTGGCCCGGTTTGAAGAAGGATGTAGCGGAGTTTGTGGCTAGATGTGCGGTATGTCAGCAAGTTAAGGTTGAACATCAGAAGCCGGCAGGTACATTACAACCCCTGCCGATACCGTAGTGGAAATGGGATCATATAACCATGGATTTCGTAGTTGGTCTACCCAGGACAACTAGGAATCATGATTCCATTTGGGTGATAGTGGACAGATTGACGAAGTCTGTCCATTTCATACCAGTAAAGACAACGTATACAGCTGAGAAGCTTGCTCGAGTATATGTGGATGAGATAGTGTGTTTGCACGGTGTGCCAGTGACAATAGTTTCTGACAGAGGTCCTCAGTTCACGAGTCGTTTCTGGGAACAGTTGCATAAAGGGTTGGGAACACAGTTGAGGTTCAATACCACTTTCCACCCACAGACAGATGGACAGTCTGAGAGAACTATTCAGACTATGGAGGATCTCCTTCGAGCATGTGTTTTGCAGTTCCTAGATAGTTGGGACATACATCTCAGTTTGATAGAGTTTGCCTACAACAATAGTTATCAGCGGATCATTGACATGGCTCCTTATGAGGCCTTATATGGAAGGAAGTGCAGATCTCCGTTATGTTGGTGTGAGTCTGGTGAATATCAGCTTTTGGGTCCTGAGTTAGTATAGCAGACGACAGAAAAGATCAAAGTGAAACAACAAAAGTTGAAAGTGGCACAGGATAGGCAGAAGTCTTATGCAGACAATCGCCGACGACCTTTGGAGTTCTAGGTAGGAGACAAAGTGTATCTTAAAGTCTCATCGTGGAAAGGTGTGCTAAGGTTTGGCCGGAAGGGTAAGCTAGCACCTAGGTATATGGGGCCATACCTGGTCATAGCACGAGTTGACAAGGTAGCTTATGAGTTAGAGCTGCCGCCAGAGTTGCACAGGTTACATCCAGTGTTCCATGTCAGTATGCTGAAGAAAAGTCATCTAAATACAAGAACAATGATACATCCAATCGAAGTTGAGCTTGATGAAGATGTGACCTACGAGGAAGGTCTTGTGGTGATCCTTGATAGAAGAGTTAAGAGGCTGAAGAGGAAGGACGTGGTTCTTGTGAAGGTTCTTTGGCATCATCGTGGCGTTGAGGAAGCCATGTGGGAGCTTGAGGAAGAGTTGAGGAGGAAGTATCCCTCGCTTTTGTCTTCGGATTTCGGGGATGAAATCCCTTCGTAGAGGGTTAGTTTGTAAGGACCCTGACCTCCGTTTATGGTTTAGCCTGTTTGATTTGCTTAACCATGATGCTTAGTTGCTTGCTAATCACCTTTGATGGTGATTAGGGTTTGTTGGTGCTTGGTTGAGAGATGGAGGTGCTACTTGCAATATACCCAAGTTTAGGGTTTGTGGGCAAGTTTGTCACCCTGTGAGGTGTTCCTCCCTCTCCTTGCTTCCTCTAGTGTTGAGAGGAAGGTTTGTGCTCATTTCTTGAGTTCCTTTGGGCTTGGTTGAGCTTGTTGGGCCTTGTTGTGCCTTGCCTTTGCCTCTTTGGACCTTTGTGTCAGGAAAGTGAGCCCTTGTGTCGGCCAGGAGTGCTTGTGTCGGCTTGGTTGTGTCACCCAGGGTTGTGTGCCGCCCAGGGTGGTGTGTCGCCCAGTGTGGGTTTGTGTCGCCCTTGGACCTTTGACCTTCTTTGACCTCATTTGTGTCACCACTAGTGGACACTTGGTGCTTGATGCTTGCATGTGGCAATGGCCTTGAACATGTGTTTAAGACATGCTAGAGTGGTGTTTTTTCTCATGGACAAGTGTCCCTAGGTGGGAGACACCTTGCTTTGCTCTACCTTGGTTTCTCCTCCATCTCCTTCTATATATGTTCTTCCTTTCTCTTGCTAAGGATCCCTTTAGTTCCTTATTCTTCCTTCCCCCTTGGTGTACGATATCCCCTCTCCTTTTGCAAGCTTGGTGGCCGATCCTTGCCTTGGAGTCTCCTCTTCCTTGGTGGTGCTTGGAGCTTGGTGCTTGGTTCTAGGAACTTGGAGCTTTCTTAAGGTGGGTTGCATAACTCCTAAACCTAACTATACTACCTTCTTTCATGTTCTTTTATGTTTCTTATGATCATATCGGTTATGCATGTTGCTAGTTTAGTTATTTCTTAGTTGTTCTTGTTGGTCGAGCCATATGTTCTAGGGTTTCTTGGTGAGCAACACCCCTTTCTCTCCTAGGTCTAGAGGAGTGAGCTTGAGTTCTAGTATCATGGGCAATACCCCTCTCTCGTTTAATTTGAGAGGTGAGCTTGTGTTCTAGTTGCTTGAGCAACACCCTCCTCTCACCATGGACCTGAAAGGTGAGCTTTGTGGTGGTTGTGGACCTTGGTTAGGTTTGATCCTTGTGTTGCCTGATTGTTGTTCAGAAGCATGGCTATACCCCTCTCTCTTGATAGTTGAGAGGTGAGTCATCTTCTTGACCCTTTAGGGTTTTGGCACCCTTGAGCTTAAGGTTGGTGGTGACCCTGTCGGGGTGCATCTTGCCAGATATGGTGTTGATGGTGGGGCTGCCCAATATATTTTCCTTGGCCTAACCTTAGATTACATGTGGCGTCTGTGATGGACGATACCCCCCCGATCCTTGATCTTGTGACGGGCGTCACACCACAGCCCTTGCTTTGTGACGGCCAACAGGCCATGGATAGGTTGGCTGAGCGACAGGTTCCTTACTGGCTGTTTGAGTTGCACCCTTAGGCGTTGCCTCTGGTTGAGTACCCTGCCCGACACACATGGCTTAGATGTATCTTGGTGTCGTTGTGCTTTGAGGTATGGTCGTTTCTAGCTAGTTCTGTGATGAGCGTCACCCCCTTGACCTTAGCTCGGTGTGTGTCGGTCAACAGCACGACACTGGTTGGGCGTTGCCCGACACTATGATGCCCGGCAACGTGCTGCACGACAAACCTTGCTACACAGCGTTGCTTGAGATGCTAGTAGAGCACGATGCAGCGTTGCGCATTATACCCCAGGTGCTTCTCGTTACCCTTGGTAGTTGCTTGACCGTTATAAGGCTGAAGTGGCTGGAGATATGAGGGGTGCCCTACCTGTTACACCTTTGGTGAGGGTAGTGGGTACTTCTAGTGAGGGTCCTGACCCTTCTGTATAAACATCTACGCTAGATCTTGTTTATGTATTCATGTTTGGGCTTATTTTGGTGATCTTTGATATGCTGTTGATAACTAATATGGTAGCTCACATCTATGTAACTTAACATGACTATACATATGTATGTGATCATCTTGTTGTTATGCATAAGGATGAAATAATGGTAAGCATATAAGATTCCCTTGCATGAATTGTATCTATGATCACAGGTTGAGGCATGAAGGATAAAGCACCTAATCATCAAGTTGACCTATATATCAATAATATGATCTTGTTGTTAAGTCTACAATGATTTTGCATACTAACCATGCAGGTATTCCACACAATTGCATAGCCAGGTAAAGGGCTATGAGGTATATATAACTGAGTAACACTGCTCTAATGATTACTCTTGATGATGAGATATCATATATGATGCATTTTGGTCTGAGGACCTAAGTTTCACTAAGGTACCTAAGTTAATGGCACCATATGATGAGGGATTGAGATCCCATGGCAATGTGATGATCCTTGATATGGATCTAGTTGTTTTGCAAGAGGCCAAGTGATAACATGTAATGTTGGATCCTTGAGATGGATCAGGATGATGTTTTTTACTATAAAAGCATAATGTTGAGTTTCATATTGCTTATTCTTGTTTTAGTTTGCATGTTATACAACCTTGGCTGAATCTTGCAATCCATTTAAAAGATACTAACTAATTACAGTGGAACATATCATGTAGTTGCCCTGGCCATAGATCCATCATCGTCAGGAGCTGGTGATGGTGAAACGGGTTCTCCTACAGGTTAACCCGGAGCGCATATTGTTGAATATGTGATGTTTCTCCTAGCCTAAAATAGTGAGGATTCGAGCACAGCTGCGGTTGCAGACTCCGGATATGTATAGGAGCATGGTGAATAGACCCATGGCTCAGGTATGTGATATGGGAGCATGAATGCGTTCATGGCTCAGAGCACGGTGAACTGGCTCGTGGCTCAGGTATACTAGCACCGAGACCTGTACCGAGGCGGGATAGCAGATGGGTAGCCTATGGAGCTGACCATGTGGCTGAGGCCACTTAAGCACGAGACTGCGGTCCTGCTTGTGTTGTACTCGTACACTGACTACGAGGCGGGAGGTCATGGAGTCTGGCTCTCCCATTGACCTTGTATGGCACCGACTTTGGTTTCGCAACCAAAGGTTGGATTTGAGCGGTACGACTCACTTCTTCAGGGCATAATAATATGTAATCCAGCCGTATAGTATTTATTGCTTAAGGCAAAACAAGGACATTGGTTGAGGCCTTGCTTGTACAGTTCATCTTGTTATGCATACAGTTACTTATACATTCCTCATGTTATGTGATAAGATCTTATAATCTTTATCTTGTCAATCATGTTCCATAAAAAGATAATTGGTGATACGCCTTCAATACAGCCTGGTAAGCTTGATGGTACGAATAGCTTTGCTATATAGACTGTTATTATCCTACGTTTTACTGTTTATCTTCTGTCGTTGCTTTATCCTCTTAGTTTTATAGTTTTGGCGGGGAGTTCTGTTTCTCGCTGGGACAATGTTCAATTGTCTCACCCCACTGGTTTTCAGGTGTTCGAGCCAGACGTGGTGGTGGTCGTGAAGTTGCGGCCGAGCAGCAAAACGAGCAGTAGAAGGCAAGAGATGGACATGCTACTGTTTTGGTCGTTTTGTAGTAGAGTCTTAGAGTCATCCCTGTACTCTCAAGTCCTTGGAGGTGTTTTGACGTTGTTTTACGATGTATAGCTATTGATGGTTTGTATATCCTGCTATTGGCCGGATGTGGGCCGTTATGTATATATAACAGGTGATGAACTCTTGTGGTGGTTTGACAGCTGATCTCCTAAGCCATGGACACGTACCAAGGCTTGTATATGTTTATATAACATGTTTTCTTGCAGGACGAGGACTGGAATGTAATAGTTCCTTAGTTTATCTGCTTTCTGCAATCAGTTTTAATTGACCCGTGTTTTGGAAATATGTGGTTATGGTGATTTCCACATGTTTTCGCGTAACACCCTGTTGTCTATGTCATAGTGGGATGTGTTTCCACAACTGCATACCAATGTTTTAAAATTGACATGTTGGTAAGAATGGTGTTGACTCAAATTGGATTCAGTTACATTCAACTAGAGTGATTCAAAAGGTTGGACCGGAAATTATGTCAGCATGACATTAAAAAAAATTGAACTGGATAAACCAAAGCAGTCACCACAATATAAGGCAACAAGCGGTCAGATTGGTTAAATTGGGCACATTATATATACATATAAATGTCTATATACACATACATATATGTATTTATACATATATATCTATGAATATATATATATATAAATATGGGATTAAAAGAAAAATATTTCATATATATGTATATATAAATATATATATATATATATGTATATACATATACATATAGACATATATATATATATATATAGAGAGAGAGAGAGAGTCAGGCCAGAATACATACTAGTATATCTAGACAAGAATACACTCAAGTAGTTTTTCATGATGAAATATTTTTTTTAAATCTAATCTATTTATTTTCTTAAACATCTTGTGAATAGTTCATATATAAAATTTGAGACTATTTGGACATTTATAGGTCATTCTATGAAGACCAAAAAAACTATACATTTCAAATTAGTTTCGTGTGTCGATTTTGTTGCCCTCCGATGAGTGACTTATACTCATCCAAATTAGCTCAAAATTTGTATGTAGACTAATTATAGTATGGAAATGAAGATCAATGGTTTATATTTTAAAAAAATATTCTTGATATGCAAACACAACTTTAGTGTAGCACGTAATCTATACACTTGAGTGTATTCTAGTCAGACTATATACGAGTCAGGCTAGTATGCACTCGAGTGTATCTGGAGCAGAATACACTGAAGTAGTTTTTCATGATGGAATAGTTTATTTAAATCTAATCTCTTCATCTTCTTAAACATCTTGTGAATAACTCATATATAAAATTTGAGACCATTTGGACATTTATAGGTCATGTTATGAAGACCACAAAAAACACTCAAGTCGAATGTGATCTGTACACTCGAGTGTATTCTAGTCTGTATATATATATATATATATATATATATATATATATATATATATATATATATATATATATATATATATATATATATATATATATATATATGTGTGTGTGTGTGTGTGTGTGTGTGTGTGTGTGTGTGTCTGTGTGTGTGTGTGTGTGTGTGTGTTTTAATAAATATATAATATATACGGGTATATAGAATATATATACATATATATGTATATATGTCTATATGTATATGTATCTACATATATATATATATATATATATATATATGCATTCTACCTTCTATATAGATACATAAATATATACATATATATACATATATACATATATATATATACATATATATGTATTTTTACCGTCTATTTTTTTCTTCTAGTTGAACCACTAGTTTAGTTTGGTCAACTGGTTGGACCGATTTTCAATCAGTTGATCCGAAAAAATACATAACTGGTTTTCTAGACTTATGGACCAGTCAGCCACCAGTTTACCGATCAGACCTATCAGACTGGCTGGTCTGATCTGATTCTACAAACACTTCTCTAGACATGTCCGAAACAAATCAATTGAAAAAAATATCTTTCAACATCTTTATAATTTGTATGTCAAGAATAGTCATATTATAATGCAGAGGAACAAGGAATATATCAAACCAATATAGATGATTTTTATGTTTTGGAAGATATGGACCCTTGTGATCTTATTAGATATAATACATGTACTAATAATCCTAATTATCTCAATGGTACAAATTATATACAAAACCAAATCTCTCTTGGAGTAACAATGCATATGTTAAAAAAATTGTGTACAACATCAACTCATGACGTTAGATGCTTCACAAACTTGAAACAAAATTTAATAAAATTTGGGGTGGATCAAAAATTAGTCAATCATCATGTTACTAGTTTCTTAAGAAATCTATATTTATAATTGACTATAAACTTTCCCCTGGCTCTATTTTTGTATTATTGTTTTTGTTGTACAATAATTTTTTTTGCTTGTTTTACTTGTTATTAATATTTATTACATTCTAAAACATTTGTGGGTTGGTATTAGACAATAACATTAGATATATTAGGTTTTCTATAAGAACTATATATCCTTTAGTATCACCATTCAAGAAAGTGAAATGACATTAAATGCACAATAATTGCATATTTTGGGAGGCAATATTATTAATTGTTGAAAAGAACTCTATATTGTAGGGCTAAGTGGTGGTATCTAGGTGTTGAGATCATAGACATTACATTTTTTATAAACCATATAGTTGGTGATTATCAAATAACTATTAAGCTTTAGGACATAAAGGAAACAAATGAATTTGTAATGCTCGTCCTACTGCGTAGAGCTCTAGTAGAGTTTTTAGAATGAAGATTGGCCCAATAGAGAACCACAAGCCTCAAATATATGATTTGTCCTCACTCATGTATAGGCCTGGATCAAGTTACTAACTAGTCACCTATCTTGATACTACTCAAAGCCAAACACACTTTAAGTACATGGCACCTCTTGATGGTTTTCCTAAAAAAGAGGTACGCCTTGGTAATATAGATTGTGCAATAATTCCTTTTAAGTTCATTTCATATGAGGCCTCAAATCCTAAGAAACTACAATATCTACCATTTTAATCTTGATTCCTCATCAAGGCTCAACTATATAGTCTTTTAATCTTTCCTCATATCAATGCAGTTCTAGAATGGCCCATGTAAACCCAACTCATGATCATTTATACCAGTGCAAGGGTGTCTACATCATGATGGATAACCTATTCCAACATTCCTAGGCTGCATGGCTTAAGACTAGTGTGCCACATGCCCAGCTAGGCCCCACTCATTGGGGGTGGGGTTGGTTTTGATACAATCTACAATTCCCATACCCACTTCCCAATGATGTAGTATAGTTTTAGGAATGATGAATGGCCCCACATACTACCATTATCCTCACATGTACACTTTATCCTCACTTTTGCACAACCCCTAATTGACTTCCCAATAGGTTACTCATCTCAATACTACTATACGAGAACAACACTTAACCAGGTACATATTGATGGGTTTCTCAAAAAGGAAGTGCACCTTAGTGATATAAATAGTCTAATAATTTCTTTTAAGATAATTTTAAATGAGGCCTCAACTCACAAAACATTACAAAATGGGTCTATACTGAGGTCTATGGTTAACCCTCACATAATAAAACAAGATTTTCAATTAAATATTCAATATTCCTAATCAATACAAAATATTACATGGTTGATAGGGGGACATTAATTGTAAATTTTAGTTTTAAATAATCACACACAATTGATACTATTTTACAACATCAACTTAAAATGTAACATACCCAATCCTAGGTATCATACTTTGACTTAGACTTACTTACACATTTTCCCAATTAAATAATATTAAGTGCATTTGTCCTAATCTAAGAAACTTTAGACCTAATATAAGATATTTAGAAAATATATATAATATCTAATTGGCTTTCATGCAAACCACCATTAGAATGTTATGTAGAGGGACTTGTTAGTATAACACCCCAATATTAGATCTTACTCTCTAGAATACACTTATGAGTGAGGGAACGGTAGAAGAGAAAGTTATTATATGTATTAGAATCAAAAGGTATTAATGGAGAGACGATTATTGTAACATCCTATGATTTGAGGATTCTTAAAAATGATCTTAAAAGGAATGATTGGGCTACCCATATCACCAAAGTGCATTTCCTTTTTAGGGAACCCATCATTAAAGAACTCTGTGGTTAAGCGTGCTCAATGCAGAGTAGTTTCAGGATGGGTGACTGGTCGGGAAGTTTGTTCTAGCTTGCGTGTGAGTGAGGACAAAGGAGCACAGTTAAGTCTAGTGGTGGTCTATGGGGCCAGTCGTCATTCTGAATATCTACTAGAGCCTAGAGAAGTGGGTCCAGGTGTTACAAATGGTATCACTGTTGGGTTTTAGGGGAGGCATAGGAGGCAGCGGAAACAAAAATTTTCTCCCCCAAACCCAGCACGAGGAAACACGTCAACGTCTATATAATAGGAAAGGATGGTTGGTGGAATCATACCTGATCCCGAGCCTTGCTCGGCGATAATACCCCGCGCCTTGCACGGTTTTTAACTCCGGTCTTCGATGGTGTCTGTGCAGCTCCTGGTCACATTGGGACTGACGACTCCTCCTCTCACTGGACTGTCAGATGACAGTTGTCCTCCTGAGCGACAGTGACCTCCCGCCTCTGAAGTAGTCCACACGGACCACCTGGAACTCCACACTCCTTGTCTCACAAGGAAGTGGAAGGAGTCACACTCTCCTGTTGACGTACTAGTCGCCAACACACTCTCCTGGCGCCAGTTGCAACTGTAGTTGTCCTTCCCTTGCTGCACCTCCCTTTGCGGGAAGCACTTTCTCGGGCTCTCTATCAGTTACCAAAACTAGAGAGAATGACAACTTTGCAGAGCAACTGGTTGCACTGAGTTGTACTTTGAGAAGACCCCAATACCCCTATATATAGGAGGGTCATAGGACAGGGTTCTCTATCCCGGGCAATGCGGGACTAAAAGAAGGAGTAGAAAGGTTTGAGATTTTCCACAAAAGCAACCAACTCGCAACCTGAACCGATCGGTTCACAAGTAAACTGGTCGGTTGGGGACCTGAACTGATCAGTTCACAAGTGAACCGGTCGGTTGGGACACCTCAACAGGTCAGTTCACAAGTGAACCGGTCAGTTGGTGGTCCTGGTCAGTTCCCGATTGACTTTCCTTTTTTTTGTTCCTAATTGGTATCGAATACCAATCCTATTCCCAATCAAATTGGGCAATTGGAACGAAAGGAAAATTCTCACCAATCCTATTTTCCCAAGTTGCTCGGTTGCACCAGTTGAATCGATCGTTTCAACACTTGAAGCAATCTGTTCACCCTGGACTTGAGCCGATCGACTCAACACTTGAGCTGATCGGTTCAGCAACCTCAGCCGACCGGTTCATCACATGAGCCGATCGGTTGGGAGTACAGGTTGTGCAGAATCAGTCAATTGCAATTTCAATCAATATGATACTCCAATCAATGTGTCCAACACCTTGAACAATATGATATTGAGCTATCAATTGATTGAGTGTTTAATTAAACTACTAAACTCCTTTAGTAATCAATCTAAACATTGCTTGTGGACAAAACTCCTCTTCCAGGTTAAATCCTATGTGTGTGACCCTGCAGGTCCATTTCACGTTGGTAGTGAAAGTCCATAACACTTATGACTTCACAAGCAAAGAGTGGTGCCTAGTCACACATCAGTGCTACCCAAGTGAAAGTAGAAAGTTGGAGAACAACTTTCTATCCTACAATCCGTGAATGGTGTTACAGTGAATGTATAATTCCTTTGTCACTGATATCCCGAATGAACTCGAGGCATGGAACAATCATCCTGTCAACGTTCATTCACTTCCTTGATCTCAGAGCAGATTGAACGAGATATGTATGACATCAATATCACATACTGATTCACACATGCATGCACACACCTATCTCAATCCTACTCATCAAGTAGCCTTGGATATTAAACTCCCTCAGGAGGGACAAATCCCATATCTATCACTCACCCCTCAAAAGCCCCATGTGTCAAAGCCACCCAATCATCACCTTTATAACAACCCATGTTTCAGGACTGCGTTTGATGATGTCAAAGTGTGCCCAACGACATGTGTTGAGTGTAATGATTTCAGGTCAAAGAATAACACTCACCACCATCACTGTGAGTACTGACTGTGACTACCATGTCATGGTTCCATGTGTCAAACTCATGGTGGGTCTGTCCGTTACATTTGTTCTCTAACAAGTACCTATGTGTTTGGTTTGATATCTCTATATCATGACTAATGAGATTCTGTCATCAACCAATACCACAATCTATTCTTGTGTGTCATTGTTGTCTATCTACCTTCCACAATGACATCTGACTAGGGATATAACAAGAATGTACAAACTCTTAGCATCCATATGATCTCATCGTTCATGTCCTCAACCTGAAGGCATACGTCATTGAGTATTGTCATTCTCTAGACATTCAATCTGTTCTATCACTATCTCATATGACTGAACCAGAAGGAATTGGAAGCTTGCCTTTGATGTTTATCAAATCAATCTTAATGTATCCTACCAATCATCCCATGATTGGCTCTCAGGGCATACATACCAACAGACTCCCACTTGCACTGCGAGCCAATCACCCTTGAATCATATTCATAGTGATCTTAAAACATGTCCCACATGTTACTGTGCTCTTGTGCCAACATAGTGAGTTATGGAAACACCTTGCCAAAGTCAGTATTAATTGCATGTCTCTCATCTCTTCACTGTACGTCATACATATGAGATGGAGTTGCCGTAATATGCGATCTAGTATTCCATTGCAAACCTTTAGCGACATTGCCTAATCAAGGATTCCAGACTTGTCATCAATGAGCGGAATATCTATAAGTTCATTTCATGAACTTCCAGATCCATATAGTATCCACTGTTGTTCTCTAACACATAGATACTCAGCATTTCCTTTTAAATGGTTTTATTGGAATGTTTCCAATTATCAACAAACTTTCATTTTATATATCCCATATATATTTTGCAATTAACTTTCTGTCCTTTTGGAAGTTCACATCAATGTAACTCTTTACATCGAACTCTTCCTTATCACCATAGAACTAGTACTTCTCATGTACTTATCAAGTTCTTATGGTATTCCAGTAACCCTTACTGGAAGTAGACAGACATCCACTCATCATGTCTCACATACGAGCTATCAGGATGAGCACATCATATTGCCATGTCCTATATACAAAATGATGAATGCATTTTGTTCTTTCCATGTCGATACATGCAAGATAATGGGATGATTACATACATGATAAATCTATATCTATTCTTAGTGTTCCCATTATTCATAATAATTGGACACTTGGCCTTGGGATACTAACTCCATGTAACATGGACATGTTTTCTCCCAATGAATCTGTGTACACTGAACCCTTCAGTACAGATTGCCAATGTATGCTTTCTCCTTACAGGTCAAGAGGTTTTCGAGAACTATCTCTATAGATCTCTATTCCTATCACATAGGAAACTTCTCTATCTTCCTTAAAGATAATTTCCACTTTTGGATTTCCATTCTAGAAAATTTCCATTTCACATCAATATGTGGAATGTGAACACGCTCCCACTAAATCACAGATCCTTTCTTTATCTTTGACATATCAGTCAAACCCTTTGACCATATCATCAAAGTAAGGATCAAATTCTGAGTTGCTTGTACTCAATCAATCATATTGATTAGTCCATTGTAACTTATAGACTTTATTTGCATTAGTGGATTCATAAACCTTATAGGTTGTGTCACTTACACATCCTTGTTTTATTCCTCATAGGAATGCAGTTTTAGTATCCATATGCCAAATGTCTTAGTCATTAAGTTGCAATCAACAAGCATCATCCTTCTCAAAATGTTATCCATGTGTCTTAACACTTAAGACTTATTTGCACTTATGGATTTCATCCAATGGCTGCTACCATCAAGGTCATACCTTATGGTTCACATGGATGTCATTTAGGATGTAATGGTCATAAACCATAACTCAAAATTCAGTTCCTCATATTCATCTAGATAGTTGACTCATCACATGAACAACTCATCACATAGATAATTGAGGTTCAAGGATATAAGAACTCACAACTCCTTGTGATTCTCAATGTCCTTTATTAGTGTGGGGTATTCTTTTATTAAGAAGAATTCAGTTATTTGATAATCATTCTCTAACTCCTTAGAGTATGATTCCTTCTTGATTTAGACATCACTATGCCTTAATCATGAGTTCACTATGATACACTATCATAATCACTCATAAGGATCTCAAACATTTGGTCCAAGTATTTCATTCATTGATCTCATCAAGAATTAACACTTTACCAAATTTGCACTTCATCTATGATAATCTTGAACACTTCAAGATATTCATATTGGTATTTCTCTAAACATCATTTAAAGTATTAGCATTTGTTCCAATAGGTATGTAAATACATCACATGTATCATAACTAATGGGATAATCATTCTCCAGTACCATTAGTGAAGATTGATTAATCATGTCCAAGATATTCATGTCTCTTACTGGTTATCCAACCAAAAGATTCTAGATTTATCCATCATATGGAAACTAGAAATGAATTTCTCATGATTGATGCTAATTTGATTGTTTGAGTTATCAATAACTTTAGGTATCATTTGATCTTATGCATACCATGTATCACAAGATAAACAAGGCATTTCCACAAAGATCATATCTTTAAGATTGAAACATCAACTTTATTAATTGCCATCATTGTCATACAATATGCAAAAATAAAGTGTTTCTATCTATTGGCAATATCTAAAATAGCAGTTCTCAACTCTATTCCGTGCCCTTTAGGCTGAAATAAACTGAAAGATAATCCTATCTATGGCAGCAACACTTGCTCTAATGATGGGTACTTCTTTCTTGGTCCTTTTACAAAGGCCATCACTTCTTTATGGATCTTTCATATCATATATGATAGATCCATATCTTGGTATCATATACCTCAGATAAAGAAGCGGTTCATTTCATGATACCTTAGGTGGATATCTCCATCCCCTCCTTCATCTTCTTTTGTTCTTCCAGATATAGAGGGCAATTCCCTCATACACCCTTTCCCCATGTGCCTTGAGGCTGAAGACGGCTTGGATTACTGGCTAGCATCAGAACACTTCTTTGCTTTGCCCTTGTCCTTGCCCTTAAGAATTACCTTTTCTTTGATCACATCAAAGATTATGGTTTGACTTTCTTCATCTTTGCCTCTACTATCCTCAACATGTCCAACAACTATGTCAACGCTTATCAAAGTTGTTCATGTTGTAGCTTATCATGAATTGTATGATTCTTGCAACATTTGCAGTATGATACCAATAGACAACTATTGGCTCAGAGGGAATCCTTCTTAGTTAGGTTTTCCACATACCCAATCATATTGAGTGTGTGAATACCTTACTGGATCTCCTTCTATCATGACATACTAGGACAGTGTCCTTGAGACATCATATGTCTCATGTTGTCTCTGCAACTCATAGTTCAGAGAACACAACATCAAGCACTCCTCATCAATGTCATCCTCGGTATGCTTCCATAAGCATACTTTCAGCCATTGATGTGGTGGGATCGAGTTCATCTGGTTCTGGTATAATTAGGACTCAGAGCTTTTGCTCTTTGAGAACACTTCTCATCATCCTAACCAGTCGTGGAATTATTCCCATTTAATTTGTTGGTCTCAAAGACCGATCACAAATAAAGTGATTTGTTGATTAACCATTTATTTTAACAAAAGGAAATATATGCAATTTTAGTCCAAAACTCTTTTGACTTATTTGATTGATTTGAGAAGTTGACGATATAATTAGGCCTTTAATTAATTATCGCTCCCACTATTTTACTTCAAATTGATAGCCCTCACCATCAATTCGGAAGATTGCAGCGTACAACCTTCTAGTGGGCAAGATCATGAAATCCTCTAAGTAATTAGTCAGCTTTGGCTGATCGCCCACAACTTAGATCTCTCAGGTAGGAAACTCTTGCCAATTGCATCATATGCAACTCTTATTGAAAGAACATGCACAACACCTTGCCATGAACATTCCTTGCCTCTGGGCTTAGACGCTCTAAGAATCACCAGTTAAGTCTAACCCAAAAGCCGACATGGTAGAACATGCACCCTACATGTCTACCCTTCACACTTCCACAAGATAGACGGCGCACCACACTTTGGCGTAACCTACGCTTGGTCGATCGAGTTTTTCATGTGTGCCGCTAATGGAAGGCATATAAGGCTTAATATTTTAATGAGGAATTTGGTTTTTATATACATATACATATCCAATCACCACAATACATAGTACGTATCATATGCATGCTATATCCCACAGAAAACATGCACAAACGATAAAAAGCGATGATTATGGCCATCCTAATGTGATTCCTCGAGCCAAGAGGAATCACGGTCATCTAGGTCAACATCACATGCAACCTGTACAAGATGAACTCTGTGCTTTGCCTTCTGAGTTGATGAACTCATCATATGAATGATCTGCTCTCTCTGGCCAGTTGTCTGGGTGCCACCAGCCGATCGGTTGGCTCCTCCAACCGATCGGTTCACCTGGTCATCGTGCATCTCGTCATGGCCGCCACCCGCTCGTCTCGCTCCTCGAACCAGTCATCAACCGATCGGTTCACTCCTTGAACCGATCGTCTGTAACGTCAACCGATCAGTTCACGCCTTGAACCGAGCGTCTCAACTGTCATCATATGTCCTCCGTTCTTTGACATAACAGGAAATAAAATCTATCCTAATTTACATTGCTTAAAAGGGAAACCCCGAGTTACATTCAGGGGGAGCAAAGGTAGGAAAGAATCTCGAATTATTTCGAGTTACATCAGGAATAGGAGAAGGAAGATCAGTGCGCAGACTGAGATGCAAGCAACCACCTACAACCATACACAGATAGGGTTTATTGGCCATAACCACGCTATCACAAAACTCATTTAAGGGTGACACGTATCGAGTGCATTCATAATACATATCATATATGTAAATTGGGATTTGTGGATTTAGGATTGGACATGCATAAAGCCAATTTTATTGGCATCATATGCAATAAATAAAGGTGACAAACCAAAATCGATCATATCGATATTCCTAAAATATAGAGCAGTTGACGTGGCTCTGATACCACTGTTGGGTTTTAGGGGAGGCATAGGAGGCAGTGGAAACAAATATTTTCTCCCCCAAACCCAGCACAAGGAAACACATCAACGTCTATATAATAGGAAAGGATGGTTGGTGGAATCATACCTTGTCCCGAGGCTTCCTCGGTGACAATACCTCGTGCCTTACACGGCCTTCAACTTCGGTCTTAGACGGTGTTTGTGCAGCTCCTGGTCACACTGAGACTGACGACTCCTCCTCTCACCGGACTTTCAGATGACGGTTGTCCTCCTGAGCGGCAACGACCTCCCACCTCTGAAGTAGTCCACACGGACCACCTGGAACTCCACACTCCTTGTCTCACAAGGAAGTGGAAGGAGTCGCACCCTCCTGTTGACATACTAGTCGCCAACACACTCTCCTGCCGCCAGTTGCAACTGCAGTTGTCCTTCCCTTCCTACACCTCCCTTTGCGGCAAGCACTTGCTCGGGCTCTCTCTCGGTTACCAAAACCAGAGAGAACGACAACTTTGCAGAGTAACGGGTTGCACTGAGTTGTACTTTGAGAAGCCCCCAATACCCCTATATATAGGAGGGTCATAAGACAGGGTTCTCTATCTCGGGCAATGCGGGACTAAAAGCAGGAGTAGAAGGGTTCGAGATTTTCCACAAAAGCAACCAACTCACAACCTGAACTGATCGGTTGGGGACCTGAACCGATCAGTTCACAAGTGAACCGGTCGGTTGGGACACCTCAACCGGTCGGTTCACAAGTGAACCGGTCGGTTGGTGGTCCTGGTCGGCTCCCGATTGACTTTCCTTCTTTTTGTTCCTAATTGGTATCGAATACCAATCCTATTCCCAATCAAATTAGGCAATTGGAATGAAAGGAAAATTCTCACCAATCCTATTTTCCCAAGTTGCTCGGTTGTACCAGTTGAATCGATCGTTTCAACACTTGAAGCAATCAGTTCACCCTGGACTTGAGCCGATCGGCTCAACACTTGATCCGACCAGTTCAACAACCTCAGCCGACCGGTTCATCACATGAGCCAATCGGTTGGGAGTACAGGTTGTGCAAAATCAGTCAATTGCGATTTCAATCAATCCGATACTCCAATCAATGTGTCCAACACCTTGAACAATATGATATTGAGCTATCAATTGATTGAGTGTTTAATTGAACTACTAAACTCCTTTAGTAATCAATCTAAACATTGTTTGTGGACAAAACTCCTCTTCCAGGTTAAATCCTATGTGTGTGACCCTGCAGGTCCATTTCACGTTGGCAGTGAAAGTCCATAACACTTATGACTTCACAAGCAATGAGCGGTGCCTAGTCACACATCAGTGCTACCCAAGTGAAAGTAGAAAGTTGGAGAAAAACTTTCAATCCTACAATCTGTGAATGGTGTTATAGTGAATGTATAATTCCTTTGTCACTGATATCCCGAATGAACTTGAGGCATGGAACAGTCATCCTGTCAACGTTCATTCACTTCCTTGATCTCAGAGCAGATTGAACGAGATATGTATGACATCAATATCACATACTGATTCACACATGCGTGCACACGTCTATCTCAATCCTACTCATCAAGTGGCCTTGGATATCAAACTCCCTCAGGAGGGACAAATTTCATATCTATCACTCACCCCTCAAAAGCCCCATGTGTCAAAGCCACCCAATCATCACCTTTATAACAATCCATGTTTCAGGACTGCGTTTGATGATGTCAAAGTGTGCCCAACGACATGTGTTGAGTGTAGTGGTTTCAGGTCAAAGAATCACACTCACCACCATCACTGTGAGTACTGACTGTGACTACCATTTCATGGTTCCATGTGTCAAACTCACGGTGGGTCTGTCTGGTACACTTGTTCTCTAACAAGTACCTATGTGTTTGGTTTGATATCTCTATATCATGACTAATGAGATTCTGTCATCAACCAACACCACAATCTAGTCTTGCATTTCATTGTTGTCTATCTACCTTCCACAATGACATCCGACTAGGGACATAACAAGAATGTAAAAACTCTTAGCATCCATATGATCTCATCGTTCAAGTCCTCAACTTGAAGGCATACGTCATTGAGTATTTTCATTCTCTAGACATTCAATCTGTTCTATCACTATCTCATATGACTGAACCAGAAAGAATTGGAAGCTTGACTTTGATGTTTATCAAATCAATCTTAATGTATCCCACCAATCATCCCATGATTGGCTCTCAGGGCATACATACCAACAATCACAGCCATAACCCCTCCAATAGGTGGGACCCACATGGGCATGTGACATTCCAGTCTTGAGTCATGTGGTCCAAGCATGTTGGAAAGGGTTGTCATTATGATGTAGCCACCCTTGCCCTGGTATTCTGTGATTAGGAGCTAAGTGTTCATGGGCCATTCTCGGTTGGAACTGAAACGGTGAAATATTATGAGGCCATATACTTGAGCCTTGACGAGGATGTCAACAGCCTAAGCAAGGAAGATTGAAACATCCTTGAATTTTAGGCCTCAGTTAAAATGATCTTAAAAGGAATTATTTGACTACCCATATCACGAAAGTGCACCTGCTTTTTAGAGAGCCCTTCAATAAAAAACTTTGTGGTGACGCATGCTCAACCCTGAGTAGTACTATGATGGGTGACCAGTCAAGAAGTTTATCCTGGCTTACATGAAAGTGAGGACAAAGCATGCAATTGAGGATAGTGGTGTTCTATGGTGCCAGTCATCATTCCTGAAACTCTACTAGTGCCTTGCTAAGTGGGCCCAAGCTTTACAATATCGTTGATGGAACCAAAATTTCCAAATTTCACTATGGATTCCCTATGGATTTCTAAACATTATGCAAAATGCATCAAGGACCACCTTTTGTTTTTGTCAAATTAAACAACTACTTCTAAAAGTATGCAAATTTCACTATGGATTCCCTATGAATTTCTACACATGACACAAAATGCATCAAGGCACCTTTTGTTTTCATCAAATTAAACAACTTCTTATAAAAGTATGTGTAGTAACAAAAGAGATGAATAAACAAATAAAAAGTGAATGATAGAAACTAAAGTGGATTTCCTCTCATAATATCCCTTTTTACTGTCTTAGGCTCAAGAATCATCCACATCCTCAAGGAGGCTCAATGATATTAAAGTATCGTCCTCCTCATGGGCCACTTCTTCACCAAAATAATGTTTGAGACGTTGTCCATTGAAAAGAATTTCTTGAATTCATCACTAGTATCTATTGCGCAATGAGGAAATGATCTAACCACCACATAAAATCAATTACATCGGGACCTAAACTTGCTCGGGTGTAACTTCATCCCAGAATTAAACAGCAACACATGATGCCCCTGTAGGAATGTCCTATGCAAGATATGGTGGTTATGTATCTTCTTGGTCCTATACTCATAGATCCTTGAGTTCTCGTAAGCATCTAGCCTAGTCTCATCCAACTCATTGAGCTCCAACATGTGTTTCTTCTAACGCTAGACAAGTCAAAGTTAACCTTCTTCAAGACCCACTTGGCTTTGTTTTCCAGTTTCAAAATGAGATACCCTCCCATAAACAAGTCTATATAGGGTCATGCCAATTGGTTCTATAAATATTGTCCTATCATCCATAGAACATCATTCAATTACATGGTCTAGTTTTTCTGACTACTTAAAATGGTTTTATCCAATATCATCTTGACCTCCCTATTGGACATCTCAACCTCGCCTTGATTTTGGGGGTGGTCTGGAGTTCCTACCCTGTTCTTCACTTCATATTTGCTTAGAATAACTATGAACTTTGTATTCATGAATTGAGAACATCCATCACTTATAATCATTCTAGGTGCCTTATACATGTAGAAAACATGATGTTTCACAGACATACAACATGTGGATCATTAGTCATATTGGAATTTCTTCCACCCATTTTAACACATACTCAACTTCAAGAAAATATAGAGATTAGAGTTAAAAGATACAAAGGGTCCCATGATGTCTATGCCCCAAAGATTAGAAAAAAGTCAACTTTCAAAAACATAATCAGGGGAATTCACATCTTCTAGAGATGTTGCCCGACCGTTGAGATGTGTCACACCTCCGCTCCAAATCTAGTGTGTCCCTAAACAAGGACGACTAAATGAATCCAATTTCTAAAATGTTAACCACTTTCCTTGAGATAGCATTGTTCCCCCTAGCGGATATATAGTCACTATGATATAGTATGCTTTCAAACTTACACTTGAGGAAACACTTCCACGGTATTCCATCCTTGTACTATTTAAGAAAGATGGGTCATCCCAAAACATAAAACAACAAGGTGTGGAGAAATCACTTCTTCTCCTGATATCCTGAATAAATTGGTACTTCTCTACAATATCAATAATTCACTATATTTGAATACCAAGGATCTTTGTGTATAATAGAAAAAGACTACTTATTAAAAAATCTTCAAAAAATGGTATCTCAGCCCCTACTCATTTACCCTCTCTAACTGAGACAAATATTTGCCACTACATTCTCTTCTCCATCTTTATTCTTGATTTCTATGTCACACTCCTATAGTAACAAAATCGATCAAATCAATCTTAGCTTCACATCCTTATTCTATAATAGGTACTTAATTGATGCATGGTTGGTCCAAACAATCACCTTTTCCCCTAAGAAATATTGTCTAAATCAATCAAAAGAAAAAACAACAACTAAAAGTTCCTTTTTAGTGGTCGAATAATTGAGTTAAGAGTTCTCGACGCATAATAAATGATAGAAAGAGCATGATCTTTGCATTGTCTCAATATAGTTCCAACCTCATAATTTTGATGTCTCATACATTAGTTTAAAAGGATGGTTTCAATCTCGAGCCACCATCATGGGTGTGAAGATCACCCTGTCCTTCAAAATCTCAAAAGGTCTCAAGAAGCAATCATCAAAATTAAACTCAATGTCCTTTTCCAACAACTCAAAAAGTGGTTTGGCTATCTTTAAAGAAACTTTAATGAAATGTTAATAAAAATTGCCATGTCCTAATGAACTCCGAAATCCTTTCACCAAGGATTGTGGTGGTAGTTTGGAAATCACCCATGTCTTCATCGGATCAACTTCCATCCCTTTTTGGACACCTTGTGTCCAAGAAAAATCCCTTAACTGACAAGCACATGACATTTCTCCCAATTCAATACCAAGTGAGTATCCTCACAACTCTGCAAACTTTGTTAAGATTGGAAAGTCAATCCTCAAATGACTTTCCATATATCAAAAGATTATCGGCAAATATTTTAAGACATGAATCAACCACATTTGAAAAAATAGTGAACATGCATCACTGAAACATTATGGAGCATTAAAGAGGTTGAAGGGTATATGATTGTAAGAAAAAATACCATAAGGAGATGTGAAGGTTGACTTCTCTTGATCATGTGGTTTGATAGAAATCTGATTGTAGTTAGAAAGGCATCTAGAAAACAAAAGTGTGAGCAGCCCATGAGCCACTCAAGCATACAATTGATAAAAGGTAGCAGAAAATGGTATTTCAAGGTAGTAACATTTAATCAATGATAGTCAATACAAAATTGCCACCTAGTCACTAATCTAGTATAGACTAATTCACTTGTTGAATTAGTAGTGATCATTATTCCTCCCTTCTGAGAAGCTACTTGAATTGGACTAACCCAATTGGAATTTAAAATAGCATAAATTACACATGCCAATAGAATCTTCACTACCTTCTTCTTCACCACCTCAATCATGACGGGATTGAGACACCATTGATATTGTGCAATAGGTCTTGCTCCCTCTTCAAAATGGATCTTGTGGTTACACAAACTAGGGGAGATCCCCTTGATGTCATCCATAGACAACCGAAATGTATCCCAATGGTTCTTTAGAATGATGAGCAACTTCTCTTCCTCTCTAAGAATCAGTGATGTAGAAATGATGAATGGAAGTTTGTTGTCCACTGTCAAGAATGTATACCTTATATGTTGAGGAAGTGGCTTCAATTCCAACTTAGAAGGACACTACAATGATGGCATCAATGGCGGTGGTGGTGGTCCTAGATCCTCATAATGCCTTGAATAAATACACGACAATGCTTTTAGAAACTTTACACACTCCTCCAGTAGATGGTAGTGTGTGTAGTCATCCACCAGATTCATGACACATGCTTCTAAAGGTAGCTAATGATATGCTTGCTTAATGGTAGAAAAGACCGCATTTGTGACAGTCTTCGGGTGTACATCCTCCTCTAGTTCGTCATGATCCTTCATGACATTTGTTAAAGATATCTACTTTGTCTATTCAATAATGTCTAATTCCAAGGTTCCTTGATCCACCCTTTTCATGACATGTACCATGTCTAGAAATTGTTTCCCCAAAAATAGGGACACCTGATTATCAGCATGCTGCATCATGTGACATTGTCCCTGCTCTTTGAGAGATTTTTGATAAATAGGAAACTTCGTCTAAAATTGATTATCAAGTATCCCTAGTATCAATCTTCCTTTCCACATCTCCAAAATAACATAAACAATGGCTTGCAATGACCAACCTAGAAGTAATTCATTATCATAGACATACTCCATTTCCACGATTACAAAATTAACTAAAATTTTGAATGTGTCCACCTTTACTTTAATGATATCACATATGCCTATTGGCATCACCATTGAATTGTCTACAATTTAAATAGTCATGTTCCTCTTCCGAAATTCTTTGAGTCCCAGTTTCTTGAATTTTGTCACTAGAATGAGATTAGTTCTTTACCTTGAATCACATAATTCTTCTCCAAACTTAACCTTGCCAATGAAACATGGTATGTGGAAACACCCTGTATCTTATCTCTTTTGTGGCAATTTCCTTTGTATTAAAGCATTGACTTTTTCCTACAATACCACAAAATATGAATATGTTATCCTTCTCTTCTTGCTTATGATGACTTTCAAGAGAATACCATAGGAAGGAATTTGTTCAGTGACATCTACTAGCAGTAGGTGTTGGTATGTATTCCTAGAGAGGCAATCATACGATGATCGAAATGGCATATCTTGTAAATGATTTAATTAATAATAAAGGCAATCTTTGTCTACATGCATGTTCAATTATGAGATAATGGAATAACACGATAGATGTCTAAAGAATGATGTTACTCAATGACATATGTCTTCATGTTGAGGACATGAATAGTAAGATCATATGTATGATAAGAGTACATACATTCTTATTAAGTCCCTAGTCAGATGTTATTGTGGAAGCTAATAGACAAAAAAATACATAAGAGTAGAGTGTGTGTTGGTTTATGACAAAATCTCATTAGTCATGATATTTGATATCAAACTAAACACATAGGTACTTATTAGTAAATAGTGTACCAGACATACCCACCTTGAGAATGATGCATGGAAACCATTGAATGGTAGTCAGAGTCAACTCTCATAGTAATAGTGGTGATTGTGGTTCTTAGACCTGAAGTCACTACACTCATCACATGTTGTTTGATGTATTATGAAATTATCCAACGTGACTTTGAATATTGGTTACCATATAGGTGATATTCTGATACATGGTGACACATGGGGATTGACTATCACTGATGTAGATGGGATTTTCCCTCCTACTCGAAATGATATCATGGCCACTTGATAAGAGATGATGAGAAACATATGTCCATACTCATGTGAATCAATATATGATATGTGAGCCCACATACATATCAGACAGTCAGCTCTAGTTCAAGGAACATAAATTGAACCTTGAGAGGATGTCCTTTCAATGACTCAAGTTCAGTCATGATATCAGTGACAATGGAACTATACGATCACTATAACACCGATCACATATTGTAGGTTGAAGTTTTTCTCCAATTTTCCATTTACTTTGGTAGAAATGTTATGTTGCTAGATATCACTCATTGTTTGTTATGTCATAATATAGTTATAGACATCCATACCAACGTAATTTGGGACCTATAAGGTCTCAGACATAGGATACACCTAGAATAGGAGTTTCTCATAAATAATATTTGACTTGATTACTAAAGTATTTAGGTATTAAATTTAAACAACATTGGATGAAAATTGACTATTTGAGAATTTTAGTTGACTTACTCAAGTGTTGAATCGACCATTTCAAGTGTCGGCTCAATTTAAACAACATTGGATGAAAATTTGCTAAACTAGAAAATGAATCGGCTGGTTTAGAATATGAACCAACTAGTTTAGACTATGAATCGACTGATCCAACATGTGAATTGTCTGGTTCAATGATCAATAAGATTGGATCAAGGATTGTTGTTGTGTCATGTTGGGCATTAATCACCAATATGTTTGTGAATAAGAAAGAATTCAATTTCACTGACTTGGGGTGTGAGTTGACCGATTCATGACCTACAAAAGCCAAAAATTTGTGAAAATTTGTCTCTTCGACACCCATTTGATCTGGAATCCTTGACCTTGTCTCTCCTATAAATATAGGGGGTAGTCCAGGCTTTCAGAGGTCACAATAAGTTCGGAAAAAGATTGTCCTCTCATTGTGGTAATGTGAGAGCCCAAAGAAAGTCTTACTCATAAAAGGGAGTGACAGCTATGGAGAACATTTCAACGCTAGCACGTTGACATCGAAGGGACAACTCCTTTATGTCAAATCTAAAAGAATGATATGAGTTCTCGGTGGTCCACATAGACTAAGTAGAGGTTGTTGTGACCCGCTACAAGGACATCATGAACTACCATCCATTGTGCTACACCAGGAGGTTGTTGCTGACAAAGTTTGGGTGTTGCTTGAGAAAGAAGCACGTCATTGTGAGGATTGACGTTGGACTTGCTCCAATATCAGGTATATACCTTGCAAAACTTCCTTTCCAATCCATAATTATTGACATGATCCACTGTTCATGGTGAATATGGCAAGAAAAGGTTTGTTTCTTCTTCCATCTCTGTCTCAATATTTCCCTATGGTGGTATCAGAGCCACATCAAATTACTCTGATTTGGGATTTAATCGATATAATTGGTTTTGGTTTTATCATTTCTTTATTACATGTGATGTGAGCATTTAAATTATTATTGTGCATTTCCAATTAAATACCACATACGATCTATATATATATATATATATATATATATATATATATATATATATATATATATATATATATATATATATATATATATATATATGTGTGTGTGTGTGTGTGTGTGTGTGTGTGTGTGTGTGTGTGTTTGTGTGTGTGTGTGTGTGTACTTATATGTGTGTGTGTGTCGTGTGGTATATATGCAATTTAGATGCATCATCTTGAAATTGTTTTGATGGTGTATGTAAGCGTGGTTATGGCGAGTACCCCCTAGATATGCATGTATGGTCGAATGGTTTTAATTCATGCTTTTAAATTTTGTTTACATACTGAGCCTTAGTCTCTTTTTCTATATGTAAGTTAATATATTTTCCTTCCTACACTCCTCTCAAATGTAGCTCAAGGTTTCACTTTTACAATATAATAAGTTAAATAGGAATAAGATAGTTTTATTTCCTTTTTTTGGAAAAGAAGGCATTATGTACTAGACGAGTGGACTGACTAAGAAGTCAAAGTGATCGACTAAAGGACCAAGGAGGCCAAATGACAGGAGGATCCCATCTATCAATTGGTGGCCCAACTGATTGACTGGAGGAGTCCAAACACCACTTGATCTAGAAGCCAATCAACTAATCCAAGCGACCAGTCAACTGACCAAGAGGCCAACCAATTGACGCAAGGGATGAGTCGACCAATCAGGCCAGTTCTAGCACAATTTTTCTACAATACATGTTGCTACATATGATGTGGACCTTAGGAGGTAGATATTCTTAGTGGATCGAAAGAATTGCATTAGTTTGGCCATAACCATTGCTCATATTTTATAATTGCATATTTCATGTGTGGATGTAGTATGTATATGATAAAAATTGTTAGTATGTGGTGATTGGATATAGATATGTAATTATATAAATATAAATCCCACAATCTAATATTAAGTCTTAGATGTTTTCCATAAGATTCATACATGAAAACTTGATCGACTAAGCGTGGATACACCAAGTTTGGTGTGTTGTATATATCATGGATGTGTGATTGTTGCTATGTGGGCCTGCCAAGAAGGGTGCATTATTATCATGTAGGCTTTTGGTTCAAGCTTAACTAGGTGACCTTAATGATACTAAGTTCCTAGAAGCATACAAATGGACTATGGCAATGAGTTTCTTATACCATCTATCCAAGAACTATATGGTATGCAATTGGCAAACATTGCCTACCTTAATAATTGATTTTGGACGCTACCGTTGGTCGGGTAATAAATAAATTACCATGGTCTTGGCTCACTAGAAGGTTGTGTGCTACAATCTTCTAAATTGATATGTAAGGGCTATTAATTAGAACAAAATAGTGGCAGTGATAATTAATTAAATGCCTAATTAATGTTGTCATTTTTTTCTTTTAATCAAAATAAATCAAAAGTTTTTGACAAAATGCAAATTTGTCTGTAAAAACTAATGGCAAAAAACATTTTTTCTTTTTGGTTGGTCCTTGCGATGGATAAATTGAATGGTAATAACTTCCATTATTTGTTCAGGACTTTGAGAATCATTCTCACACAAGAGAGAAAGCTCTATGTCCTAGAGATGCTAGAGCCAGATGAACCCTTTTCCATTGCTCTTAAGACTGACATGGATGCTTACAAGAAGCACTCTGAAGATTCCATAGAATGCAAGTGCCTGATGCTATGCTCAATGAACTATGTGTTGCAGAGACAACATGAGAACATGGATGTTATTGAGATGGTAACACATCTAAAAAACATGTATGAAGATCAGGAAAGACAAGAGAAATATGAACATCTCTAAGGCATTGTTCAAGTGTAATATGGTAGAAGGAGATCTAGTAGGTTCACATGTGCTCAAGTTGATTGGGTATGTGGAGAAGCTTGCTAGATAGGGATTTCCCTTAAGTCAACAGTTGGCCAAAGATGTGATTCTACAATCACTATCAGAATCGTACAACCAATTTCCCTTGAACTACAACATGAACAATTATGAAAAGATGTCGTCAGAATTACTTGGCATGTTGAGAACGACTGAAGCACAAATGAAGAAAAACAAACCTAAATATGTGATGATGATCAACGGGGGCAAAGGGAACTTCAAGGACAAAGGAAAAGCTAACAAAAGTTCTAAATCTAGCTAAAAATGCAAGTCTCTACACTGAAAGCTATGGGAGGGGTGAATAAGGGATGCAATTGTAACCACTATCATCTAGATGGACATTGCAAAAGAAATATCCCAATCTACCTAGAGGAACTGAGGAAGAAGAAGGAGATAGAGATCTCCATTTTAGGTACATACATTATTGAGATAAAATGTCGACTTATTTATCTTGGGTACTAGATACTGGATGTAGATCTCACATATTTTTAAATATACAAGATCTGAAAAGAAGTAACCCTTTAAGAAGGGAAATGTCAAATTGCACATTGTGATTGGAGCAAGAGATGTTGCTACTATAGATCGAACCTATCATTTATCTCTTCCCATATGGCTTGAGTTAGAGTTAGAGAACTACTATTTTTTACTTGCCAAAAATAGAAACACTATTTCTGTATCTTGTCTGGACAAGAATGGATTTGAATTTCATATAAAGATGGTAAATGTTCTATTTCAAAAGATGAGATCATTTATGGCAGTGCCCCAATGTCCTATGGTCTTCACTTGCTAGATCTAGAGACAAATATTTATAACATAAATACCAAAAGATTAAAACTCGATAATTAAAACAAAAGGTACATTTGGCATGATCGTCTAGGGAACATTAATGAGAAACACATTTCTATACTCCAAAGGATGGGTATCTATACTCTTTTGATTTTGAAACAATAGAAACATGTGAATGTTGTTTGTTGGGCAAGATGATAAAGGATCCTTTCAATGGGAACAGTGAGAGAGTGAGTGATCTATCATGAGTCATACATAATGATGTATGTGGACTTTTTAGAATAAATGCTAGAGTTGGTTACCAATACTTCATTACCTTTATTGATGACTTTAATAGGTATGGCTATGTGTCTTAATGAAGCATAAGTCAAAAACCCTAGAAAATTCAAGGATTTCATGAATGAAGTATAGAGCAAGCTAGGTAAAAGTATTAAAGAACTTCGTTTCGATCGAGGTGGAGAGTACTTAAGACAATAGTTTGAGGACCTTTCGTGAGAGCATGTTATCGTATCACAATGGACTCCACCTGGAACACCATAGCATAATGGTGTATCAGAAAGAAGGAACCGTACATTGCTAGATATGGTGCAGTAAATGATGAGTTATTCTAGTCTTCCAACTTCCTTCTTAAGACATTCTCTAGAAACCACAACATTTACACAAAATTGTGTACCATATAAATCAGTTCAAAAGACACCATATGAGATATGGTATTGGAAGCGTCCCAATGTGTCTTTTATGAAGATTTGTAGATATGAAGCTTATGTGAGAGAGAAGTTTCTTAAAAAGCTTGGAACCAAATTAGATAAATGTTATTTTATTGGATATCCTAGGTAAACCAAAGGATACTACTTTTATACTCCATCTGATAACAAAGTCTTTGTTGCCAAGGATGTTGTATTCCTAGAACCAACGAATTCAGTTAGAGGAAAGTAGAACTCTATGAGGTTCGAGAATAAAAGGAAAACATTGAACCTATAGAGGTATAAGAGGAACATGTAGAATCACAAACATTGTGGAATCTAAAATTCCTCATGTAATACAGGAACCTCACAGATCTATAAGGATACACCTGGATCCTAAAAGACTTTGTTATCTTGTGACTCAATAAGGCGATGAGTTGGTCATTGATGATGAGCCAACAACCTACCTAGAAGTTTTTAAGGGACCATAATCTAAGAAAGGGATTGAGGCCATGACATCTGAGATGGAATCCATGTACACCAACAAGGTATGAACTTTGGTGGATCCACCTGAAGGAGTAAAACTAATAAGGTGCAAGTGGGTCTTCTATAAGAAGATTGACATGGATGATAATGTATAAACATACAAAGTTCAATTAGTTGCAAAGGTTTTCAAAAATGTACAAGGTGTATATATGGAACAACTTCTTCTCCAGTTTCCATGGTTAAGTCCATTAGACATGCTTTCCATTGCAACTGTAACACCCTCCTTATGATATTCAACATAACTCGGTGGAAGCTTTCATCTTTTCGGGGGATGTCACATTGATGAAATCATAGAAAATAAACACATAATTCACCATTGAGATTCATACATTTATCTTTGAATAAGTAACTACAATAAAGTTCTATAACATGTCTATACATTACTAAACATGAAAGTAAACATGATTGGATCACCTAGTATGGATGGAACCCCACCAGATAGCTCTTGAAGGTCTTCTAATCCTTGCTTACTCCTCTTGAGTCCTTAGTTGCTCCAATTCTTGGGGACATCGCATACCCATCCATGCGAAGGGGAAAACAACATATCTGTAAACGGTACTGGCACATTATAACATAAGAAAAATAAAGTATACTTGACATGTAAGGAAAAGTTGACATGAATTAACTATAAGAATTCTTGAATAGCATTCTTGCATTATTAACAAGCAAAACTGAATAGTAATTGTATGCATCCCTCTATAAAACCCCATTAGGAGCACATGATTGCTAGGAAAGCCCTTGATTTCTAGGAATGCCCTTAATGACCCCTTGAGGTCCATGATTCGGAAGCATATAAAAACTAGTTCAATTCCACTTAACTTGATCATTAACATGACATTAACATTAACATAATCATGATTCTTAAACTTAACATGATGGGATTTCCCCCTCTTAACATGATGTCTTAACATGATGGGGTTTCTCCCTTTTTATCATTAACATAAGTTTCATGAGTCATTAATCATAAACTATAAGGATAATGAACATTTTAACCATAAGACATAATATATAGCAATCATCAAGCAATAATATAGAGTGATTGTGATTAAAACATTAAAATTGCAATGATAATGCCTACCTGTACTTAACATGCAATCAACCATAAATACTAGTGCTCAGTAGCATGGCCCGTTTACCTTGGAGCAATGAAGATCCTAAGATTGTCTTCTTGATCCCTGAATCAACTCTAGGTCAAATCTTCCTCTTGTCTTGATATAGCTCTAAAATATGGTCATAAACATCATTAATCGATACTTTGTATTGATCTTAGGCTGATTTAGGGTGAATTAAGGTTTGAGTGAATTAGGGTTAGGCTCATAGATCAATATCATTAAACTGGTAAAACTAGACTGACTTAGATCATAATAATTACATAATTAGGGTTTCATAATTTTAATTAGGGTTTCTAATAAAACATCGGAGTGTAAAGGCAAATAAGGACTTGAAAACCATGCAAGCTTTCCAACGACTATTTATTTGTATTTTTCTAAGGTCGTATGCAAAATTTATGGATTTTGTAACTCTGACCAATCAGAAGGTAGTGAATTATATGTGTGACATCGATTTAAATCATTAATAATGCGATGTTAATAAAATATGAAATACCAGTTAAACCATAGGTGTGTGTTACAAGCGATTAAAATTCCAAGGGAAAATTGGTCATCTAACCCCTAATCATCAATCGCACATAGGAAGATAAATTGAAAATCAAAATCCCAAGATTACCCTTACAAACTAAATTGTCGAATTGAAATGGGGAGGGCACCATGGTCACTGGAAGACGTGGTTTTTTCCCTGCCTGCTCCATCGCGAGCCATGGATCAAGCAACTCACAAGAGCATCTCGGCTCCGATCCAGAGTCGTGATCTCTACTTCCTACTCAAAACCAAGGAGAGAAACAAGTCCCCCTTCTCAACACGGAGATGAAGACTGTAAAAACACTACCCACATTAGCCTAGAACTCAGTTTCGTATGGCCAAGATAGGGCGGAGAGTTCAGAGGCTAAGGTGACAAATTTGGGCACAAAGACCATGGGCCAACAGTAGGTGAAGCACCGCACGAGCTTCTCGGAGTCAAACCAAGAGAGACCAAGGTTAGAGGAATGCTAGTTTGATCTAGTAATGAACGTCGGAGATGACTAAAGGCATGGCTAAAGGGTAAGGTGACTGGAGAAAAACCAGGGCAAACTGATGGTTGAAAAATAAGTACAAGGTACCGTAAATGTGATGAGTGCATACTCATCATAATTTTCAATTACCTTTTTGGAACAATTTAATATCTATTCCATATATTTTCACCCTAATATGAATCATAATGCACAAAACTACTAAGTGATTCAATAATCAAGGTTTTAACTAAATATCTTTCATTTTATGTAGGTATAGCAGGCAACTCCATGCAAACGGTCTCAAGACCGTTTGGATCCATGCGGTCTCAAGATCGTTTGCTGGAATACACAAAGAACAAGACGAAACAGTTGCCTAAGAAGTCCATGCGGTCCCAAGACCGTTTGGTCCCATGCGGTCCCAAGACCGTTTGGTCCCATGCGGTCTCAAGACCGTTTGGTCCCATGCGGTCCCAAGACCGTTTGGTCCCATGCGGTCTCAAGACCGTTCGGTCCCATGCGGTCCCAAGACCGTTCGGTCCCATGCGGTCCCAAGACCGTTTGGTCCCATGCGGTCCCAAGACCGTTTGGTCCCATGCGGTCCCAAGACCGTTTGGTCCCATGCGGTCTCAAGACCGTTTGGTCCCATGCGGTCCCAAGACCGTTTGGTCCCATGCGGTCCCAAGACCGTTTGGTCCCATGCGGTCTCAAGACCGTTTGGTCCCATGCGGTCCCAAGACCGTTTGGTCCCATGCGGTCCCAAGACCGTTTGGTCCCATGCGGTCTCAAGACCGTTTGGTCCCATGCGGTCCCAAGACCGTTTGGTCCCACGCGGTCCCAAGACCATTTGGTCCCATGCGGTCCCAAGACCGTTTGGTCCCACGCGGTCCCAAGACCGTTTGGTCCCACGCGGTCCCAAGACTGTTTGGTCATGCGGTCCCAAGACCGTTTGGTCCCGCGCGGTCCTAAGACCGTTCGATGCGAGCGCAAGGAACGATTGAAGAACTAAAGCCGCGCGACCATGCCAAAGCCAGACCGATCAAAGCAAGACCGTTTGGCGCTCAAACGACCTCCAAACCGTTTGGCGCCCAAACGGTCTCAAGACCGTTTGGCGCCCAAGCGGTCTCAAGACCGTTTGGCGCCCAAACGGTCTCAAGACCGTTTGGCGCCCAAACGGTCTCCAGACCGTTTGGCGTCAGATCTGAAACTATAAATAGACCCCCAGGGTCCCCATTTGAGGCATCGGTTCCGGACGCCGAAAGGCTGCCAGAGCACCATCCCGATCAAGTTCCACTCCACCTACAGCTGGTGTTGCGTCCAAGGAGGCTAAGAAGGAGAAGAAGACGGAGCAAAGAGCGCATCTTCTTCACCGGGCTGCGTCCACCTTCTGCACCGAGCTCATGGTGGATCTATCTTCTTCTTCTATCTTTCTTGTACCTCGCATCATGAGCGAGTAGTCCTCTTTCGTTGGGGTGCGGGGACTAGCCCCGCTGCCCATGCAAACCATGTTGTCTTGTTAAACTTTCCATGGCAATGTATATAACTCTTCATTTTGTCGTTTATCGTTAAGCTTGTGAGTTGGTTATGTGCGTGTTTCCATCTTTGTGCTCCCTATGTTGCGATAACTTCTATGCATAGGTATGAATGTCGTTTAGCATGTTAGACTCCTTGACGAGAACTTCCGATAGGATTCCTTGAGGTAGTAGGTGTAGGATCCGCGAGGGGACGGTCCGCCTAACCTTCGGTGACACTTGTGTGCGCCTGACGCCCGTAAGGGGGGTTCACATCCTTAGTTGGATTTTGTATCTTCGTGCTTTTCGTCGATGTTTACACGTACAATAGTCGCTTGTTTGCTTTGCGGTTTGCGCGGTTGACTCCCGGATTAGAAATAGGATGGGATTTCATCGAGGTCGTAAGTGTATGATCCGTGAGGGGACGGTCTGCCTAACCTTCGGTGACACTTCTGTGCGCCTAACGCCCGAAAGGGGGGTTCACAGCTTCCGTGGATTTCTGTATCTTCAGAGCCGTAAGACGTATGATCCGGATGGCGATGAGAAATCGGCTGCCTATGGTGACGCTTACGCGGACCTGACGCCCGTAAGGGGGGTTCTGCAGCAGCTCTACTTGGAGTGTTATTTCGTGCCTGGATTGTTCGCGAGAGAGTATGATTGTGTGTGTAGCGGTGGTCAAACCCGGTACCATCCCAGCGATTTCGTATCATTAATCTAAACCCATCTTTTATTCCACGTTTACTTTCTTGCAATTAGTTTAATCAAACCAAAATCAACCTATTGTTCTAAATATTAGTTTTACTTGAGCTAGATCTAACTGACAAGGATTCTTAAAAACGTTGTCCTTTGGGTTCGATCCTAAACTATACTGCGATAAGATCCGTCCGCTTGCGGGTGGTATTGTTGCACTTGGTTTTGGTAAAAGCTCGGGGATATAAACCCCGAGTGAATTTGTTACTGCATTCAAAAGCCACATCAAATTCTGGCGCCGTTGCCGGGGACAACGGAATCAGTCAGTCAAATCAAGTTCTTTTAAGACTAATCTAGGATTTTATTTTTTCTTTTTGAAACTATCGCTTATCTACTTGATCTTTATTCTACTCCAAGGATCTCACTTTCAAACCTTTTTAAGTTTCAGGTGCTCTTGACAATTAGTGTATGCACCGTTCGGATAGTCTCGGACTGACTGCGAGCTTTGATCCCGAGATCGATAGAACCTTCCATCGTCAGATCCGAGAGAATCAAGCCAGAATGGCGCAAGAAGAAGAAGTAGCCCGTAGGGTAGCTCAAGCCATCAATGCGCAGAGAGAGAGAGGTTCATGCAAGAAGCTAGAGCTGCGGTTCAACAGGAGATCTTAGCAGCACAAGCAGCAGCGCAGGCAGCGGAACTTCAGAAGGATCTTAGAGAGTTCTCTATCCCAAAGGCCGCAAATGTATATCATCCGGTGCAGCCTCCTCCCATCGAAGCTGCCAACTTTGAGATTAGAGCACATTGGATCACCTTGCTTCAAAACAACCCTTTCTACGGTAAACAAGCTGAAGACAGCCAAGGTCATCTTCTCAGATTCATTGACCTGTGTGCTATGACGAAGCAAAATGGAGTCTCTGATGATGCTATTCGACTCCGTCTCTTCAAGTACTCTTTGGCTGATAGAGCCATTAGTTGGTACAACTCACTACAGAGTGATGTACCTATCACCACCTGGGAGCAGCTTCAAAACGCCTTTCTGGAAAAGTTCTACCCCCCATCTCTTACATACGAAATCAGGGGACGAATCACAAATTTCACTCAAGTCCCAGGAGAAACTCTTTCCGAAGCTTGGGATAGGTACAAGGAGCTCCTACGTAAATGCCCACACCATGGAATTCCTAAGAATCAGCTGATCGAGATATTCTATAGAGGTGTGGAAGATGATGTCAAGATGTTCCTTGACTCCTCGTCTGGAGGGAACTTCATGCGGCAAAGTTACGACAGCGCATGGAGAGTAGTCACCCTGGGAGCAGAAAATCAAGCAAACTGGGGTAGATCTGTTGGCAAAGGAGTCTTAAAGGTAGCTATGGCTGACGCTATCCCAGAATACAAATCTATAGCTGAAACTTTGAAAGTCTTGGTCGCAAAGCAAGATCACATAGAATCATCCCTTGCTGCAATTGGAAGAGGACATTCTCCAACTAGGCAACCAGAACAAGTCAAATCCACTTCTTTGTTTTGTGAAGCGTGCAAAGGCACTAACCATTCAACACTATCATGCAATGTTCTCTATGATGTCGTTTTAAGCAATGCCTGTGGACAAGGAGATAGTTGCCAGATGGAAAATCTTAATGCTATTAACACCAACCCTGGGCAGAACTTTTACAATCCAAATCAAAATAGGAATCACCCAGGCTTCCAGTACGGAAATCCTTCAGGAGCTATGAACTCACATCAATTTGTTCCAAATAATCAACCAAGAGGCCCATCTGGGTATCAGTTTAATCAGCAACAGAACTTTGGGAATCAAGGAAACTTCAAGGGAAACTTTCAGAACAGAAACTATAACAATTATCAGAACAACTCTCAGTATCAAAACTTGAACCAACAACAGGGCCAAACAGGACCTATCCCTTCTGATGACAAGCTATCTACCATCGAGAAGTTATTGCAAACACAAAAAACGATGATAGCCAATCAACAAGCCCAGCAGAAGGCTATTGAAACTCAACTAGCTCAACTTGCTGCTAGTATTAAGCCACAAGCTGGGATCTTCGCTGGACAACCTGAGAACAATCCGAAACATCCGGAGCAGCTGCAGGTTATCGCCACAAGATCAGGGAAAAGTTATTCGGATCCACCAGCAAAAACAACTATGGATATCCCTGAGGAGAATGAACCCTTGACTGATCAAAACTCAACAACATCAGAACCGCAACCGAATGAGAGAAATAATGATAAGGGGATTTCTGAGAAACCTACCAATGAAGAAGTAGAGACTCCTGAACCAGAAATTCCTGTATATAAGCCTCGTGTCCCTTTCCCATCCCGTCTGAGGGAAACCAAGTTTGATACTAGATTCATCAAATTCAAAGAAGCTATGAAGAAGCTCCATGTTGATATACCATTCTTGGATGCTCTTAATGAGATACCAGCCTGGACCAAATATCTAAAGTCGCTTCTCACCAAGAAGTACATCACGGAAGAGTGTGAAACTGTGAAATTGGCTGCAACTACATCAGATATCATATTAAGCAAGATGCCGAAGAAACAAAAAAGATCCAGGATCCTTCGGAATCTCATGCCACATTGGTGATTCATCATGTAAGAAAGGATTGGCAGATCTTGGCGCAAGTATTTCTATTATGCCGCTGAGTCTATGCAAGAGATTAGGATTCGAAGAATTGCTTCCAACTGCTATGACAATCCAACTTGCAGACAATTCAGTAAAAAGACCGCTAGGAATTCTCGAAGACATCCCGGTCAAGGTAGGCAAGGACGCATATGTCCCATGTGATTTTGTTATCATGGACATAAAAGAAGACACCAAATACCCTATTATCTTCGGTCGTCCATTCCTCGCTACTGCTAGAGCTCTTATCGATGTTGAAGCCGGAACCTTACTGCTCAGGTTAGGAAAAGAAACTCTGGAGTTCAAAGTCTTTGAAAGCATGAGGAGACCGAGTATACAGGAGGAAGTCTATCTGATAGATTGTGTTGAGCAGATGTCACAACTTACTCAAGAATATCACGAGTCATGCGATCCTTTGGAAACTTCTCTATATGACCTTTTTAATGATGAACATACCGACCAACAAGATAAGGATTGCGCTGAACCTCCCGACTCTGCTAAGGGAAATCCTGAAGCTACCAATGAAAAATTGAAGGTTGCCGAAACCCCAGAAGAAATCAGTAAAAAACCAGAACCTCCTGAAATGAAGCCCCTACCTGAAGGGCTGAAGTATATGTTTTTAGACAATCTCAAAGTTTGTCCTGTCATTATAAACTCTGGTTTAACAACCAAACAAGAAGAGCAACTTCTGGAAATATTAAAGGATAGCAAGAAAGCCATAGGCTACAGAATGAGTGACCTCACAGGGGTCAGTCAAGCTTTGTGCATGCACAGAATTCCCATGATGGAAGACCATAAGCCAACAATCGAGCATCAACGAAAATTAAACCCGAATATGAAGGAAGTGGTCCGTCGTGAGATCATCAAACTCCTTACAGCTGGAATAATATACCCGATATCGGACTCACCATGGGTGAGCCCAGTTCATGTTGTACCCAAGAAAGGAGGTACCACTGTCACAAGAAATGAAAACAATGAGCTCATCCCCACCCGAACAGTGACTGGGTGGAGGATGTATATTGATTATAGAAAATTAAACAAGGCCACTCGGAAGGATCATTTTCCTATGCCCTTCCTCGATCAGGTTTTGGAAAGATTGGCTCACCAAGAATACTTCTGTTACCTGGACGGTTACTCTGGATTCTATCAGATCCCCATACATCCAGATGATCAAGAGAAAACAACATTCACCTGTCCCTTCGGGACATATGCTTTTAAAAGGATGCCATTTGGCTTGTGTAATGCCCCTGCAACTTTTCAACGTTGCATGACTGCCATTTTTGCAGGGCTTACTGAAACAGTTATGGAGGTTTTCATGGACGACTTTTCTGTATATGGTGACTCCTTTGATTCTTGTCTTAAGCACCTCTCCATGGTACTCAAACGCTGTGAAGAAGCACATCTGGTGCTAAATTGGGAGAAATGCCACTTTATGGTAAAGGAAGGCATAGTTTTGGGCCACAAGGTTAGCAACAAAGGAATTGAAGTTGATAAAGCCAAGATAGAAGTCATATCTAAATTGGAAATACCCACAAATGTGAAAGAAGTTCGTGCTTTTCTCGGTCACGCTGGATTCTATAGAAGGTTTATACATGATTTTTCTAAGATAACAAAGCCGATGACCAATTTACTTCTCAAAGATGCTAATTTCAATTTCAATAAGGAATGCATCAAAAGTTTCGATACGCTGAAGAAAGCCCTTACGACTACCCCCATTATTAGAGCTCCAAATTGGGAGCACCCCTTTGAAATTATGTGTGATGCCAGTGACTACGCAGTGGGTGCAGTCTTAGGACAATGCATTGAGAAGAAACATTATGTTATCTATTATGCATCGAAAACCCTCGACGAAGCTCAAAGGAACTATGCCACTACTGAAAAGGAACTTTTGGCAGTCATCTATGCCTTCGATAAATTCAGATCCTACCTTACTGGTTCAAAGGTAATCGTTTACACAGACCATGCTGCCATCCGTTACCTTATGGCAAAGAAGGATGCTAAGCCAAGGCTGATCAGATGGATACTCCTTCTACAAGAATTTGACCTAGAAATACGAGATAAGAAAGGAACGGAGAATGTCGTAGCAGATCACCTGAGTCGCATCCACACTCTGGATGCTGAAGGAATTCCGATAAACGACTCTCTACCAGACGATCAACTTATGAGAGTCTCAGAATCTGAACCATGGTACTCAGACTTAGTAAATTACCTTGCCGCCGGAGTCATCCATCCTCAATACACAGGGAACGGTCTGAAGAAATTTATGCATGATGTGAAGCATTACTATTGGGATGAACCATATCTCTTCAAACTCTGCGCGGATGGATTGTATAGACGTTGCGTCGCCAAAGAAGAAGCCCATTCCATTTTGGAACAATGCCACTCAGGACCCGTGGGTGGGCATATGAGCTCTAAAAAGACTGCCTTAAAAGTTTTGCAATGTGGATTTTTCTGGCCAACTTTATCCAAGGACTGTTATGATTTTGTCATATCATGTGATAAGTGTCAAAGAGCTGGCAATATAACCAAGAGAGATGAAATGCCACTGAATCTATGGCAAGAAGTAGAGATATTTGACGTCTGGGGAGTAGACTATATGGGGCCATTCCCATCTTCTAATGGATTCTCTTACATCCTTGTGGCGATGGACTACGTCTCCAAATGGGTTGAAGCTATACCAACCGCCACTTGTGATTCGAAACCAGTCATCAAACTATTCAAAGATATTATCTTCCCACGGTTCGGAGTGCCGAGAACCGTGATTTCTGATGGAGGCTCCCATTTCATCGAAAGAAGCTTCGAAGCTCTATTAAAAAAATATGGCGTCTCACACAAGGTAGCTTCTCCTTACCATCCACAGACCAGTGGACAGGTAGAAGTCTCTACTCGACAACTAAAGGCTATCCTTGAGAAAACCGTCGGGCGTAATCGAAAAGATTGGGCGACAAAAATCAACGATGCCCTATGGGCTTATCGCACTGCTTATAAAACTCCCCTTGGTACTACTCCTTTTCGTTTGATATATGGAAAAGCTTGTCACCTTCCGGTCGAATTAGAACATAAGGCATGGTGGGCAATTAAACAATTAAATTTCGATATAAAGGAAGCAGGGCAAGCCAGGATTCTGCAACTCAACGAGCTGGATGAACTTAGAATGACGGCCTATGAAAATGCTCGAATCTACAAGGAACATACAAAACTTTGGCACGATGGACATCTGAAAAGAAAAGACATTCAAGTGGGAGACCAAGTTCTGGTTTTTAACTCAAGATTAAGGATATTCCCAGGAAAACTTCGCTCACGCTGGTCTGGACCATACATTGTCAAAAGCATCTCTCCTCAGGGCACTTTCTCTTTATGGAGTGCAGAGTCGGGTGAATTCATAACCAATGGCCACCGCCTGAAGAGATATTTCACCACAACAGACATAGGCACCAAATCAACGCTGGAACTCACCGATCCTAAGGATCCCACATGACGACGAAGGACTCTGTCGAGCCATCGACATAAAACAAAGGCGCTTGTCGGGAGGCAACCCGACCAATAAATCTGTTTTACCTTTCTTTTCCCAATTTTGTTTTATAGTTAATTTTCCTTAAATAAAATTTGCCTTATGGATAGTTTTCTTTCAGGATACGAGATCGGATTGGTGCTGATCACAACGAATTCATTCTCGGCAGTCATACCTGGTGTTTCCTTTCCCCTCCATCTTGAATTTAGGGTTTGCTCGAGGACGAGCAAATCTCTAAGTTCGGGGTGGAGGGTGGGTGGTACGTATTCCACTTCCACATACACACCCTCTTTTATACTCAATATGTCTCTATCATAAAATTTTTCAAATTTTGAACAGATACCTGATGAAATTTTGACTTTTGTTGATAAAAATGTAACTAACTTTTTGCTATGCATCTTCTATCATAACATCCTCCTTAGTCGAAGCAAATCCTCCAGAAGGCTGACTTTTGAAACTTGCCTGAAATCATCCTGTGAAACTTATGATTCCTAACATCATAATTCCTTTTACATAATGATAAGTATCTGTCAAACTGATAGGGATCAAACACGTCGCGCTTCCTAACTGACTAGTGGAACAATGGCTCAGAAACCCCACCGGATCCGCATCAAGTCATTATTTGAGCAGAGTATGACAAAGAGAATAACCCGGTTTTGAATTGTAAATCAAATTGCATCCTGATCTGAACTCTCTTCTACACTTCTTCTATCATCTTCGTATCCCTCCATCCATAAATACCAGCAAAATAGCCAAACTTGTGCCAAACCCTAAGTTCGGGGTGGCACACCACTTCCCTCATATCCGCTTCTTCCATACCCCTTCCAACAAATAGGGGCGTACCACCAAAAATGCAATCTCGAGTCGAATAGAGGAGAGATTTGCAAGTAAAAAGATGCCAAAGTGCACACAAAATAAATGCAATCTCGAGTCGAATAGAGGAGAGATCTGCATCAAAAGATGCCATAGCGCACACAAAAAAAAAATATATATATATGCAATAAATATTGTAAAACAAATAAAAATCTCGAGTCGAATAGAGGAGAGATTTTCTTCTTCCTTTCATACCACCTTTCACTCCTTTTTCTACCTAAGGGCACAATACATGCCCTACCATCCTGAACAACACCAGTGTCAGACCAAATGCATACTTGTTGATTCTGCGGGTATCTCAGAACTCCTACGACACTCTTTGACATGCTTGGTGTTGGAAAAGGCGGGGAGGAAGCGTTGTTGGGAAACGAACTCAGGAGCGAAGCTATCGAAAGACGTGTTTAGTGGTCCCAGGAAGTTATGATACTCATTTATACTGAGCAGAAAGAAAACATTTATGATGTGAAGATGAAGAAATCACACGGATCGAAAGTATTCCATCAGGCAACAGTTTCAAATTTTATGTTACTCGAGGACGAGCAACGGTTTAAGTTCGGGGTGTTGTGATGAGTGCATACTCATCATAATTTTCAATTACCTTTTTGGAACAATTTAATATCTATTCCATATCTTTTCACCCTAATATGAATCATAATGCACAAAACTACTAAGTGATTCAATAATCAAGGTTTTAACTAAATATCTTTCATTTTATGTAGGTATAGCAGGCAACTCCATGCAAACGGTCTCAAGACCGTTTGGATCCATGCGGTCTCAAGATCGTTTCCTGGAATACACAAAGAACAAGACGAAACCAGTTGCCTAAGAAGTCCATGCGGTCCTAAGACCGTTTGGTCCCATGCGGTCCCAAGACCGTTTGGTCCCATGCGGTCCCAAGACCGTTTGGTCCCATGCGGTCTCAAGACCGTTTGGTCCCATGCGGTCCCAAGACCGTTTGGTCCCATGCGGTCTCAAGACCGTTCGGTCCCATGCGGTCCCAAGACCGTTTGGTCCCATGCGGTCCCAAGACCGTTTGGTCCCATGCGGTCTCAGGACCGTTTGGTCCCATGCGGTCTCAGGACCGTTTGGTCCCATGCGGTCCCAAGACCGTTTGGTCCCATGCGGTCCCAAGACCGTTTGGTCCCATGCGGTCGCAAGACCGTTTGGTCCCATGCGGTCCCAAGACCGTTTGGTCCCATGCGGTCCCAAGACCGTTTGGTCCCATGCGGTCTCAAGACCGTTTGGTCCCATGCGGTCCCAAGACCGTTTGGTCCCATGCGGTCCCAAGACCGTTTGGTCCCATGCGGTCTCAAGACCGTTTGGTCCCATGCGGTCCCAAGACCGTTTGGTCCCACGCGGTCCCAAGACCGTTTGGTCCCATGCGGTCCCAAGACCGTTTGGTCCCACGCGGTCCCAAGACTGTTTGGTCCCACGCGGTCCCAAGACTGTTTGGTCATGCGGTCCCAAAACCGTTTGGTCCCGCGCGGTCCTAAGACCGTTCGATGCGAGCGCAAGGAACGATTGAAGAACTAAAGCCGCGCGACCATGCCAAAGCCAGACCGATCAAAGCAAGACCGTTTGGCGCTCAAACGACCTCCAAACCGTTTGGCGCCCAAACGGTCTCAAGACCGTTTGGTGCCCAAGCGGTCTCAAGACCGTTTGGCGCCCAAACGGTCTCAAGACCGTTTGGCGCCCAAACGGTCTCAAGACCGTTTGGCGCCCAAACGGTCTCCAGACCGTTTGGCGTCAGATCTGAAACTATAAATAGACCCCCAGGGTCCCCATTTGAGGCATCGGTTCGGGACGCCGAAAGGCTGCCAGAGCACCATCCCGATCAAGTTCCACTCCACCTACAGCTGGTGTTGCGTCCAAGGAGGCTAAGAAGGAGAAGAAGACGGAGCAAAGAGCGCATCTTCTTCACCGGGCTGCGTCCACCTTCTGCACCGAGCTCATGGCGGATCTATCTTCTTCTTCTATCTTTCTTGTACCTCGCATCATGAGCGAGTAGTCCTCTTTCGCTGGGGTGCGGGGACTAGCCCCGCTGCCCATGCAAACCATGTTGTCTTGTTAAACTTTCCATGGCAATGTATATAACTCTTCATTTTGTCGTTTATCGTTAAGCTTGTGAGTTGGTTATGTGTGTGTTTCCATCTTTGTGCTCCCTATGTTGCGAGAACTTCTATGCATAGGTATGAATGTCGTTTAGCATGTTAGACTCCTTGACGAGAACTTCCGATAGGATTCCTTGAGGTAGTAGGTGTAGGATCCGCGAGGGGACGGTCCGCCTAACCTTCGGTGACACTTGTGTGCGCCTGACGCCCGTAAGGGGGGTTCACAGCCTTAGTTGGATTTTGTATCTTCGTGCTTTTCGTCGATGTTTACACGTACAATAGTCGCTTGTTTGCTTTGCGGTTTGCGCGGTTGACTCCCGGATTAGAAATAGGATGGGATTTCATCGAGGTCGTAAGTGTATGATCCGCGAGGGGACGGTCCGCCTAACCTTCGGTGACACTTCTGTGCGCCTAACGCCCGAAAGGGGGGTTCACAGCTTCCGTGGATTTCTGTATCTTCAGAGCCGTAAGACGTATGATCCGGATGGCGATGAGAAATCGGCTGCCTATGGTGACGCTTACGCGGACCTGACGCCCGTAAGGGGGGTTCTGCAGCAGCTCTACTTGGAGTGTTATTTCGTGCCTGGATTGTTCGCTAGAGAGTATGATTGTGTGTGTAGCGGTGGTCAAACCCGGTACCATCCCAGCGATTTCGTATCATTAATCTAAACCCATCTTTTATTCCACGTTTACTTTCTTGCAATTAGTTTAATCAAACCAAAATCAACCTATTGTTCTAAATATTAGTTTTACTTGAGCTAGATCTAACTGACAAGGATTCTTAAAAACGTTGTCCTTTGGGTTCGATCCTAAACTATACTGCGATAAGATCCGTCCGCTTGCGGGTGGTATTGTTGCACTTGGTTTTGGTAAAAGCTCGGGGATATAAACCCCGAGTGAATTTGTTAGTGCATTCAAAAGCCACATCAAAATGCTCATCGGAGATCTAATTTGGAGGGAAGCTCGTATGAGGGAAGAGTAGAGCTTGGGTCTCCAGAGAAGGAAGGATGAGTAGATCTGGGCTTGTAGGGGCACGGACAGTGAAATTGAAGGAGGAGGAGTGACAGCCGTCTGGCAGTGTTGTACAATGCCTTGTATAGGCAAGAGACAGTCATAGCACCGTCTGCAAACTCAAGGTGGGAAGGCTGTGGAGAGCCCTAGTTGGGCGTTTCATCAAATAGTCATGGGTGAAGGTGAGCAAGAGCTCATTCCATTTGGGAGAGGAAGAAAAATTTGGTGGCGCATAAATCCCATGAAATAGACCAGTAATTGGAGACAGAGATCGAGGAAGGCATTGCTTTTAAACTGATTCCAAAACATGAAACCATCGGGGGTAGGTGACGATCCCATATCTATTGGATTGTTGGTTGGTTAATTGAGGACCGCCAGATCGCATGCTAGAAAGGAAAAACAAAAATGTAATGTGTGACATCAATTCAAATGCGGAACATTAGGGAAAATCAATGCATTAATGAAATCGGCTTAAAACCTAGGTCAAACTATATTCAAACCTATTAAATTCATTTTAAGGCTTCAAACATGGGCCACATGAGTTCAAATTTTAACCATACGCAAATTAGAAGGTCTAGAATATCCTGTGAAGCTAGATTTCATTTTTTTCATACTTGGTCCATAACTCCCATATTGGCTATCAATCTTAATATGAATGCATTTAAAGGCAATATAAATTGAAAAGGCTCTTATTATATAATCCTTGAGTCACAATTTTGAGTTATACATTATTGTCTCATTAAAGAGTCACATTATCATATCTTTATCCTATATTTGAGATGTATTCCCATCTTAGAGGAGAGAGAAAAGAAAATAGGATCATCATGAGTTAACTGATATACATAATGAACATTTGAAAGTGAAATATGAATCTGAGTCTTATTTTGAGTTTTATCATCCCATTTTTGTATAAGGAAAACCATAATTGGTATTTTGCATTAAAACCCCTCAATTATTATTTTTTACAAAAACTCCATTCTAAGTTTTAAATTGGCTATCAAAATTGGGATGTGACAATTCTACCCACCTTGAACAAATTTCATCCTCAAAATTTTCTAGGGTACTACCCACCTTAGGTTTTTGTTACTTCTTCATTCAATGAAAGATAGCATACTAAGATTTTAATGAAAGGGATGTAGTTCATAAAAGGTTCATGTATGTTGAAAATTTGCATGAAAATGGTTATGAAACATAGGGCATTTAATCTTGCACATTATTTATGTGAGCATGAATCAGATATTATCTTACTCCTCATCTCTTCTACTCTATGCTTTAGGTCTTATCAAACTAAAAATATCTTTACACTTAGGGCACTTACCTTCAACTTGTCATAACTTTCTAACATTAGGCATAGGTGACTATCTACCCTTAGGTCTTTAGGTGCTTCCTACATTCCTGGATATGTGGTGATCAGGCACATACCCAGAGATGTGGGATCTTAACATGCTATATCTCACTAACTTACTAATGCACATATCCCATACCACATGCACTAGTGAGAAAGGATAAGTGCATAAAATGTCTCATGCTCATGACATTCCTCTCCAAGTCTCATTTGGTCGGCCATAACTAATGAGAATAGTGAGGTCATCTCATTAGCTATGGTGGTTGACACTTGAGATCTAAACTAGGTGAGATTTCATCTCTTACCTCTATCTTTTCTAAGGTGATAACCCGAATTATAGGTCATGGTATCTTTCCTTTGAGAATCTATCCCTAAACCTTAATCTTATATCTTCATTCTAGGGTTAGAACATATGAATCAGTTTTCTTTCTAGTGGCCATCCATTTATTGGCTCTTATACCATTAATGTAACAAACTCCTTATGATATTCAACATAACTAAGCGGAAGCTTTCATCTTTTAGGTGGATGTCACATTGATGAAATCATAGCAAATAAACACATAATTCACCATTGAGATTCATACATTTCTCTTTGAATAAGTAACTACAATAGAGTTCTATAACATGTCTAAACATTACTAAACATGAAAGTAAACATGATTGGATCGCCTAGTATGGATGGCACCCCACCAGATTGCTCTTAAAGGTCTTCTAATCCTTGCTTACTCCTCTTGAGTCCTTAGTTGGTCCAATTCCTGGGGACATCGCGTCCCCATCCATGTGAAGGGGAAAACAACATATCTGTAAACAATATTGGCACATTATAACATAAGAAAAATAAAGTATATTTGACATGTAAGGAAAAGTTGACATGAATTAACTATAAGCATTCTTGAATAGCATTCTTGAATTATTAACATGAAGAATTGAATAGTAATTGTATGCGTCCCTCTATAACGCCCCATTAGGAGCACATGATTTCTAGGAAAGCCCTTGATATCTAGGAAAGCCCTTAATGACCCCTTGAGGTCCATGATTCGGGAGCATATAAAAACTAGTTCAATTCCACTTAACTTGATCATTAACATGACATTAACATTAACATAATCATGATTCTTAAACTTAACATGATGGGATTTCTCCCTCTTAAAATGATGTCTTAACACGATGGGATTTCTCCTTCTTGATCATTAGCATAAGTTTCATGAGTCATTAATCATAAATTACAAGCATAATGAACATTTTAACCATAAGACATAACATATAGAAATCATGAAGCAATAATATAGAGTGATCGTGATTAAAACATTAAACTTGCAATGATAATGCCTACTTGTAATTAACATGCAATCAACCATAAATACTAGTGCTCAGTAGCATGGCCCGTTTACCTTGGAGCAATGAAGATCCTAAGATTGTCTTCCTGATCCTTGAATCAAATCTAGGTCAAATCTTCCTCTTGTCTTGATCGAGCTCTAAAATCTACTCATAAACATCATTAATCAATACTATGTATTGATCTTAGGCTAATTTAGGGTGAATTAAGGATTGAGTGCATTAGGGTTAGGCTCATAGATCAATGTCATTAAACTGGTAAAACTAGACTGACTTAGATCATAATAATTACATAATTAGGGTTTCATAATTTTAATTAGGGTTTCTAATAAAACATCGGATTGTAAAGGCAAATCAGTACTTGAAAACCCTGCAATTCGATTCCTCTAAAAAACCCTTTCCAATGACTATTTATTTGTATTTTTCTAAGGTCGTATGCAAAAGTTATATATTTTGCAATTCCGACAAATAAGAAGGCAGGAAACTATATGCGTGACATCGATTTAAATCATTAATAATGTGATGTTAATGAAATATGAAATACCAGTAAAACCATAGGTGTGTGTTACAAGCGATTAAAATGGAAGGGGCAAATTGGTCATCTAACCCCTAATCATCAATCACACGCAGGAAGATAAATCGAAAATCAAAATCCCAAGATTACCCTTAATTGAAATGAGGAGGGCACCATGGTCATTGTGATACTTTGTTTGTTCCCTGCTTGCTCCATCGTGATCCATGGATCAAGAAACTCACAAGAGCATCTTGGCTCCGATCCAGAGTCGTGATCTCTACTTCCTACTCAAAACCAAGGAGAGAAACGAGTCCCCCTTCTCGATACAAAGACGACGACTGTAAAAACACTACCCACATTAGCCTGGAACTCAGTTCCGTATGGCCAAGATAGGGCGGAGAGGTTGGAGGCTAAGGCGATGAATTTCGGCAAAAAGACCATGATCCAACAGTAGGTGAAGCACCACATGAGCTTCTCGGAGTCAAACCAAGCGAGACCAAGGTTAGAGGAATGCTAGTTCGATCTAGTAGTGAACGTCGGTGATGACTAAAGGCATGGCTAAAGGGTACGGTGATTGGAGAAAAACTAGGGCAAACTGATGGTTGAAAAATAAGTACAAGGTACCGTGAATGCTCACCAGAGATCCAATTCAGAGGGAGGCTCGTCTGAGGGTAGAGTGGAGCTTGGGTCGCCGAAGAAGGAAGGATGAGTAGGTCTGGGCTTGCAGGGGCACAGACAGTGAAATTGAAGGAGTGCCCACCGTCCGGCGGTGCTCTGCAATGCCTTGTATAGGCAAGAGATGGTCGTAGCACCGTCTGCAAACTCAGGGTGGGTAGGCTGTGGAGAGCCCTAGTTGGGTGTTTAGTCAAATAGTCACGGATGAAGGTGAGCAAGAGCTCATTCCATTCGAGAGAGGAAGACAAACTCAGTGGCACATAAATTGCATGAAATAGACTAGTAATTGGAGAGAGATCAAGGAAGGTGTTTCTTTCAAACTAATTCCAGAACATGACACCGTCGGGGGTAGGTGACGATCCCATATCTATTGGATCATTGGCTGGTTAATTGAGGACCGTCAGATCATGGACTAGAAAGGAAAAACAAAAATGTAACGTGTGACATCAATTGAAATGCGGAACATTAGGGAAAATCAATGCATTAATGAAATCGGCTTAAAACCTAGGTAAAACTATATTCAAACCTACTAAATTCATTTTGAGGGTTCAAACATGGGCCAAATGAGTTCAAATTTGAACCACATGCAAATTATAAGGTCTAGAATATTCTTGTGAATCTAGATTTTGTTTTTGTTCATACTTGGTCCATAACTCCCATATTGGCTATCAATCTTAATATGAATGCATTTAAAGGCAATATAAATTGAAAAGGCTCTTATTATATAATCCTTGAGTCACAATTTTGAGTTATACATTATTGTCTCATTAAAGAGTCACATTATCATATCTTTATCCTATATTTGAGATGTATTCCCATCTTGGAGGAGAGAGAAAAGAAAATAGGATCATCATGAGTTAACTGATATACATAATGAACATTTGAAAGTGAAATATGAATCTGAGTCTTATTTTGAGTTTTATCATCCCATTTTTGTATAAGGAAAACCATAATTGGTATTTTGCATTAAAACCCCTCAATTATAATTTTTTACAAAAACTCCATTCTAAGTTTTAAATTGGCTATCAAAATTGGGATGTGACAACAACTAACTATGACTATGCATTAGGAAGATGGAGGTTAAAACTATATTCCTTAATAGGAATCTTCTTGAGGATGTGTACATGACACAACAAGAGGGTTTTATAAATCCAAAGGATGCAAATAAAGTGTGTACAATATAATGATAAATCTATGGATTCAAGAAAGCATCTCATAGTTGGAATAATTGATTTGAAAAAATAGTCAAAGAGTTTGGATTTACTTAAAATGAAGATGAACCATGTGTTTACAAGAAGGTTCGTGGGAGTATTATTGTATTCCTCATATTGCATGAAGATAACATACTATATATGGGGAATGACACCACTATTCATCTTAGTTTCAGTCACCATCTTTGGCCTAGTTTTGCACTGAATGCTAATATTCTCTCCTTGAATATTCTCATTTACAATTTTCTCAATTTCATATCATTATTTAGAGTTTTGATCAAATATATTCATCAAAAAAGGGGTACATATTTTGGTGCTGTTGCCAGGGACAATAGAATCATCTAGTTAAATCTTGTTCTATTAAGACTAATCTAGGATTTTACATTTACTTTTGATACTTTTGAGCATCTACTTGAATCTGTTTCTACTTTGTCCATCTTACTCTCGAAAGACCTTTCCATCCTAGGGACCCCCAAAGACTAGTGCATGCACCGCTCGAATAGTTCCGACCTTGCTGCTAGCATTGACCCTGAGATAGAACAAACCTTTCAGCATCAGAGTAGAGAGAACCAAGCTAGAATGGCACAAGAGGAGGAAATTGCCCGAAGGGTAGCTCAAGCCCTTAATGCACAAAGAGATAGGCTTATGCAAGAAGACCGAGCTCCAGTTCATGAAAAAATCTAAGATGCTCAAGCAGTAGAGTTACAAAAGGACCTTAGAGAGTTCTCCATCCCTAAGGTTGTTGACGTTCATCACCCAGTACAATCTCCTCCCATCAATGCTCCTAATTTTGAGATCATGGCACATTAGGTTACACTGCTTCAGAATAGCCCTTTTTATGGTAAGCAAGGATAAGATAGTCAAGAACACCTTCTGAGGTTTATAGATCTATGTGCTATGACAAAATAGAATGGAGTCACAAATGATGCCATCAGACTCCCTCTCTTTAAATATTCTCTTACCGATAAAGCCATGAGTTGGTATAACTCTTTGCAATGTGTATCCATCACCACCTGGGAACAACTTCAAAATATTTTTCTGGAGAAATTCTATCCTTCCCTCACCTAGGAAATTAGGGGTCGGATAACACAATTCGTTCAGGTCCCTGGCAAAACCCTTGCAGAAGAATGTGAAAGATACAAAGATCTTCTACACAAGTGTCCACACCATGGAATTCCTAAGAATCAACTCATCAAAATGTTTTATAGAGGAGTGGATGATGATATCAAGAAGTTTTTAGACTCCTCATCTGTAGGAAATTTCATGCGACAAAGTTATGATAGCGCATGGAAGGTTGTCACCATTGGAGCTGAAAATCAAGCCAACTAGGGTAGACCCATTGGGAAAGGAGTGTTGAAGGTATCTATGGTAGAAGCTACTCATGAGTACATGTTTATTGTTGAGTCTCTAAAGCTACTAGTTACTAAGCATGACAATCTCAAATCATCTTTTGCCGCCTATGAAAGAAGGTGCTCGCCCCCTGACAACAAGAACAAGTCAAGTCAGCTTCACTGTTCTGTGAAGCATGAAAAGGCACTGATCATTCTACTCTAGCATGTAATATCCTCTATGATGTCATTCTGGGCAATACTTGTACCCAAGGAGGTAATGGTCAGATTGAAAATCTGAATGTTGTCCACACCATCCCTGGTCAAGGATATTATAATACAAATCAGAACAGGAACCATCTAGGTATCAATATGGAAATCCTTCAGGAACAGAAAACTCACGACAACTTGGTTCAAATAATCAGCAACGAGGCCCACCGGGATATCAATATAACCAACAAAAAAATTTCGGGAACCAAGGAAATTATAGAGGTAACTTCCACAATAGAAAATACAACAATTATTAGAACAACTCTTAGTTCCAAAATCCCAACAAAGTTTCTTATCAACATCAACAACAAGGGGCACAAGCCAGCCCCATCTCTCCTGATGACAAATAGATGGCCATTGAGAAGATGTTGCAGTCGCAACAAACTATGATTGCAAACCAGCAAGCCCATCAGAAGGCTATTGAATCCCAACTAGTTCAACTTTCAGCTAGCCTCAAGCCACCTACTGGAGCTTTCACTGGCCAACCAGAGAACAATCCTAAACATCCAGAGTAACTGAAGGCTATCACCACCAGGTCTAGGAAAGACTATTCTGGCCCTCCTATCCAGATCCAGTAGTAGTTACAAACGAAGATGACTTTATGACTTCCCAAGACTTTACAGTACCTGAATCTCAATTGAAAGAACCACCAACCACTGATAAGACATACAAAGCAATTTCTGAGGAACCTATTGTTGCATAGGCTGAAGACACACCTGAGCCAGTTGTGCCCGTGTACAAGCCTTGTCCTCCTTTACCAGCTCGTTTGAAACAAACAAGGCTTGATACTCATTTCAATAAGTTCAAGGAATCAATGAAGAAGCTTCATATTGATATACCCTTTCTTGATGCGCTTGCTGAGATACCGGCCTGGACAAAGTACTTAAAGTCTCTCTTCACAAGGAAGTATATAACAGAAGAATATGAGATAGTGAAGTTAGCAACAACCACTTCTGACATTATTCAGAGCAAGATGCCAAAGAAGAAGAAAGACCCAGGATCCTTTGGAATTTTGATGTCATATCAGTGACTCTTAATGTAATAAGGGATTGACAGAACTTGGTGCTAGCATCTCTATCATGCCACTTAGCCTTTGCAAGGGGCTAGGGTTTGTTGAGCTTCTCCCAACGGGCATGACTATACAGCTTGCAAACAATTCTATGACTCTTCCTTTGGGAATCATTGAGGATGTCCCAATTAAAGTAGGCAAAGAATCTTATGTCCCATGTGACTTCGTCATCATGGACATAAAAGAGAACTCCAGATACCCTCTTATCTTTGGCCGTCCATTCCTTGCCATTGCAAAAGCTCTGATTGATGTTGAAGTAGGAACTTTGCTCCTTAGACTAGGTAAAGAAACTCTCAAGTTCAATGTTTTTGAAAGTATGTGAAGACCAAGCATGAAAGAAGAAGTCTATTTGATTGATTGCATAGAGAAAATGTCACTCCTCACACAAGAGGATAGAAGTGTCTCTAACAAACCTGACTACTGATAATTCCATTGATGAACGAGTAAAGAATTGTGTTCTCCAACTCAACGCTACAAAAGAAGATCCTGAAGCTAAATTTGAGGAACTCAAGGATATGAATGTAACTGAAGAGCCATGCTAGAAGCCAGAGGCCCCTGAAATGAAGCCCCTACCTGAGGGACTGAAGTACATGTTTCTGGATGATATCAAGGTCTGTCCAGTTATCATAAATTCTGATCTAACGTTTGAACAAGAAGATAAAATCCTGAAAGAATTAAGGGAAATAAGAAAAGCTATCGGCTATAAGATGAGTGATCTCATCGGGGTCAGTAAAGCACTTTTCATGCACAAAATCTCCATGGTGGAAGACCACAAGTTGACTGTCGAATATCAATGAAAGTTGAATCCAAATATGAAAGTAGCCCACTGTGAAGTCATTAAATTGCTCACTACAGGAATCATCTATCCAATATCTGACTCGCCATGGGTGAGTCATGTACATGTTGTCCCAAAGAAAGGTGGCACTACTGTGATACGGAATGAAGATAATAAACTCATCCCCACTCAAACAGTCACTGGCTAGAGGATGTGTATTGATCATAGAAAATTGAACAAGGCAACGCGTAAGAACCATTTCCCGATGCCTTTTGTAGACCAAGTTTTATAGCGATTGGCTCACCAGGAATATTTTTTCTATGTCGATGGTTACTGTGGATTCTATCAAATTGCTATACATCTAGATGACCAAGAGAAGACAACTTTCACTTGCCCTTTTGGAACATATGCCTTTAGAAGGATGTCATTCGAGCTTTGTAATGTGCCTGCAACCTTCCAATGTTGCATGACAACCATATTCGCTGGTCTAAATGAAACTATTATGGAATTTTTCATGGATTATTTTTCCGTATATGGGGATTTGTACGACTCATGCCTGAAACACCTCTCCCTGGTCCTCAAACGATGCGAAGAAGCGCATCTAGTGCTAAATTGGGAGAAGTGTCACTTTATGGTAAAAGAAGGCATAGTCCTTGGTCATAGGGTCAATAATCGAGGAATTGAAGTGGATAAGGTGAAGATCAAAGTGATTACTAAACTCGATATCCCAACCAATGTAAGAGAGGTTCGCGCGTTCCTTGGTCATGCAAACTTTTACAGAGGGTTTATCAAGGATTTCTCCAAGATAACAAAGCTGATGACAAACTTATTACTAAAGGACGTTGATTTCCACTTTGATGAAGAATGCATTAAGAGTTTCAACAACTTGAAGCATGCCCTTACATCAACCCCCATTATCAGAGCTCCAGATTGGGAGCACCTTTTTGAAATCATGTGTGATGCGAGTGATTACACAGTTGGTGTCGTTTTAGGCCAATGTATAGAAAGGAAACATCATGTCAACTACTATGTGTCTAAGACCCTTGATGAAGCTTAGAGGATGATAACCTCCTATTTTAGTAGTTTATCTTAGTCTTTTTCTTTAGTTTTCCATACTCTTTCTACATTTATATTGTACTTAAACCTAATTTTACCCATTTTTGTAAATACATCATCAAACTAACTTTTCCTTTTATAATTGCAGAAAAAGCACAAAAAAATAACAAAAGAACAAACCAGCCCAAGGGTCGAGTAGATCCAAACGGTCCCAAGACCGCATGGAGTCCAAACGGTCCCGAGACCGCATGAAGCCAAACGGTCCCAAGACCGCATGGAGTTCAAACGGTCCCGAGACCGCATGAAGCCAAACGGTCCCAAGACCGCATGGAGTTCAAACGGTCCCGAGACCGCATGAAGCCAAACGGTCCCAAGACCGCATGGAGTTCAAACGGTCCCGAGACCGCATGAAGCCAAACGGTCCCAAGACCGCATGGAGTTCAAACGGTCCCGAGACCGCATGAAGCCAAACGGTCCCAAGACCGCATGGAGTTCAAACGGTCCCGAGACCGCATGAAGCCAAACGGTCCCAAGACCGCATGGAGTTCAAACGGTCCCGAGACCGCATAAAGCCAAACGGTCCCAAGACCGCATGGAGTTCAAACGGTCCCGAGACCGCATGAAGCCAAACGGTCCCAAGACCGCATGGAGTTCAAATGGTCCCGAGACCGCATGAAGCCAAACGGTCCCAAGACCGTTTGACGCCAAACGGTCCCAAGACCGTTTGACGCCAAACGATCTCAAGACCGTTTGACGCCAAACGGTCCCAAGACCGTTTGACGCCAAACGGTCCCAAGACCGTTTGACGCCAAACGATCCCAAGACCGTTTGACGCCAAACGGTCCCAAGACCGTTTGAGCCCAAACGGTCTCCAAACCGTTTGGATCTCACTCAAAGCCTATAAATAAGACCTCAGGGCCGTTCATGGAGGGTCCAGACGTCCAGAGGATGTCTCTCCACTACCAGAACAACTCCATCCATCACTCGAGGCTGCCGGTCTGAGACTCACGTCCATTGCAAGCTACTTTCGCTCTCATCAACAAGGAAGGTGAGAGGAGAAGATCCGTCATCAAGCAAGCTACAAGGAGTGGAGATCGTTGCTCTCTCCACCAAGGGTTCAACCTTCTCTCCTCAGTGGAGATGATGTTCTTTCTATCTCTTCTTGCCTCCTTCTTTGTTGCTCCCTCTATGAGGAGCGAGTAGTTCCATCCACTGGGGCGCGGGGACTAGCCCCGCTGCCCATGTTTTGTATTATGTACTGTAAAAAAGATGTTATCATTTCGTTTTAATACTAAATCGTTTCACACATGCTTGAATGATGGCCACGTTCTTGTATGCATTTATTGTCTTTCGTTGTGGTTTGTCTACGACCGCTATCGAGGCTTGAATACCGATTTAGTGTTGGTTTCTGGTGTGTGTATCCACCACGCATCCGTTTCGGTGTCTAGAAGTGTATCTCAAAGAGTGGAGTAAACTCACTATCATCTGGCACACTCCCATCTGTATGGAAGAGACCTTTGGTAAGTCGAGGAACACACTTTGCGAGGGGAATGATGTAAAGCATGTGACCATTCGTTCGGGGATGGCTGGCGTTGCATCATTCCCGCATTTCTCGTAGCTAGGTTATCCCTCACCGGAAACTAGGCCTACAAAGACGCTATTTGATTTGGTAATTATCGCTCGCTTGTTAGTTTTAGATGCACGTTTCTTGAGGTTGAGTAAGATTCTCTCTTCGGAGACTACATCCTTCAGTGATGCGTAGTGATGTACCGCATGAGAGTTACTTAACCCTTGGAGGATGAGATGCATTGCCCTTTTCTTATATGGGCATTGGTCTTGTGGAACATCGAAGGGTGCAATGCATCGCTCTTGTCTTATGTGGGCATCGGTCTTGTGGAACACCCTTGGATGCAACGCATCGCTCTTGTCTTATAAGGCATCGGTCTTGTGGAAACATCCATGCATCTAGCTTACAAGTCTTGCTTAGTACTTATACAATGCATGTGTAGCGGTGGTAAATACCTGCTTAACCCCAGTGATTCATCATCATTTGTTAACTCTTAAGATTTACTTGCTTTATTTACTTTCTTGCTTTACTTTCTTTGTACTCAGTTTAAAACAACCAAATCAAACTTTCGATCTAAATATCAATCTTTAAGTTGTTAAGTAAAGGCTAAACGTTTTCCATCTTGACTTCGTCAAGACCGTTGTCCCGAGGATTCGACCCTTAACTATACTACGATAAGACTTCCACATGTCTTAGCACATGTGGGTGGAGTTCTTACCATAGTACTAGCAAGGCTAAACTTAGAGACTCATCATCTCTAGGATTTTTAGTGGTGTTGCATAAAGCAAAAACGTTCCATCAAAAATTGGCGCCGGTGCCGGGGACAACGGAACTTTTTAGTTTTTACTTACCAATTTCTTGGTTGATTAGGATTTTACACTTTTTCTTAATAACCAATCCAACATTTCTTGATCTTTTTCATTTCCTTCCATTTTTCCTAACTTGAGATCTTCCTTCTACTCAGGTAGAAAACGTGTATGCAACCCCCGCATAGCATCGGATTCTCCCCTGAACCAGAATACGATTCTGAGGTAGAAAGAAGTTTTCACCGAAGGAATAGACTTAACCGCCAAAGAGCCAGACAGATGGCCGAAGAGCAACGCCTTATTGCAGAAAGAGTCAACGCCGCCATAGCAGCACAACGAGCACAACTCATTGCTGACACTCGTGCTCAGGTGCAAGCTGAGATCCGAGCTGAGGAACAAGCCCGCATCCAAGCAGAGCAGGCTGCTGCTCAACTTGCGTTAAGAAACAAGCAACTTCGGGACTATGCAGTCCCAAAGAATTATCAAGATGATCATCCTGTCCGACCACCAATTATCAACATACCACACTTTGAAATTTGGACGCAATGGATCCAGATCATGCAAGGCATCTCTTTCTCCGGAGCACACAGAGATGATTGCATGGATCACCTCAAGAGGTTCAAGTCACTCTGCCGACTTGTACCCCAGGCATGCATTGCTATGGAAGCAATCATGTTACACCTTTTCCACTTCACCCTATCTGGAAGAGCACTAAGCTGGTACAACGCCTTGGATAGACACCCTATCATCACTACCTGGACTCCCTTAGAAGAGAAGTTTCTTGAGAAGTTCTTCCCACCTTCCCTAACCTATGAGATCAGGGGACAGATTAATCACTTTTCCCAATTACCTGGAGAAACACTTTCTGAAGCTTGGGAAAGATTCAAAGAACTCCTGAGAAAGTGTCCTCACCATGGCATTTCTCAAAATCAACTAATAGAAACATTCTACAGAGGAGTAAGTGATGATATCAAGCAATTCCTAGATTCCTCATCTGGAGGAAACTTTATGAGAAAGAACTACGAAGACGCCTGGAATATAGTTACGTTGGGGGCCGAGAACCAATCCAATTGGGGAAGGTCATCTAACCAACCCAAAGGCGTTCTCAAGGTTTACAAAGCGGAAGAATCTATGGAACTCAAAGCCATTGCTGAGGCTTTGAAGACTATTGCTAGCAAGCAACAAGACCTCGAAACTTCTTTCGGGGAATATGATAAGAAGAAAAGCTCCCAGGTTCAACAAATTAAAGCAGCTACTGGAACTTGTGAAGCCTGTCATGCATCCGATCATCCCACATTATCATGTGGATTGTTGTACAATGTCATGATGGATTTACAACCACCTATGCCGCAATATGAACCCATCATCGAGCATCCCGAAGACCAAATGCCAGAGCAAGTCAACTCCATACATTCAATACCTGGCCAAATGAATTACAACCCAGATAGACCAAGGAACCATCCTGGTTTCCAATACAGGAATCCTGCAGGGACTGCCAACCCACAGCAGCAGGCACAAGGTGGATCTTTCAACAGACAACCACCGGGACTCCAGAATAATTTCAGTCATGGGAATTACATACAAGGTTTTCAAAGACCTAACTATCCCAGGAATCCTTTTTACCAATACACTCATTCAGGACTGCACCCTCAGTTGCACCAACCCCAGTTGAAGCAGCCACAGCAACCCCAGTTGCAGCAGCCCCTGCAGCCACAGTTAACCGCACCTCTGCAACAACCAGAAGACGAACTATCTTTGATAAAGCAAATGCTTCAGTCTCAGCAAACTATGCTAGCTAGCCAGCAAGCCCAACAAAGGGCAGTTGAAACCCAGCTAGCTCAGATCACTGCACAGTTGAAGTCTTCGGCTGGCGTTTCTGATAGGCAGCCTGAACCAAATGGGCAAAATGAACACGAACAGCTGAACGCCATCATCACAAGATCGGGACGCATTCTGCCTGAACCCATCAAGATCACTCTAGATGATGATGATGTGCCCATTCTTTTGACGAAAGAGATTTCACAACAAGAGATTGGGAAATCTCCCGAAGACACCGAGGACAAAAACAAAGAGTATGTACCCACAGAACCCACGGTCCCGCAATTCAAACCAAGGATTCCATATCCAGGCAGACTGCAAGAAACAAAAATGGATGCCAGATTTCAGAAATTCAAGGAAGCAATGAAGAAACTTTATATCGACATCCCACTCCTCGACGCTCTATCCGAAGTACCAGCATGGGCAAGGTATCTCAAAACCTTGCTATCACGTAAGTATATCACCAAAGAGCAGGAAACCGTCAAGCTTGCCCAAACCACCTCTGACATCATCTTGAACAAACTGCCCAAAAAGAAGAAGGACCCAGGTTCGTTCGGAATCCAATGTTGCATTGGAAACGCATCCACAAAGAAAGGATTAGCTGACCTCGGGGCTAGTATATCCATTATGCCTTTCTCAATGTGCCAACGCCTCGGTTTCACAGATCTGCTACCTACAGCAATGACTATTCAACTTGCTGACTCCACCATAACCGCACCTTTGGGAATCATTGAAGACGTTCCAGTAAGAATAGGCAAGGATGCTTACGTTCCATGTGATTTTGTCATCATGGATATTAAAGAGGACTTGAGATATCCGATCATTTTCGGCAGGCCTTTCCTAGCTACAGCCAGAGCACTAATCGATGTCGAAGCCGGAACTATCATCCTTAGGCTAGGAAAGGAAGCCATTCAATTCCGTGTCCTTGACAGCATGAAAGGCCCTAACATTCAAGAAGAAGTCTTTATTTTAGACGCAATCCAACAAATGTCGCAACTAGAAATCTCCGAGCCAATCGACGAACTTGAAAATGCTCTTATCAATCCCGAAGTCGAGTTCTCTGCAAATGAACTAGTCCAGCAATGCATCCAATATCTAGAAAAGGCAGAAGAAGCACCAAAGGCTACCTTTGAAGAGCTTAAAGCCATAACGACTATTGAAGCAGCAGAACCACCAAAAACCCCTGAATTGAAGACCTTACCCACAGGGCTCAAATATGTTTTCCTGGATAAGGAAGAGCTATGCCCAGTTATTATCAGCTCCACCCTCACCGAAGACCAAGAAGCCAGACTTCTAGACAAACTAAGGAAACACAAAAAGATCATTGGTTATAAAATAACCGACCTCACAGGCATAAATCTGGCTCTGTGTATGCACAAGCTTCCTATGGTTGAAGAATTTAAACCCACTCGCGAACATCAAAGAAAACTGAACCCAAATTTAAAAGAGGTAGTCCGTTTGGAAGTCCTCAAACTGCTTAAAGCTGGTATGATCTACCCTATCTCCGACTCTCAGTGGGTTAGTCCAGTTCAAGTTGTCCCAAAGAAAGGGGGCACTACTGTAGTGATCAACGATAAAAATGAGCTCGTACCTACTAGGACTGTAACGGGGTGGAGAATGTGCATCAATTATAGGAAATTGAATAAAGCTACAAGGAAAGACCACTACCCTCTACCCTTTCTAGACGAAGTCCTGGAGCGCTTGGCCCACCAAAAATATTTTTGTTATCTCGATGGTTATTCTGGGTTCTACCAAATACCCATACATCCAGAGGACCAAGAAAAAACCACCTTCACTTGTCCCTTCGGGACATATGCTTTTAGAAGAATGCCATTCGGGCTATGTAACGCTCCTGCTACTTTCCAACGCTGCATGTCCGCCATTTTCGCCGGATTAACTGAATCTATTATGGAAGTCTTTATGGATGATTTCTCTGTTTATGGAGAGTCTTTCGATAACTGTCTAAATAATCTCGAACAAGTCCTGCAACGTTGCAAGGAAACAAACCTTATCCTGAACTGGGAAAAATGCCATTTCATGGTAACAGAGGGTATCGTCCTCGGACATAGAGTAAGTGATAGAGGAATCGAGGTCGACAAAGCAAAGATTGATGTCATCTCGAAGTTGTCACCTCCGAAGGACATAAGAGGAGTTCGAGCTTTCCTAGGTCATGCCGGGTTTTACAGAAGGTTCATCAAAGATTTCTCAAAAATAGCTAAACCCATGACCCAACTCCTGACAAAAGATGCCGAGTTTATTTTTGACCAAGAATGTATGCAAAGTTTCTCCACCCTTAAAGAAGCACTAATTTCCGCACCTATTCTAAGGGCTCCAGACTGGTCGCAACCCTTTGAAATTATGTGTGACGCAAGTGACTATTACATAGGGGCCGTTTTAGGACAACGAATCGACAAGAAACCCTATGTCATCTACTATGCGTCCAAAACGCTTGATGAAGCACAAAGAAACTACACGACCACGGAAAAAGAGTTCCTAGCTATCATCTACGCCTTCGAAAAATTCCGCTCTTACCTGATCGGCTCTAAGGTAATTGTCTACACTGACCATTCTGCTATCAGACATCTGATTCAGAAACAGGATGCCAAACCCAGGCTCATACGCTGGGTATTGATGCTTCAAGAATTCGATCTAGAAATCAAAGATAAAAGTGGCGTAGAGAACGTTGTCGCCGATCACCTCAGTAGAATCGAGGTTGAAGACAAAGATAAAATCCCTATCAGGGACTCTCTTCCTGATGATCAACTTATGAAAGCCACTCATAATTTCCCTTGGTTTGCAGATATCGTCAATTATCTGGCCACAGGGATCATTCACCCGTCTGCTTCTTATCAAGATAAAAGGAAATTCCTTCATGACGTAAAACGTTATCATTGGGATGAACCCTACTTGTTCTACCTCTGTGCCGACGGACTTTTTCGTCGATGCCTTCCAGAAGAAGAAATCACATCGGTTTTGGAACACTGCCACTCCGGACCCACGGGGGGGCACATGGGCGCCAAGAAAACTGCCATAAAAGTTCTACAATCTGGTTTCTTTTGGCCCACCATATCAAAAGACTCACATACTTTTGTCAAATCCTGTGATAAATGCCAATTTTCGGGCAACATATCAAAAAGAGATGAAATGCCTCTTACCATGTGGCAGGAAATTGAGCTGTTTGATGTATGGGGGGTAGACTACATGGGACCTTTCCCCTCATCATATGGTTTCTCGTACATTTTGGTCGCTGTGGATTATGTCTCGAAGTGGGTCGAAGCTGTACCCACTGCATCTAATGACTCCAAACCTGTTGTCAAATTGTTCAAAGATACCATCTTTCCAAGATTTGGAGTCCCAAGAACGGTCATATCTGATGGCGGAACCCATTTTCTGGAACGAAGTTTCGAAGCATTACTAAGAAGATATGGAGTCCATCACAAAGTTGCCACGCCTTACCACCCGCAAACTAGTGGCCAAGTGGAAGTATCCAATAGACAGATCAAAGCGATTCTTGAAAAAACAGTAAACAAAAATCGCACTGATTGGTCCACCAAACTTTCTGACGCCCTCTGGGCATATCGTACGGCTTACAAAACACCAATTGGAACAACTCCGTTCCGCTTGGTGTACGGTAAATCATGTCATCTTCCAGTAGAACTGGAACATAAAGCCTGGTGGGCCATCAAGCAACTAAACTTCGACCTTAAAAGTGCAGGAGAGAACAGACAACTTCAACTACAGGAGCTAGAAGAACTCCGCATGACAGCATATCACAGTGCCAGAATCTATAAAGAGCAAACGAAAATGTGGCACGATGGACATCTTAGGAGAAAAGATATCACCGTTGGTGACAAAGTGCTCTTATTCAATTCCAAGCTCAAATTATTCCCCGGAAAGCTTCGAACAAGATGGTCCGGACCCTTCACTATAAAACATATCTACCCAACTGGAGCTGCCATTATCATCAACAACAACGGAGGAGAACGAACGGTAAACGGACACCGTTTAAAGAGATACTACACTCAGGAAGCTAACACTTCTCCACATCAAGAAACCCTCGATGTCAGAAACGCTACGCCCACAATTTCGTCGAGCCAGTGACGTAAAACCAAGGCGCTTCTTGGGAGGCAACCCAAGACCTGAGTATCAATTTCTCCAATTTTCTAGTTTTATTCTCTCTTAATTTTGTTTTTCTTCTTTAAGTTCTTTCATTATTAAATCTAAAAATACAAAAAAATATACAAATTTTTTTATGCTCCAAACGGTCTTAAAACCGTTTGAGACCAAACGGTCCTCAAACCGTTTGGGACCAAACGGTTTTGAAACCGTTTGGGACCAAACGGTCCTCAAACCGTTTGAGACCAAACGGTCTTGAAACCGTTTGGGACTAAACGGTCTTAAAACCGTTTGGAACCAAACGGCCCTCAAACCGTTTGGAACCAAACGGTCTTGAAACCGTTTGGGATCAAACGGTCCTCAAACTGTTTGGGACCAAATGGTCTTGAAACCGTTTGGGACCAAACGGTCCTCAAACCGTTTGGGACTAAACGGTCTTGAAACCGTTTGGAACCAAATGGTCTTAAAACCGTTTGGAACCAAACGGTCTTGAAACCGTTTGGAATACGATACGTCACCGCTATAAATACCGACCCCGCATCTCCATCTTCCTCTCTTCGAATCTTCGCACTCTACAGTCTTTTCGTGCGCAGAACTTCACCTTTTTGCTTCTACGCTTCCGCGCAAGCTTCTCAATCCACCTCCCACAAGATTGCCCGGTGACTCCAAGCACGCTGCTCACTCCGCGCCACCTT